>OX439035.1:96413297-96926086 GCA_949317995.1 Acholoe squamosa | reverse complement strand
AGTTGTAAGTACAGTCTGCGCAGATCAACTGGTAGCATCTTTATCCTAACATACAAATCCTTGACATGCACTGTCTTTGGATCCCTTATTTTTAAGCACACACGAATACCCGTATTACCGTAAACTCCCGCGTATAACACGCGTCCTCTACGCCAAACAAAATGCTGGGGAGTCTTATAGGATTTTCTGAAGTTCAGGGTGCGTCTTATACGAGGGGTAATTTTACTATAGAACAGTACTACTCTTACAAATATCAGCATTAAAATGTGCGTCTTATACGCGAAAATGCATGTGCTGAGTTTGGTGTGCGTCTTATACGTGCAGCGCGTCTTCTACGCGGGAGATTACGGTATATAGTACTTGGTATTTTCGCAACACAGTAACAGGCAACCCTGTGGTGAAAACCAGGACATAATCTATGTAAGGTAGTACCATTGTTTTAAAAATGACTACGGCAGTTTTCTCATCTATACAATATCTAATCTGCATTAACATCCAGATCTTATATCTCATTGACTTAAACATGGCCTGTGCTTGGTGCTCAAGTGATAGTTTTATATTTATAGTCACACCTAAGTATTTATATGTGTCCACCATCTCGAGTTGCCTGCCGTGATTGAATGTCTGAGTTCCTCGATGGCCCCCGGAGGTAAAACTAAACAAACAAACAAACAAACAAACAAAAAAGCCTGCCGTGAATAGTAAGATGAAGAGCTAAGGCATTATTGAAAGAGGCTCTAGCCTCTTCCTTTGCATTCACATGGGAGGTCTATTGCACACAAAATCGGACAGTCCAACTACCCTTGAGTTGGCCTGTGCTATTGAGAAATACCTTGTTTGATTTCTGTATAGAAATCTAGGTAAATCATTTAGTACACTGCTGGTAGGTGGTCAAGTTATGGCAGTTTACCCGGCCTTTGCTGTGGATTGCCTTCACACAATGCTACCTACAGTAAGCTGTATGTTTGCAGAAAGCTGTGTCCTGCAGCTCAGGTTACACAGTGCATTGGTCAAAACAATTAACATGCTCTCAGGGCCTAAATGCACCATAACAATACGACTTGCACACTCTAAACTCGCCCACAGGTTTGAATGTCTGAGTTCCTCGATGGCCCCCTGACGTAAAACTAAACAAACAATCGCCCACAGGTAGATAATAGCCTCTAGGCTGTGCAGTCTGTATGCACCATTATCGTTATGATACATGAATACAACCCTGGGTTTGCTGACCATGATCATTGATTAACCCTTTGAGGGCTGCATGGTGTTATATGTCGCTATGATACATGAATACAACCCTGGGTGTTCTGACCACAACCAATGATTAACCCTTTGAGGGCTGCATGGTGTTATATGTCGCTATGATACATGAATACAACCCTGGGTGTTCTGACCACAACTAATGATTAACCCTTTAAGGGCTGTATATTAGTGAGTCTGCTTGCCAGCACTTCATTGATGCATCATGACCAATGGACATGATGCATAAACTTACACTATCTAGCTTCTCTCCATCACTACGACCTCCATCACCTCCCTACACTGTAAAAAATGTGTGTTGAACCTACACTGTCTAGCTTCTATCCACCACCACCACCCTTCATACACTGTAAAAAATGTGTGTTGAACTTACACTGTCTAGCTTCTCTCCACCACCACCCTTCCTACACTGTAAAAAATGTGTGTTGAACTTACACTATCTAGCTTCTCTCCACCACCACGACCCCAATCACCTCCTCACACTTTAAAAAAAATGTGTTGAACTTACACTGTCTAGCTTCTCTCCATCACCACCCATCCTACACTGTAAAAAATGTGTGTTGAACTTACACTATCTAGCTTCTCTCCACCACCACGACCCCAATCACCTCCTCACACTTTAAAAAAAATGTGTTGAACTTACACTGTCTAGCTTCTCTCCATCACCACCCTTCCTACACTGTAAAAAATGTGTGTTGAACTTACACTATCTAGCTTCTCTCCACCACCACGACCCCCCTACACTGTAAAAATGTGTGTTGAACTAACACTGTCTAGCTTCTCTCCACCACCACCCTTTCTACACTGTAAAAAATGTGTTGAAGTTACACTGGGCTTTAGACATAGAAATAGCCATTGATTTATTAGCGCATCATGCCTTGATGGTATTTGTCAAAATGTCAGAACCTATGCACATTTCGTCAGCAATTAGTCAATAATGACATATTGACTAATTGCAGACGAATTGTGAGTAAATACTGACATATTTTGACTAATTGCTGATATATAGTGACTAAGTACTGACATAAATTGATTAATTGCTGACTAATAGTGACTAGGTACTGGCATATATCGACTAACTCCTGACAAATAGTGAGTAAATACTAACAAATATTTACTGACATTTTGTCAGCAATAAGTCAATATATGTCAGTACTTTGTCACTATTTGTCAGCAATTAGTCAAGATATGTCAGTAATTATGCAACATGTCATTATATGTTAGCATAATACATAGTATTATTCATTGGTGCATCATGCCTTAACTGGTATAACGCACTCTCAGCAACCAACAGGAATATGGGTCTGAAAGATAAAATTGGCATAGTGTAAAACCTTGAAATTGATATAATATATTATTACATGTTGAAATCTGTCGATAAACGACAGAAATAACCATTGATTCATTGGTGCATCATGCCTTGACTAGTATTTGTCAAAATGTCAGTACCTGTGTACAATTTGGAGCAAAAAATTCGACTTATACAAAAAGAAAATGGCAAAAATAATTCGACTTATACCGTAAACTCCCGCGTATAAGACGCGTCCTCTACGCCAAACAAAATGCTGGGGAGTCTTATAGGATTTTTTCAGGTTGGGGGGCGTCTTATAAGAGGGGTAATTTTACTATAGAAATGTATTGAATTTACAAATATCAGCATTAAAATGTGCGTCTTATACGCGAAAATGCATGTGCTGAGTTTGGGGTGCGTCTTATACGCGCAGCGCGTCTTCTACGCGGGACTTTACGGTAGATGAGGTTTTACGGTAGATGTATGGTTGAGGTAGACTGTTGGGTTGATACCTTAGACAGGGCAAAATCTGTATTCTACTAACCATGATATGTACTTTATATTGAAGGAGTGGGTCCTACTCAGTTTTTTTCCAGAGAATCCAAATCTGCCTGGGGCCATTTTGTATTTTGCACATTAAGCCCTCTAATTTGCATATTTAATTATATAGGCAAAATTACCTCATTAAGCCTCAGAATGATATCAAAAATGACTACAATTATTCTAAGATGGTTAGTTTTCAATGAAATAGGTTCTGGTAATAAGATTTTACCATTTTGGAATTTTCAGTTCAGCCTAATCTGCATAATTTATGCAAAACATAAAGTTATATGGTATTTTCACTTTTATTATGATAAATTCTAAAAAAATATGAAATTATGGGATGAAATCAATGGAACTTGACAGATGCATGCTTTATAATTTAAAGAATCATGTGAAAGTTGGGGCCTTTCAGTGCAACAGCTGTATCCAATATGGCCGCCTTGTTTCAATATGGCTACTATCGAAATCTTCTAAAAGCTGTATTTTTTAATCTAATTCAATTACAAACACAAATAAAAATGCTAGGAGTACTATTTTGGGGTCATGGAATTGAATGTGACCATTTTTGATACTCTCTTGGGCAGCCATCTTGGATTTAGATCACTTTTCTCTCAAAAACCTTAACAAATCAAGATTTTAACTCTGAATTCTACAAGAATATGAATGATTCTTAATGAATGCATTATTCTTGATAGTAACCATCAGAAATATGGTGCAATCTAGCAGTTTAGTGTAATATATGGTGCAGCTTGGCAGCCATCAGTCTGTTCCTCAAGTCCTGCAGTTCACTTTCTGTATTAGCTCCTAAATTAGATTCTCCCTTTGGAGTGGGACCTGTGGGCTGGGTGCACGAAGGAGCAGACTACCCTCATTGGGGCCTTCCATAGTAACAATTGATATACTAGAATTATGAAAGGCAAGTAAAATCTTCAGTTTTCTTGGAATTTGCTGTAGGTACATTGGCACCATGTGACCTTATGTATGGGCCATCACCAAGTCTAAATGCTGTTGATGTGCCATGGGACTCCTCCTCAATGAACCATGACTTAGTGATCAAAGACTATGGGTTGATTGATTTGTAAATTCCTCAAGATTTGGCCCAGTATTCACTGACTACCTTTATTGTATTGCCTTAGTATTTCAGTTATCAGATTGTATTGGAGTTTGGTTTTACCTCCACTAATACTACAGTCAGGTCATGATAATACAGTGGCTGATAAAGTATGGCAAGAGGATATGATTTGAATCGCTATGTTTTATTAAAAAGATAAAAAAAAAAAAGATAAAAAAAAAATGGTAGCCCTGTCGTTAACTCGCATCACAAAGCCATGGTGGTGCAAATTGACCCAAATGCCCATGGAAATTGGGTCGGGTATGCGCAGATAGAACCAAAATCCGAAATGGCGGACAGCAAGACTTAGGGGGCTATAACAGTAAAAAGATAGGATATATTCGATTCAATTCGATTGATATTGCCAAAGATGCATGGATTATATTCAAAAAACCATTAATTTCAAGTTAATTCGATAAAATATATCATTTCTCCGTCGAAAATGCTACTTCCAGCAAGGAGGGGTCGCGCATGGGCACAGAACATCAAAATCCAAAATGGCGGACAGCGAGACGATCGACTCACGGTGCCATAGAAACTGCTGGAGAAATGGAGGAGAATTACACTGTCTCATGCGTTTGTATGGTTAATATGGATCCTTATTCAAGACCTGCTGCTGTTTTGCAATGCTTAACTCGCCAAGAGAGGAGTTATTCGCCAATGAAACATACTAGCGATAATGGATGCATTCTCCATAGGCTTAACCATTGACAGTGATAATGCTCTGAGAAAACATGATGTTAGTATCAGAAGGGGCCTCAAAGAAGAGATTAAGTGCCCTTTCCAGTTACTTGCATTGCAAAATGCTGTCCTAATTCTTTTCAAAAATCTGTAGAAAAAAAAGTAGCATGGGACCCCATTCAAAAAAAAAAAAAAAAAAAAAAAAAAGTAGCATGGGACCCCTCCCCCTGTGGAGTGGGGACCTTCATGTGAGGGCATGGAGGAGCAGAATAACTTCATTGGGAGTCCACGAAGGAGGAATTTTCCTCCTTCCATTCTACCAGTGGGCATACCAGATTCGTAAAAGGCAACAAACTTGGGGTTTCTTGTGTCTTGGGGTGAGCATGTGGGCAGCTGGTGTCCATATGCGCGCGCCCGGGCGTACATGCTTGCCTTTTGCCATGGGATTCCCCCTCAGTGAACCACGTCTGAGTGATCAAAGGCCGTGGTTTGTCTGGCCCTGTCTATGGGACCAGGCAAATAAAAGAACACTATCCTTCGAAAAGAGTAGGGGAATGAAGCCCCGGTAGCGGTTTTTTCCCCTCACCCCTCCTCATAGATGCGGTCATTCATCTCATAGATTCGATCATTCATAGATTCAGTCACTGCTGTGTCGGGCAAGCAGCATATAAATACCTGTCTAGCTGTTTGGACAAGCAGCTTTTAAAAACCTGTCCAAAAAGAAAAGAAAGGACTTGTTGTCCGCGAACCACAGAAATGTCTGCTAACTTTTAAGTACTATTAGTGGACGTAAAATCAACCAAACCAAACCAAACCAAACCAAAAGCATGGGACCCCCTACTTTTCTTTTCATATTCTTATTCTAGATGATTTTTAAACGAGGCAAGGGCCTTTGACACCACCTTTCTGACCTCTTGTCTACTAGCCCTTAGCCGAGTTTCTTATGATTACCAAGTTTCAATTGCTATTTTGGCCTCTAGCAGATTACATGCACCACCAAAAAACTATTCCATTACATAGCATATACCCTATCACACCCTTCAAAGACCCCATGAGTCATATTTCTATTTACATGAAAATCTTTTGATAAATGATGAAAAAAACATTTCATGGGGTATGCTTTTCTTATATTGAGATTCCAAGAATTTGCATAGACCATCAAAACCTGTCATTTAGCCCTGTTTCCGTTACAACTGAACCCCAAAAAATTAGTCATATAGTGAGACAAAAAGTAAGACAAAGCTACCCATGTAATAGAATTTACATTTAAGGTGTACTTTGATGGCTGTGACATGGTAATTACTGTTTGGTTTTTACCTATGGAGAAATGCATGGGATTTAGGGCTCTTTTTACCCTAAATAAAAGGGTAATCAAACGGTCTTTAACCCCACTTATAGACAGATTTCAGATTTTTTAGAAGAGGAGGGCATAGAGTAGGTATGGGGGCAGTACACGCCATGGTTATCTGGGCACATATCTTTTGATATAGTTGATTTTGAACGCCTTCCAAATTGGTTTATTTAGTAGGTTTGATTCCAAGATTCTCTTATAGACAAAGTATTAGGCCCCATACAGACACATACTGTAGCAGGCTCACACATCAATCACAAGTATCAGCAGTCCCTTTAAGAGAAATAGCACTGTGGGAAAGCTCAAGGTCCTTCTGATCTTTCCCATGAACACCTGGCAGATGGAAGGATGTGACCAGGAAGTGTGACATGGGGTGGGAGTAGACATGGGAGGGAGGGGGAGGGGGCGGGAGACCAGGGACATCTTTACTGAACTTTGTTGATCTTTATGGATCTTTGTTGAACTTTATGGATCTTTATTGGGGTTTATTGAACTTTTAAATCTTTATTGACCTTTACGGATCTTTAGAGTTTTTGTTGATCTTTATTGAACTTATCAGGGATTTTCATTTTTTTTTTTTTTTTGATCAAGCAATAAATATATGATTAATAAAGGTACAGGAATGGCAGACCCCTCATTGGATAGGCATAAATATGCAATGGCAAAAAAAAAAAAAAAATCTCCCTCTCCATATTTATGATGTTCAGAATCCATAGACAATAATTAATTTCTAGAAAATAAAAATAAAAATTTCGCCCTCCCGCACCATATTCTGAAAATGAAAATCCATAGACCAATTTTTTTATTTTGTGTGGCCTTATGGATCTTTGTTAAACTTTATGGATCTTTATTGGGTTTTATGGGACTTTATGGATCTTTATTGAACTTCACACATCTTTATTGGGGTTTATGGGAATTTATGGATCTTTATTAAACATTATTGAACTTTACAGAACTTGATGGAATTTTATGGAACTTTATGGTATCTTGAGACCTTTTTGGGACATTGGGACCTTCTCAAGACTGGGCCTTTTTCAGAACTTTTTCGGGACTTTGGGACCTTTTCAGGACTATAAGACCTTTTTGTGATCTTGAGACCTTTATAGGACCTTTCATGACTTTTGGACCTTTTTCTTTTAAGTTGGGCTCTTTTTAGGTCTTTGGGACCTTGTCCACCCATTGTCCACCCCTAGAAAGGTCATGGTACTGGACGCATTCCTTTTAGTGATACAGACAAACAACTAAGATAATGTTTGAGGAAACGACACCTTGCCTCATTTTGTTTGTAGTGTTTTGTATATGGAATATAGTCATTATGGATGCATTTGTAGGTAAAATGGAATTCAAAATCATGTTTGTTTGTTTAGTTTTACGTCCGGGGGCCATCGAGGAACTCAGACATTCAACCATGTAGTTATTATTGTTAAAAGTAGACATGAGCTGAAGCATGGCTAGTTGGGTTGGCCTTGAAGACCAGGGAAAGCTATGACTGATGTTTGATTGGTCTAGACAAAGCTGTAATTACCTACTTATTACTAGAAACACACAAATTAAGGCAGTTGGGTTTAAAGGCAGAGACAGGCAGGGTAGGTGGTGACACCACCAGACAAACACCAGTGGGTGTGGTAGGCAGAGGGGGTATGGTAGGTAGGCACATCACTAGGTGGGTTGGGGGGGGGGTACTCAGTCATGCCTCAATACTCAGAGCTGTGCTAGTAGTTGTGGGTGGGAAGGGAGGAAGACAATCAAGCAGGTACATGTGTCCTTAATGACATAGTGGGTAAGTCATGGGCAAGTCATCTAGCCTAGGCTCTGTACCCTTGCCTTGTTTCCTTTCTGTCTCTCCAAGACATACTCTCGACTCAACTGTTTTACGCTAAACGCTTTCTTGTTTGTACCTCTGGGAGAAAAATGGAGAAAATCTAGGATCTTTGATTCAATGGTAGCGACCCACCTTAACACATAGATTACTTTACTCCTAGAGTATGGAGCTACCCTTTCGGGAACTTGCTGGGATTTGATGATATATCTGCTCCATAAGCCGAGTCAATTATGGGAGATTCCAGCATTTTCTCAGAAGGTAGGAGTGTTGGGGGGACTATGGTTCCCTGCCTGTAAGCACTCCAGGAGTGACCAGCGGGAACACCAAACCAGACCAGACTTTGGCTCAGAGGGGACTGTATTTCGTCGCCTTAGTGCAAGAAGGTTGTATCTACATTTTTCTAGTTTTGCAGGAGAGGCAAGAAGGGTTCCAGTTACTTTAGCACAAAGTGGATACGGCAACATTGCCATGGGGCCTGTAGGCACACATACAATAGCTATGACTCCAGTCCTTTCACGGTTGTTAGATAATGATTGATAGATGTTAAAGCTGAAGAAAACTCAATTTTGCCAAAATGTCAGTTACAACCTTCTTTCACTAAGGCAACAACCCTCACGCTCCTAGATGTATCAAGGTTTGGGCTGGAAATTAGGCCAGAATTTTTGTGATAAATGTATACCAGCATGAGACAGTGGTGCCCTCAGGCCAGAGCCATGGAACTACCAAGGACATACTAAGTGTTGTTCTCCCGAAAGTTAAATCAGTTCAAGGTACCCCTTATCCCCTGTATCACAAAAGACCCGCCTGAATTGACATGGCAATTTTGAAGATAGATAATCCTGAGGTACTCAACACAGCCTGTGAGTACCAAGCTAGGCAATAGTCAATTGCACTCGAGGCTTGACACAACACAATCAACCATCCTGGGCAATCATAGTGTAGGGAATCGCAGTTGCTATGAGTGAGTGAGTAATAGAGGTTTAACGCCATTTCGACAGCTAAGGTCATATTCATGGCGAGAACTACATTACACAATTTCACAGAGGAATGTGTCAGTGTCCGCACATATGTGCACCACACACATCCTGAGGGATAAGAAAGAGGAGATATAGACCCTTTTAAGTGGGCTAGGGAAGCCTGCAGTTGCTATGCATCGAGGCTTGAATGTATTCGAGACTATTACTATGTACCGTCTCGTAGCAGGATAGGCGCTCTTCGGGGGCGTCTTCTATGCTACTCGTAAGAGGGCACCACAGGTGGTCTCGAATGGTGTGGCGTAAGAGGTGGACCAGAGGGCGCTCAGCGCGGAACCAATGAACCATGACGAGAGGTATATATTCCGCCGTCCTCCTACGACTGGGGGACTCGCAGAGCTACCGGGCTGGTAGACTGGTCTAGTCTCTAGAACGGCCTAACGAATGTTATAACGAGAGCTTTACCTCCTTCGGGGTATAGACTATAGGCATATGAAAGGTTGAAACGTGTTGACAGTCTTCCTGTAACAAGTACTGTAATAAAGTAATTCTGAAACCTACTCGAACCGACTAGTTATTGCTTCGATAATATAGTTGTCTCGATATTAAGGTGTTTCTCGAAATAGCAATACCTACACTGGTGCCGTGACCAGGATTTAGTAGGTGTTAGGCTGGCAACCAGCCAGGATGTCGAGAACTGTTTAGAGGAAGGGGAGGATGTGGAAGAAGCCCCAGGCTTTGCCACAACGATCCAATCAGTGGGATCAGGCAGTTTCGTCGGATCCGAAGATTTGGAAAGTGAGCATGTGCTCTCGTCCGATGAAACATTGGAAGAGGACGAGTTCGTCCCGAAAGGAGTAAAGTTGGATGAAGAAATTTATCCTCCTAGCTCTCAAGGAAGAGGCTTATTGTTTTTCAATACGCAGTCTCCCAAACGAAATGCTTTCTTGTCACCTATTGGTAGGACACAAGGGAGAGCTAGAGGTGGCGCTAGAAACCCTACACCAGGGGGCCCTCTAGATGATATAGACGAGAGTCTCTTCAACCCGGGAGGTTCAAAGAAAACAGCTCCAATGCCTGCGAAAAGATCTGTAGCGTTCATGGATGAGGCCATTCAGGAGGCTGAAAAAGCTAGAAAAGAGTTAGAGGAGTTACGAGCTGACATTGCAAAATGGAATGCTTGTATGGACGATATCAGTCAAAGATATGAAACGAAACAACAGGATCTGAATGCCACTACGCATCAGTTAAAGGCAGTAAAAAGTGATGTGCAAACCACTCAATTGTTGGCGAGACCTTTGATCAATTTCAAACGATTAATAGTAATCTGAACCAATTGATACAGGCTCGAGACCACCAAGTTGAGGAAAATGAGGAGGGCCGTCAAGGTATTATGCGCGAGAATAAAGACCTCGAACAGCAGAAAGCAGATTCTGTAAGAGAATTAGCTGTTCTCCAAACGAGAAAAAGCATGCTTGATGACTACATCAAGAGAACGAAGGCACAGATACTGCCTTTCAATGCACCTAATGTGAGTGTGGTACCAAATGTAGGGGATCAATATCAACCCCTGAGACGGGATAGTTCCGATGATGACCTTAGGGTACCCACCAGTACACCTGCTCCATCTCGAACTAAGTCGATATTGAAGCCCTCTAGCTCAACACAAGCTGGAGCTACGGGGGGAAATGTGAACTCGAAAGCGAGTGGCTCTAACAAAGCACCAGCACCTGTAAGAGCAATGAGCACCATTACGAGTGGTACTTATCAAAGTACACAGAGTCAGGCCCAATCGAGTGTTGCGGGTATTACCCAAGGTAATACTCAAGCTCCAACAAGCTCAGGACAGACCTCGACACCGTCAATGACCCAACCGGTAGCAAACCCCTTAACTGTCCAATATGCGAATGTAACAGTTAGTATAGCTCGTTACTCTACGCGACCAAGTACAACCGCATCGGTTCGAAGGTCTAGTTTGAGTCCCAGAGTGAGTGATTTATACAACACTAACCCAGAAATAGCTGGCTTAGGATTGGATACAATCTCTCGACGGTCTGACGGGTTTGATGTTGTCGAGAGAAGTGTAAAACTTGCTCGTTCCATCAAAAAGTCGACTAATGCGGCTCAAAGAGTTGCTTCACAGCCAAAACCATACAAGGGTGACATACCTTGGCTAGAATGGTTAGCGGGTTTCATGGATGACATGAAAATCAGTGGTTGGAGTGATGAAGAAGCTCTTCCTCAACTCTGTAAATGTCTTCGAGAGGGAATAGGAAAAGTAGCTCTCGATAAATGGACTGAAGAATGCCCTAGTGGATCCTTCTTACAGTTAATAGAGTGCGCCAGCTATGTTTTCGGTACGGTGGGACGTACAGACCCACGAATCTCCCAAGATATATGGATTGGCTCTACAAAGCCTATTAAGGAAGGTGCATCCTCAAATGCCAATGGATGACGAATTCTTTATGGAGGAATTGTTTGTACAATTCGCTTCAGGACTAAAGGATCCATCGGTACAGCAAGTGGTATATGATAGCTGGAAGAATGATAGTTCCTTGAATGACCTCTTCGAAGCTATAGATAACCACAATAAAAAGAAAACCTTGATGGCAGGGAAGGTGCCACAAGCTAGAGCCAACCCAATGTTTGTCCCGGAATATTTCGAGGAAGAAAATCCCGTGGATAAAGAGGTCTACTATACTGACGATTCTGATATGAATGTCAGTGCAGCTCGTTTCCAGTCGAGGGGATACCAAAACTGGCGGCGTAATAATGATAAACCGGCCCAGAAAGCCCCTGTCAAGGGAAAGCAGTCTGCAGAACCTCTTAGTCTGGAGCCCGATAAAGATATGGTTGAAAGGCTAGTAAAAGAGATCACTGAATCTCTAACTAAGAAACGGAAAGAACGTACTAGAAATAGACCAAAGGTCGACAAGAGTAGCAAAACTTGCTACAGATGTCAGGAAAAGGGACATTTCACAATGGAATGCCCGGCTAAAAAAACCTGTATTACGAGGTAAACAGGAAAACTAATGGGGGTTGCTTCGAAAGGCGACCAAGTGACCCCGGAGGTGGAACTTCGCCATACAAGTGATGCGGTAAATCGAGAGAGATCTAAAGTGGTAAAGATGGCTAGTGCTGTAATAAGTGGACAGGAACAACCCACTGAAAGAGAGACTAGCACCCTCGAGAAGGAAAAATCGTTGACTATAGATGATAGTCAATTCGAAAGCTTGAGTGAAGAGGGAGTCAAGCTTAAGGAAGTCTTGAGAGCTGCGGGTGCTCAACTCTCCCCGAGTCATCCAAGTTTCGAATACTTAAGGAAACAGGGATTAGACCTCGGTATCACTAAAGATTTTAAACGGTTCACAGTAGATCCTTCCCCGTTGGGGGGAAGACGCTGGTACTTGGCTTTATCTGTGCTAGGACGCATTGCTGAGTTTTTAGTTGATACGGGAGCTAGTCACTCCTTTATCAGCTCTAGACTTTACAATGCATCGCCCGGTAAGACTGAAAACTTCTCTTCGAAGATCCAGGCTTGCTCAGCGACGGTACTCAGATGCAAACATATGGACGAACTCTTGTTCCATTAGAAGTAGGTAAAAGGGAATTTATAGCTGATGACGGGATAATAGGCTTGGATTTTGCCTCGCTTTATGATGCTATTCTTAACCCCAGTACTGGTGTTCTAACGATAGATCAACCTTACAGGGTTAAAGCACAATGTGTCTTACGACAGATCTCTTCGATAGCAACAGTGGCACAAACGGTGAAAATACCTGCAGGAACTTCGTGTGATGTACTCGTGAGGAGTAATCCGAAGTTAAGTGGTATCGAGTCCATGGTTGAGCCCGATACAGAGTATCTTGCCAGTGTAGGTTTAGTTTCTGTCGACGCCTTGGTTTCGAATGGATCATGAACGGTCATACCCATTTCGAATCTAGGAAAGGAAGTTAAGTACTTACCAAAGGATCGAGAGATAGCCATGGTTACAGCTGCGGAAGCAACTGTAAGTGCTATAGATCCTAAGAAAGACTTGACTATAGACGAAGTAGGCGTATTGCCTGAGGCTCTCGAGAGATTAGTTGAATCTTCCGAGTTATGTTCAGAGGAACAGACTGAGGAAATACGGTTACTACTTCGAAAGTATAGCAAAGCTTTTAAATCGGCGGGTGAACCCTTGGGCTGTATTGAAAAAGTCTTGCACCGAATTGAAACAGGAGAGGCCCCACCTTTTAAAATGCCTTATAGGAGATTTCCCCTATCGAGGTAGAAATTGGTGGAGGGGCATATTTAATCAATGTTAAATGATGGTGTAATCATTCCAATTACTAGTCCATGGTCTAGTCCTGTACAAATGGTTACAAAGAAGGATGGTACTATGAGATTCTGTGCCGATTACAGAAAACTCAATGGTATCACCAAAAAGAATGCTTATCCCCTACCTCGAATAGATGAAACCTTAGATTCCTTGGGTGGAAATGAATGGTTCTGTAGTCTTGACTTGGAATCAGGCTATTGGCAAATTGCTATGAGAGAGGAGGATAAAGAAAAAACTGCGTTCACTAGTCATATAGGGTTGTACCAATTCGAATTAATGCCTTTCGGATTATGCAATGCACCGGCAACTTTCGAGGCCATGATGGAGTCAGTCCTGAATGATCTCTTATGGAAAAGCTGCTTGGTATATCTTGACAATGTGATAGTTTTTGGTAAGACATTTGAAGAATGTTCTACCAATTTCAAATTGGTTTTAGAACGAATGCAACGCAATGGATTAAAACTAAAACCGAAAAAGTGTACATTATTTCAGAAATCAATGGTTTATTTAGGGAGAATAATTAGTACCGATGGTATTAAAGCAGATCCCGATAAGCTGAAAGCAGTTTCTGATTGGGAAAGACCAAAAGGCCCGAAAGATGTACGGTCGTTCTTGGGATTCTGTTCCTATTATAGAGACTTTATCCCAGGCTTTTCGAGAATAGCGTATCCTTTACCAACAATTGCACATTGGACCCCGAATAGGGCTCGAGATCCATTCCCTTGGAATAATGATCACGACATAGCTTTCGAGGAATTGAAACATTTGTTTAAGGAAACACCAGTGCTGAAGTATCCAAATGAAACTGGTCATTTCATTTTGGATACAGACACAAGTAATGAATCTATTGGAGCAGCATTGTCACAAGTGCAAGATGGTATTGAGGTTCCAATAGCTTTTGCGAGCAATAGCCTTAATAAGGCTCAAAGGAATTACTGTACCACTAAACGAGAGTTGTTGGCTGTAGTGGTTTACACGAAGAAGTTTAAACATTTCCTCTATGGAGGGAATTTTACTCTTCGAACCGATCACTCATCCTTGAAATGGTTGCTTAATTTCAAGGAAGTGGAAGGAATGATCGGAAGATGGCTAGCACATCTAAGTGAATTCGGGCGGGAGAACAGTCATATCCAGCATAGGCCAGGCAATCAACATATAAATGCTGATAGTTTGAGCAGAAAACCTATGCGAAAGTGTGGCAGGCTCGAATGTGGTGACTGTGGTGCTCACGAGGCTGTGATCGCCAGCGTGGGACCCCCTGTAGATCCTGTTTTGAAACAGAACCTTCTACAGTGGACTCCTGAATCGCTATTGAAGTTTCAGGATGCAGACCCAACTCTAGCACGCCTAAAAGAATTGGTTGAGAAAGGTAAATGTCCAACGAGACTGGAAATCTCATTGGAAAACAGAAAACTGAGGCTATTCCTTTCACAATGGTCCGAATTGTTCATTCGGGATGGTTTATTGTGTAGATTGAAAATTAGACCATAAATTCGAAGGATACTACAAATTGTAATGCCTTCTGCAATGAGACGGGATGTTATGTTCTTTTGTCATGGACATTCAACTAGTGGTCATTTCGGTAAGAAACGTTCACTCGAGCGTCTCGCGTGGAGATACTACTGGCCTGGAATGTCTAAGGATCTTGAAAGATTGGTTAAGACATGCCCACAGTGTTGTATGAACATACCAGGTATAGGAAAAGGTAAAAGTCCTCTACAACAAGAATTGTTTGGTGTAAGATTCGCACGAACTGCTCTTGATATCATTACTGGTTTTAACACAACCATAAATGATAACACATGCATGATGGTAGTGTCGGATTATTACACAAAGTACACAAAAGTGTTCCCCCTACCGAATCACCAGGCCAAGACGTGTGCAATAGCACTGGTTAAGGGCTGGATACTTCAATTCGGGGCACCTTTTATGTTACACTCGGACCAGGGAAGGGAATTCGAGTCGTCCATCTGGTCAGAAATGTGTCATTACCTCGCCATATGTAAAACAAGGACCAGTCCATACAGGCCACAGAGTGATGGCATGGTGGAAAGGTTCAATAGGACTTTGATCCAATGTTTGAAACCATTGGTCAATACACATATGGACAATTGGGATGATCAATGTGAGTTTGTTGAACATGCATACAACAATACGGTACATGCTTCGACTAATTGCACGCCGAACATGTTGATTTTCGGAGAAGATATCATTATGCCAGCCGACTTGGTGTATGGTGTGATCGGGATCAGTCCCGAAACACCATGTAGCATAATGTTTGTTGAATCCTTACGAGACAGGTTTAAGCACGCTTACGAGTCCGTTAGAATTCATCTACAAAAAAGTGCAAAATGGCAGAAAATAGGTTATGATACAGGTTTGAAGCCTCGTCACTTCAAACTTGGGGATAAAGTGGTTTGATATCATGAACCACTAGCCAATATCAAACTAGCATATAATTGGGATGGCCCATATACTGTCTGCGAGATAGTTAGTGAGTCAACAGTTTTTATACAAACCTTGTATGGGAGGCAGTATAAATCGAATGTGAATCGATTACGACCATGGTTAGGGAGAGATCTCACCACCGAAACCTATGGAACTCATAGAGGAAGTGGGGGAGGCAGTACGGATTACCCCATCTATTGCGAAGAAAGGTCCAGGAAGACCTAGAAAGGAAAAGACGGGGGGAACCCTGAAACCTAAACAATCCTAACCTAAAGGTAAAAAGAAAAAAGTCTCGGCGGGTGAAGGTAAACGGAAGAGGAAAATGACTGCTAAGACTAAGCAGGCAATGGAAAAGGCTCCTCCCACTACCAGGTGTACAAAAACTCCTCCTGAGGGGGTGAGGCGCAGCCCTAGAATTATGGCTAGGGATGCAGTGACCTAACTCGAGGATCACAACGAGTGTAATGTCCTGTCTGTTATTGTTTATTTTTGTATCGGTTAATGAGAAACATAACCCTAACGTAATGACTGGAATGCTGACCTTTTCGACGATCTCGTGGGTGGAGGACGGAGAATCCGGCAGAATAGCTATAAGGTATTCTGTATTATTATTCCTCCAGGGGCTCCTAATGAATCGAAAAGACGTCGACATGGAAGACTGAAGGGACCGGTTAACTAGCGGAACGACTCGCTATCCCGAAAGGGAATGGCGGGAAAGAGAAGTGGGAACTGGGTCAAGTGACCTTATTATCAAAACGGGGTCAAGAAGTAAAGTTAAAGTAATGCACATAATTACGCATGCGCATTGTTTTTGAATGATATCAGGAGACGTTGTGGATCCCGCCACCTTGCGACTTGGCTTGGTGCCGACCAGACGTGTGCTGGGGTGCGCATTTTTTTTTTAGTGTTTTTTCTGTCAGGTCAGCGTCTCTCGAAAGAAAAGATTAATTAACGTTAAACCCTTGTGTACCTCCATATACACAAGGTGTGTCGGTTGGCTCTCGAGTCAACCACACTACCCTAACGGGACCATGACCGAGCAGGAGGTCCAACTGACTCTCGCAAGCAGTGGTGAGGGTAGTACCCCCTCCCATAGCGGACTCGAAGGAGCAGAGAGCGGAGCTGATGTGTCACCTGCTAGTTCAGGCAACACGTCTCACCGGTACATCAAGAGGAAGACGATCTCTTGGGGGTAGGCACTCTGAGCCTTTCTGATGCTCAGAATGAACCCGAGTACGTCGAGGACGACTCTGAGGAGGAGTTTGAATCGTTCGGTCAATCTTACAACAAGACTCCTAAGTCTCGAAGTGAGGTTTTCAAGCGTCCTAGTATCATAACTAGGTCGACAAAGGTCAAAGCAGCTGACCAATCAGCTTCTTCGAGTGTCGAGGCTACAGAACCGGCCCCATTGAATGTTTGCAAAAGTTTCAATCCGGACGATGAAATGGATACAGAATTGCGTAATACCATTCTGAATAGACTAACTCCTCAGGAGTTTGACAATTGCGAGATGTTTTGGCTGAAAACGTATGGTGGATGTGCTCTCGGCTCATCCCAACATGCGTGGTTCACTAAGATAGTACAGGAAGCAGCCGAAATGGTGGTGCGCACCCCGAAACCGGTGTCCACAGTAACGGTTCAGTCCCTCCCGCAAAGTGCAAACGAGGCGGAGAGCGACATGGAGGTTGACCAGGCAGAGAGTGTCAGTGACACTGAAATGGCGTCTCAAATGAGAAAGAAACCACCGGCTTTTTCGACACCTAAGGTCCCGAAACCTAAGGTCAAAACAAAAGAGGATTCTCCTAAAGATGAGAAACCAACCCCGAAAAAGAGCGGCAAGAAAGAGAAAAAGCTAGCAGCTAAAGAAGCAAAGGAGAAGAAGCTCCGAGACAAGGCATTAGCCTCAGCCGCGGAGCATCAGAAGAGGCTTGATGAAGCCAAGAAAGCATTCGACGCTGATGAGTCGTATAAAGAAGGGGAGAAGGAACCACCATCGGAAAATGATAAAATCATCTTCGCCAATGCCTTGTCGAAGTTCAGTAGGTTTAAACCTATGAGCTTCAAGGATTGTCGCCTGGATGAAAAGAGACACTGTGCTCCGCCTGCTGTCTATCCCGATAACACGGAGGATGATGAGCAGTGGCTTCGTGGATCCAACGAGGAGGAGTCAGTTTTCCAATGCTATTGGGACTGGTTCAATAAAGTCATGAAAATGGACAAAGCGTATTACTTGAAAGACCAGAAACTAAAACTGAAGTGGGTCTTTGTCAAGTATGAAGAAACGAAGCGATACTTGTTTACTTCTTGTCACAATGAGCAAGTAAGCAAGGGAGTTCCGAAGACATGGCCTTCGACAGACCAGTTCATGAGACATCTCTACGAGGTGCACTATCATCACCATAGGGTGTATGAATGTGTCCCCGACGAGAGGTTCCAGCAAAGCGCTAAGTGTCCCGACGGACTTATGACCGTGCATCGCTCAAATATGGTCCGCCATATGAACGCCTGTCACAGGAATAGGTTCGAGGACACTATTCTTCGGGTAAACAAGATCCACAGTGAGCTGATGGCCGGATTCACGACCAAAGATGCTATAGTAGCAGAGGAGGGTTCCGAGACTGATGTCCCGAAACTAAAAGAATCCGTTGGCGAGTATGTCAATGGTAAGTTGAGAGCTCACTATGTAGATTTTTTCTATGTGACAGACCGACTGCACTTGCAGAAAGCCTATTACGAGGAAATGAAAGAGTGGGATAAGGCTGCCCATCCCTCGAAGAGGAAGGCAGACAAAAAGAATGCCTATGGTATTTCGAAGAAGAGGTCTCGGGTTGACAAAAGTGGACCTGTGTACGTAGTAGGTGGTACAACAGTCCTCCAGAAAGTTGAACCAAAGGCAAATTCCAAGAAAATCGATTGGAGTCAAAGCCCCAGCTCGAAAGTACATGTCAGGAGCCTGTCGTCTTCTTCAGCAGGACACTTCCCGACATTACCACCTGGCGGCCCTGAAAGCCAAACAGTGCTAGCCGGGAAGAGTAAGAAACCTCTTACAAAGGCTTTTACCTCGAAACAACCCGAGATCCCTCCGGGAGCAAAGGTTGTAGAGCTACCCCTAGTGAAGTATTTTAATCCTGATAACCTTGTCAGTTTCGAAATACAGGATAGGCTAGTTAAGAACTAGCAAGAGAAATTCTCTAAGGCTCTCGAGGTCTTGGGGGATACAGTTGTCCAGAATACTTTAGCTTGTGTTGGTAATATCCATGATGCTGAAAAGGGTCATCTCTACCAACAGGAGGAAGAACGTCTTCGCGAAAAAGTCGAACAGGCTGACAAACGCGAAAAAGAGGCGCGGAAAAAGGAAGAATACTGGGAGGTTAGAGTTGCAAAAGAAAGATCCATCTCGGACCAACTTAGGTTTAAGTTCGAGATGTGCTTCAAAGGACACACTTTCGACGAGTGGAATGACCAGCCTTCTCAGTTACGAGAATGGTTAAAAGACTTAGAGGATTCAGATTAAATTTTTTTTTAATTCGAACGAATGAATCGAGGATGATTATTATGTTTTAGTACATATCACGTCCACCAAAGATCTATCGAAGCGTTGTATGGATAATACACACTAATTGGAACCACTGGATACGAACCTCTACCTCGTGGGCTACCTGAACATGAGCCGTCGAGATGATAACCTGGACTATGCCGACACACCATTATGGGACTGATGTCATCCGAATACTACTATAAACATTACGAATCTGGACTTACCTTGTTGATGCTACAATATACATTGGACTTGCTTGATGGTTTGTTTCGACGAACTTACCTATATGTTCATCTCGAAAAGGACTTAATCTTCTGGCCTGTTGCACCACCATCAAAGAGTATGGACCCTTCTATTGGAAAATATATACTTACGTCTTATAAAGACAACTTGTTGATGCTTTATGTGATTCTCACGTTGCAAACGAGATCACTTATATACAACCTGGTGCGTGGATATATAGTCGTGAACTGTATATTTTGTTACTTCGAAGCTGAGCTTTGATATATTTGATACTCAGGAGACCCATAGAAAACCTCTTTAGTGTCAACCCTGGAGGTAGGATATGGACTACCTTGATCTTTTCCAACGGAGGCTGAATGAAGTATGTCTCTCGAGGTCAGGCAGGTTGGACTCTTTGTTATAACTATGTTGTTATTAACTTTAACCATACCAATATGTACCGAATTCATGTTGAACCTTGTATTTGACTATCTGTTAATGATATGAGAACTTTACGATGAATCTCATGATACTTTTAATCAAGGTTACATGGTCTGTGTATGAGTTCTTTTTAGAACTAATATGTTGGGTTTCTTACGAGTAATCACAATGAGTGTATGTAATAGTAATATCTCGTTATGATCTCGATTCCCTAGGTGAATTGTATAGATAAACTATGGTAAAATCATTACAGTATCTATCACCATTTTTCCCCTAGTGTTATCTGGAGTGGGGTAGTGTAGGGAATCGCAGTTGCTATGCATCGAGGCTTGAATGTATTCGCGACTATTACTATGTACCGTCTCGTAGCAGGATAGGCGCTCTTCGGGGGCGTCTTCTATGCTACTCATAAGAGGGCACCACAGGTGGTCTCGGATGGTGTGGCGTAGGAGGCGGACCAGAGGGCGCTCAGCACGGAACCAATGAACCATGACAAGAGGTTAATATTCCGCCGTCCTCCTACGATCGGGGGACTCGCAGAGCTACCGGGCTGGTAGACTGGTCTAGTCTCTAGAACGGCCTAACGAATGTTATAACGAGAGCTTTACCTCCTTCGGGTATAGACTATAGGCATATGAAAGGTTGAAACGTGTTCACAGTCTTCCTGTAACAAGTACTGTAATAAAGTAATTCTGAAACCTACTCGAACCGACTAGTTATTGCTTCGATAATATAGTTGTCTCGATATTAAGGTGTATCTCGAAATAGCAATACCTACAATAGTGTAATTCATGACTGAGACCATGAGAACTGAGTGTGCTGTGTATTTGACTGCCTATGGACCATGTAAAATTAAAGTAGCAATATGAATTAGAAAGTTGTGTTTACACAGGAATGAGAGGAGACTTCCGGAATGACCAGACCTGATTACAGAACAACACCAATTATGAGCTTGGAATCTCAGTTCTGGCACATGCCTCAAACAACAACTGTTTTTCAAGGGTATTTGGAAAGCAGACTGAGGGCAACAGTAGTATTAATATCCCAAACACCATCAAAACTCAAAGCACTAATAAATTACGATCACTTAACTTTGGTTCTCGACACACCATTTCAGATATGAGAAAACATTTAACAAACAGAAAACTGAAAGAAATTGTAAATGAATCTATACAAAATGCACCTGATTGTAGAATGAGGGAATGAATTGGCTGGCCACATTTAGCTTGAGTATGCTAAGTTTCTGTTGATCCTTTGACTTAGTCATGGATCATTTGCATAGCCCATTTGTATAGGTAATTAGCTTGCACTAAACCCATCTTTCTCCTTTCATTTCCTGACTATACACACAGTCCACAGCTTTGATCTTTTCACACAAAATGTTTAAGATTTTGGAGGGATACCACCAAAGCCTCTGACCACTTTGGCATTGATAATCTCTGGTGGATAGTTATACAATATTAGACTACACATTCAAACATGATGGATGGCATCATGTTTCCCATTATTGATACAAGGCCATTCACTCATGATAAATAATGTGCATTCAGGAGGTGTACTTCTATTTACCTGGTTACATACTAGGCTAGATACCAAGGAATTGACAGAATCAGGCAAACCACAACCTTTGAACACTCACACTTGGTTTGTTCAGGAGGAATCCCATGGCACATCAGCAGCATGTAGACATGGTGACAGCTCATACATAAGGACACATGGTACTATACCTACAGCAAATTCCAACAAATCTGAAGATTTTACTTGCCTTTCATAATTCTAGTATATCGATTGTTACTATGGAAGGCCCCAATGAGGGTAGTCTGCTCCTTTGTGCATCCAGCCGAAAGGTCCCACTCCAAAGGGAGAATCTAATTTAGGAGCTAATACAGAAAGCGAACTGCAGGACTTGAGGAACAGACTAAGGATGGCTACCAAACTGCACCATTATACACTAAACTGCCAGATTGCACCATATTTCTGATGGCTACAATCAAGAATAATGAATTTATTAAGAATCATTTATATTCTTCTAGATTTAAGAGATGAAATCTGATTTGTTCAGGTTTTTGAGAGAAAAGTGATCTAAAACCAAGATGGCTGCCCAAGAGAGTATCAAAAATGGTCACATTTAATTCCATGACCCCAAAATAGTACTCCTAGCATTTTTATTTGCGTTTGTAAGTGAATTAGATTAAAAAATACAGCTTTTAGAAGATTTCGATAGTAGCCATATTGAAACAAGGCGGCCATATTGGATACAGCTGTTGCACTGAAAGGCCCCAACTTTCACATGATTCTCCTAATTATAAAGCATGCATCTGTCAAGTTTCATTGATTTCATCCCATAATTTCATATTTTTTTAGAATTTATCATAATAAAAGTGAAAATACCTATTAATTTAATGGTTTGCATAGATTATGCAAATTAGGCTGAACTGAAAAATTCCAAAATAGTAAAATCTTATTACCAGAACCTATTTCATTGAAATCTAACCATTTTGGAATAATTGTAGTCATGTTTGATATCCTTCTGAGGCTTAATGAGGTAGTTTTGCCTATCTAATTAAATATGCAAATTAGGGGCTTTAATATGCAAAATACAAGATTTGGATTCTCTGGAAAAAAACTGAGTAGGACCCACTCCTTCAATATAAAGTACATATCATGGTGAGTAGAATACAGATTTTGCCCTGTCTATAGGGGATAGGTTAACTTAGATTTGGTCATCATAATGAAGATTGGTCGTGATGGCCAGGAAAACCATAAAGTGAGCATGAGGGATAGGACCTGTATGGGCAACAAGGGGGATAAGTAGCATTTGTAGTGAACAGTTTAAGAGATAGGCACGGAGAGTACCTTGTAAGGTGAGCATTATTTAAAAAAAACATGGATGCTAGGTAATATGACAGAAGTCAAACATGAGGGATGTGCAGCTTTGGGGGATAGTCACCATGAGGGATAGGTAAAATGAATGATAGGCAGATTGAGGATAGGTAGACTAATGGAATGTACAGAGAAAGTTAGGTACAAAGGTAAGAGGTAAACTTTGCATTTAAGCTTTTTGAGGGAAAACCTGATTAAACTCTAGATTTCAAGAGAGAGGTATTATGAGTGATAGGTAGACTAAGGGATAGGCAGGAATTTTTTGGTATAGGTGGTACCTTGTTTGCATTTAATATCAGTCTGATAAAGATTCCTTGCATCTCCATAAACCCCCTTATCTTACTTAGGACTCAATACTGAACATAAAATGGAGCCTACTTTTAGGCGGGGGTAGGTGGTCTGTACTATAGGAATCTATGAAGTAACACATCCTAGGGAACCTATATTACCCTTGCTGCTCAGGCAATTCAGGGTCGGCGGTAGTCCTAAAAAGATGCTTGAATGATGCTATAGAGGGAGCTTGCTGGACTGAGGGTTTAAGCCTTTCCCACAGTCTCAGCCCTCTTGCCAGTGGACTCTTTTTGAACTTCTGTTCTTTTTTCTGCGGTATGAAGGGAATTTGACTTTCAAGTCATTTCTTGTTCTGGGGTTTTCTGTCAGATTGACGTCCAATTTTTTTGCCTTTTTGTACATGAAGGTAGCCAGCTGAGCTTCTCTCCTTTCTGCTAGGGTTTGCACATTACATTCCTTATGTAGGTCTGCTGTTCGGTATTCCTTACCAAATTTGCATGTACAGACCCGTAGAGCTCTATTTTGTAATGTCTGTAGCTTTTTTACCCTTGACTTCTAAATAATGACCACTCCCGTATTCTTTAGTACCCTGGTACTGTAGCATACAGGCTTTTCGCTTAAAGGGGCTGAACCCCCCCCCCCCCGCCACCCTCCCAGCTGTTGTTAAAAAATGACCGCTCTCTTACCTTATTTCTTAAACTAATTATACCGTATCATTTTTTTCAGCGTAGAGACACGAAAAATTATCCACCAAAAACCACCCACCCCTCATGTTTTAAATAAATAGATCACTCCCCTGTGCCTTAGTACTTTTTGACCACACCCTAGACTGTCTATACCCCGCATCGCTCTCCTCCTCTCTCTGCTATTAATTCACTATTAATTCGCTAGAAATATTTTAAATTTTCGTATTTTCGTAAAATTTCACATTAAAATCTACAGATTTGAGCAGGTCTAACCACACCCCCGTTCAACCCTATATCACGAGAACTAGGAATCATTTGGCTGAGAGTTCATGATACCGGTACAGCAGTAGAGATTTAACCTGTTAGATCGAGATTGCAGATTCCATAATAACATTAAGAAATAGCTACCTATTCGACCCTATTCTTCGTTCCCATCTCTTCTTACAGCCTTCTTTACATTGACTAGGATAAAACTACGGTATTGTATATTGACGTGACTTTATGATTAAACATTATTTCATATCTAGTCTACAGTCCAGAGGCAAACTACCTTGTCCCCCAGCTTCGTGGCTGGAAAATGTTCCATGACCCAGGGTACACCATGCCGCCAGACATAAAGCCTGAGTCAAGACCACTTGTCATGCCGTAAGTGTAATCAGTTCTCCTTTTTGAATCCTACTCTGCAAAAATACCCCACATCGTTGAAAACCTCACACATATACACACCCAGACTTTAGGAAATTGCAATTGGCCTCTCATCAGGTGTTGTTTTTCGAACATGTATGAGGCACATACAGGCGAGGCTTATTAAAGGCGACTGTACACGGGCCCAACTCGATCGGTATCAATTAGGAAAAGTGTGGCCGTTCCAATCGGGACGATCAAACATGTTTGATATTGTCAGACTGTATCGGACGTCATCTGCAGACACCCTTGACTTCACGATCGGCCAACTCAATTGGGCCCGTCTGCAGTCGCCTTTATATGCCAGGTGTTGTATTACAATACGTGAAAATATATATGGGCTACTGTATATTTCACAAGTGTGTATTGTAATCATTGTGGGTGTTGGCAGGGGAACCCGTATACATGTTCATCCAGCATTCTCTCCAGATGGTCCGCACTCAAGGTTAGGTATGAAAACCTATGAAAACAGATCTTGTATCAAACAAATGGAGGGAATATTAATATTTAGAATCAGAGTATAGTCTATTGAAAATATTCTGTAATCAAGCGACAGAGATCCTCATCCCTTTGTAAGTACTCTAGTACAGGAAAAGGTGTAAGTACTCTAGTACAGGAAAAGGTTGTTTTTTTTCCTGTACTAGGTAAAGTGAACATCATTTAGTAGAATGTATTGATGTATGTTACTGTAGTATATAGGATCGTGGGATGCATCACAATATGAAATTAGTGTATTGAAATGACAGCCATGAAGTTTTCCTTGTCTGAAATGCTTGTTCACATGTAATTTTCGCGTTATTTAGTCTCTAAATAGAATCAATGATGATGAGTACTGTATTAAAGGACCAGTCTCGATTTTAAAGGTGAGAGTGGAGGGCTAAAAGGTGACTAGTCTCGGTTTAAAGATGGGGAGAAATGGCTAAAGGCGCCCATTTTAAAGAGGATCAGCCTCGATTTCAAAGATCAGAGAGGGGAAGGGGGGGGGCAAAATGTTACTAAATATGCTACACGTATATCAGGGATGTAAGTTTTCATAATTTTGTCTGATTTAAGAATTTTCAGAGTGTGAAATGTCTATAGATTTACCAAATTTCCTCTCTTTGATTAAAAGTTTTGTATTGTTTTAGAATGAATTCGGACATTCTATGAATATCTTCAGAATTTACACTCTGACTTACATCCCTGGTATATACACAGGACCATCCTCAAACTGAAATATGAGCTGGGAGGGGTAAAAGGTGATGCAGCCTCGATTCTAAAGCTAAATTGGAAGATATGAGCTGGAAGGGCTAAAAAGATGGTTGCTATTCCATAAGAAACCTTTTTTTCTGAAAGAGAATAGAGGTACATGTATTTTACTCACTTCCTTCAACTTCCAATAGATCATTAAGTCGCCATCATATGGGGTATCAATAGGAGAGAATGCCGTTCAGGGCACATATTGCTTATTGGCATTAGGGTATTTTCCATATACATGTGCCCCTCAAATCTAAACATAATGCCCTAGAGCATGGTGTCCACCAATCATCGCACACCTACTGTAGTACCACATGTAAAAGGAAACCCCGTGTATAAACGCACCCTGACCTCAGACAAATCCTGTATGCAAGGTATTACTATATCACCGTGTACAATGTACAATGATCTACTGATGCTTCCCCATACCATTATCTCTAGGATAAGAGTGGATGAGTGAGTAATGATTCTCTAATGCTATTTCGACAGCTAAGGTTTTATTCATGATGAGCAAACTACATTAGGCATCAACTGATAGATGAATGTGGCGGTGTTCCTGCATATGCGCACCAGACACACAGAGGGAACAGAAAAGATGGAATTAAGACATTTTAATGTGAAGTAGGGTAGCCCCCACCAGGATAGGAAATAGCCAAATAATGAGTGTGTTTGTCAACATGACACTATTTATCTTATACTACATCCGTCGACCTCGTATTCCAGGTTATCCAAAGAAGGGAAGCGTGTTATCTACTGTGTGTATGAGTATGAACCACTCCTCGATTCTGCGAATATGACAGTAGACGATTATGCCCGACTTGCCAAAGATATCAAGGTAATAGATTATACTGCCATCAACTGTGAGAGGGAGATTTGCATGAGAAAATGTCAAAAGAAAAAAATCAACAGTACCCATTTTTTTTCTAAATGCTGGATCCGACACTCTTTAGTGTTTCCATTTCCCCATTACCTCTGTAAATTACTTTAAGATATCTGTATTGGTTTCTCTACTAGTATGGCCCATTCATAAAGACCCTTAGAACAAAACCGAGGTCATAATCGTATTTTATTTCCTTCCAGGATGAGTACTTTAACTTTGACGGGTTTGTAGTGCTGCACGGTACAGACACTATGGCCTACACGGCCTCTGCACTCTCCTTCATGTTGGAGAACCTCGGCAAACCAGTCATCCTCACTGGCTCCCAGGTACATTAAACACTAGACTAAGACTTGTGTTATATGCCAATCCATGTGTATTCATATCTATTACCGTACATCGTGGTCATATTTTACTCATTATCGATGGTGTCCTATTATGATCGATACTTCAATGTTCATTCTTTAAGCCTGGGTCAGTATGAACAAAACATGTGTATCAAGGTGGGAACTAGCGGTACTAGTGCTGTTGGATTGAATATAGTGAGACAATGCTATAGTATAATATTGTGTTCGATGTATCAAAATTCCTTCTTTTCAGATCCCGATATTTGAGATCCGTAGTGATGGCAGAGACAACTTTCTTGGGGCTCTCCTTATGGCCAGTAATTACTGCATACCAGAGGTGAGACCAGTGTGAAACGAGATAACATGGCATATCATTTAAGCTCTTGAAGCGCATGTTTGTCCAGAAAAATTAGTGCCTTATCCGTATGTACATTATATTGTACATGTACATGTGTTAACTTTTTGTTGCAGGTAACAATCTACTTCCACAACATGCTCCTAAGAGGAAACCGGAGTACAAAGTGTGACACTGGTGCCTTCGATGCCTTCCGTTCAGCTAACCTCCCACCACTAGCAGAACTTGAAGTCAGTATCAAAGGTAGGCTGCCCCTCAATTATTCTCTATTTATCTTTATTAAAGATATTTTATACACGAGGTGCACCAGTAAAATACCTTTAAATAGTTCAGAACAGTGGATGTAAGTATGCTTTTAGCTG
Source organism: Acholoe squamosa (assembly GCA_949317995.1). Classification (NCBI taxonomy): domain Eukaryota; kingdom Metazoa; phylum Annelida; class Polychaeta; order Phyllodocida; family Polynoidae; genus Acholoe; species Acholoe squamosa. The sequence continues at coordinate 96,898,362 of OX439035.1, read as the reverse complement.
ACTTAATTTTATGAGGTAGTTTCGAGGTAATATAATCCTATTCATACGATATTTTGAACAATAGTAAATCAATGTTTTGATAATAGGTTATGCACGTTTCCAGGACAGAGTGATCCCTCTTGATAACTTGATTGTGTCACAAATGACCTGGCAGAGTATGACTGGTGGCGATTCGGGTGCAGAAGAGGGTCACGTACATACAGAATGATCCACATCTAAGAAAATAGCGTTTGTGTGAATAAATTTTGAATTTAGATGTACTTGCACATTTTTCTCAGTCCCTTGAAAGTTGATTTGAATGTGCTATTGTCTTTTTGGAACAAATCTTGTTCTAGCTCTGCCTTAGCTCGTTTGATTAGAATGTTTGATGTCCTTGATCATAGGTCTATATATTCCTACCAATTCAGTACACTCTTGGGGCTGTGTACAAATGACGTCATGCTTTTTTGGACCATTTTTGACCCCCCCCTCCCCCCCTTGTCATGTTTCGTCATACAACACTTGACCCCCCCCCTTAACATGACCTCATGCAGAGATACCCCCCCCCCCGCCCAAAGTGCATGAATAGTGTACAGCCTAGATAAACAAATTGAAATGGTTCAAAGGGACATAATGGGTGTGAATTGGCAATCAAGGATACATGCAACATAAAAAAGACGAACTAGCACTGATCAACAAAATTAATGAACAGAAAATCATGCCGAACACTGTCACCATCAGCTTATGGGTCTTTATATGTGGATTGAATTTCTGTGCCTTATACATAGAGTACTATGCCTATGGTATTGATCATACACAAGTATTTCCTGTCACAAAATATCCTGAAAAAAAATCCTGTCTAGATCAATAGTCTAATACATGATAAGAGAAAAGGATCAAATTGTCAGAAGACCATCAATTGCAATCAGACATACAAAGCAGTCAGTTTTTACTGTAGAACCTGCATATAAGGCACAGGGGTTTTGACAGGGCCGCGCAGTGCGTAATACACGCATTTAAGCCTTAAATTGCGCATTTAAATGGTAAGATGTGCGACAAAAGTCACATAGAAAGGTTTTTCCTTTTTGGAAAGGATCTGGGTTTCATACTAAGAATGACACAGAAATGGCAGACCCCTCATTGGAAAGATAAAAGTCTGCAGATTTAACCTCTGCAAATTTAACCACTCTGTAGCACTTATTAGAATGACTATCTCACTGTACAAGTATTTGTGTAAAAGTTATCTGCAGTGGTCGTTTATACATAATAAGGAGCTGTATTCCCCAACAAAATGTTTTGCTTTTCAATTTTTTCCTGTTTTTGTCCCATTGCCTCTCAAAATGGCGCATTAGATACTGCAAAACTGCGCAATTTGTCCCATTGGAAAAAATCCTGTCAAAAGCCCTGAAGGCATAGCCCCTAGAGTCTCATTCAGACAAAGGAGAGTAAGGTTGTTTGTTTCCAAGGGAGAAATGATTTTGACACCTCAAGGTGGGGGAGGGGTCAAAAAGATATCATGCCTTTTCAGTAGGAGAGCCTGTGAATTATTGTAGAACAAGGGGGGTTTCCAGGGAAATTGCAACCTGTCCAAAGTGAAGGGGTCAGAAAATTTTCTGCACCTCTGCATGGAAATCTACTGCACCCCTCGCAGTCCATAAAACATGTGGGACCAAGGCCATTGCTGTGAAAATTGCTGCCGGGCCTGCAGAAATGACCAGACTGTGGGACCGAATGACTGACTGTAATCCCAAGACCTTGTGTTCTTGAGGAATCCAGTACTGCCAAAATCAGTCCGAGCCTGCAGAACATTAATGTCTGCAGGACAGAATGGCCTGTTGGGGGAAACTTGTTGTATAGACTGCCCTTGGGCCCGTTGATAAGTAATGAGAAATCCTTAAGTTACCAATGGGTTTTTGAATTGTGAAATATATCATATAGAATCAGGGGTGTGAAATTTCCGCGGAAACGCGGAAATCCGCGTTTTTGATGCTCAGAAAGACCATTCTTGAGATCTATGCAAATCCAGTGAGAAAAGAAGTTACCATTTGTAGGGGGGGGGTGTCTGACTTTGAATATGCCAATATCATTCCAGATTGAAAAATGTTAGCATCCCAAATGTAATTCCAAACATCCCTGTAAACAGAGTGTGTTATTTTCTGCTCAAAGAACATTTAGACCACTTTTATCCTAAGTAAAACATTAACTAGCAAGCCGTATATTACTCTTCAGAGGAAACGGGTTTCAGCATTTCACACCCCTGAGAATAGAATTTGGGTCATTTTGAAGCTTTCTACCAAATTCTTATGGTCAGGGAGCTTCTTACCTGCAGGGATCAACCTATACATAGGGTCCTATGTATGGTAAAAAGTGTCCAACTAAAAGGGTATTTCAAAGTGTCACGGGGCCTGGGTTAAAGGTAGGATAGAGTAGTCAACCAACACTGACATTGATGGGAGTGATACTCTTTGAGTGGGATGTCTGAGGAAAGCATGCCTGTATTGGTATTTCATATCAGATGAATGCATTAAACTTCCCTACCTTTACAAATCTTTTTTTCTTGTTAAAACTTAAGTAACTTGTGATTTTTTTATGACATGATGTCATACAGCCCATGACCCCCCTCCCCCCCTTGTCATGCTTGGTCATGGGGAGTGGGACCCCCCTTTCCTGCATGACGTCATTTGTACACAGCCCCCTTTCGAATGGATTTCGCGAATGAATACAACAATGGTCGTCCCTTAGCCTGTGGAGAACTGCTTATTTTGTTTCACACATTACCTTCTTAGTTGCCCGGCACCCTCTTCATCATTTTCCGTTCAGAATAAATGGAACCTTACTCTTTCAGTGATACAGTGACGCAAACAACTATTTTCCACGCCCATAGTCTGAGGATCATATTCATATTTAATGACGACGTCATCCCTTTTTTGGCCATTTCGAGCCCCCCACCCACCCCCTTTTTCTTACAGAAATATATAGTGTCTATTTTAGAGATAACTCAGATGGGAAAAATCACATACACATTTATAACAAAAAATATATATTTTATATCTTATAAAACTCTCCTTATATGCCAACCTCACATCTATAGCCGAATGTGAGACTGGAAGGAAAATGTCGGCCTATAAAAGAGAGCTTTTGATATGGTTTTCTCTATAATCGACTGTATTAAAACCTCACCCATACGCCTAATGTGAGTTTGAAGGGAGGGGGGGGGGGGATTCAGCTTATATGAAAAATAAATGGCCAAAAGAATCTAAGCGTCCGAAGTTAAGTAACATCCCAAAGAATCGGCACGGACCTACAGATAGACTGGAGAGATATTCGAAAAGATGAACGCTGTACTTGCATCGTCATTTTAATTTAAAATTTAGACTTTGGTCTAGATTCGCATATCAAAATGCAACTCTCGTGCTTACAATATTACTAATCCCCAGTAGAATTTATCTGCCTCGTAACACCTACCTTGAAAATTTAGGTGTAGAGCCCATTCTCTTATTTTTACCCGAGAAGAGATTTTACGGTTTCACCACGTCGTTGCTTGACCGCTGTCCATTCTGGAATGACGTGAAAAACATCTCAGCAGACGACTTTTTGCATCCACCTCAGACGCCAGACAGCACGGCGCCCGTCAATAATGCCGTTGTGAAATCAATCACCTTTCTCTATTCCACGCGCCCTAATTGACTTCATGCCGGGCACCGTAGGCGCAATTGTAATTGCCAATTCTTTATGTGATTATATCAACTTTATGTTGTTAAACTCGTCAAAATGAGATGTGTACATACCCAACTGCAATTACATTTCTGTTCTTTTCGCAAAAGTCCACTGGGAGGCGATCTGGCAACCACGAGGTGTTCATAAGTTTAACGTCCACACAAATCTCAACCCTAATGTGGGGCTACTTCGGCTCTTCCCAAGTATCACAGCTAAAACGGTTAGTATGCCTTTTCTGCACAACGTTTACTCACAAGTCAACACAGTTTGACAGATTGCTCTGAAGCAAATAAAGGCAAAAACCCTCATCCTAGAGTTCGTTGAAAAAGCACAATGATAACACAGAGGTATGTCTTTATTGATAATTCTTTCAATTGGATAAAAGAAAGCTATCAAGTACGATACAGTAACCCTATTGTTAATTCAGGTGGAAGCGTTTCTCCAGCCGCCGATGGCAGGGGTGGTCATTCAGAGTTACGGGGCTGGTAACGGTCCTGACGCCCGGCAGGACCTATTGGCATTGTTTAAAGGGGCTTCAGAGGCGGGGATCATTATCGTGAACATCACGCAGTGCTCACGTGGTATGGTTTCCACCTCCTATGCCACTGGAAAGGTGAATATGTCATTGGTATTGGTTTGATCATGTAAGTAGTATATGAAAAGTTCTGTGAGTAGTACATAAAAAGTGGAGTTATTGAATTATTTTCATATATGAAAATAATTCATTCACATGTAACACCACGTGCTAGAATTTTGTCCACGTCCTTCTCCTAGTCAGTCATAGACTTGCCATGGCCTTTCAGTTATTCTTTTTTTTCTGTGCCTGCATAGGTATAATATCTAAGAACTCGCCTCAGACTAAATAGGCAATAACAAAACGGATTTATATAAGACCTATATATATATATATATATATATATATATATATATATATATATATATATATATACATATATATATACATGTACACATAAGTATGATACCCCTATTATATTAGGAGTTCTAAGTGGCATGGCATTGGTTTATTTTGAGTCTTGGGACCGTAAAAATGTGTGCCATTCCCATATTAGAAGCCCCAATAGCGTGGCATTATTATATTTGGAGGAGTTATTGCGTCCAATTACCTAAATTACTCTGTGGCCCTTGAGGATGAATAGGCGTCCATACATGTGCCTGGGGAGCCAGCTACCCGCCCTACCCACTTATATCTCGCCTATAGCCCCCTTAATAGACACCCAATCCCCCCCCCCTGCATAGTGATAGCCTGTACACTGTTCAGTCAACATGCACCATTCCAACCCGCCCTCCCCACTCAGAACTTGCCTAGAGCTACGTGATGATAGCCTGTACACTGTCCAGTCAACATGCACCAATCCAACCCCCTCTTCACTCAGAACTTGCCTAGAGCTGCGTAATGATAGCCTGTACACTGTCCAGTCAACATGCACCAATCCAACCCGCCCTCCCCACTCAGAACTCGCCTAGAGCTGCTTAGCTGCTAATAGCCTAAAAGACTAAATAGACTAAAAGTATCAATAACTTTGTTCCCATTGTGCAGATTTGAAAATAAAGACCGCCATGACGTTCGCCAGCTCGAGCTACCCTTTATCTATAGGTCACACTATGGGAAACTCCTATTATTAAGGGAGATACGATTTATTTGGTAAAACTGCCAGTTCTTGGACCTCTCTGCCAGTGCCTGGACTGGCGTCTGCCCCCGCGTCCCAAAAAAACCTTTATTTCGATCCATTCCTTCCTCAAACCTGCCCTTTTTCGCCGGTGACACTTAAAACAGATAGGTTTTGGCTGGAGGTAGCGCTACCACACCCTGGATAGTGCACAGGTGGACCGGCTGGGGCCGAAAAGGCTTCTAGTCAAGAAAATTATTTCGCTTATTCTTTTTCGAAACTGATTTTTAGGGGGCATGTTTTTTAGGGGGACGAAACACCCCAGATTGATACCAAACATTCCATATCCACGCATATTATTTGCATAATTAGCATAATTATGCAGTATCTTTGTACTGTTTAATATAATATAGATATGTTCCATTGGTCTCTTATAGAATTCATATGCTTACAAGTATAAACTACTGACTGCATCTAGTGACTAGTGGAATCTGAACAATAGAAAAGAAATACCCCTCCCCTACCTTCCTATAGCATCAAACAAGTTGTTCAATGGAGGCAGCCATTGCTTGATCAGGTGCTTAGACCTTTTAGATCCAAATGCTAGTTACCAGTGCATTATCACTGTTGATAAGCTTTACACATCAATACCTGCAGCCACCCGGGGCACAAGCCCTGTTTGCACTGAATGGATGTCTTTCCATTTCTCCATTCTCTGGTGTTTGATTGAAAATGTTGACGTCATTCTGTGTTTTAATGTGTGTTTTTATGGTACATGTGTTGAGTTAAGGAATTTAACAGGTTAGTGTATAATAGTAGCCATAGGGACACCTCAGCTACCCAATTCTATTGTTTTCCATGTGTGTCAGCTATCTTGGTTTTCTGAAACACAGGGATCCAGGCCATATATGGCGAATTTTGATGTCCAAAAGTTATGAGATAATTGTTAATGATCTTAGGGACACTTCAACTACCCAATTCTATTGTTTTCCATGTGTGTCGGCCATCTTGGTTTTCGGAAACACAGGGATCCAGGCCATATATGGCGAATTTTGATGTCCAAAAGTTATGAGATAATTGTTAATGATCTTAGGGACACCTCAACTACCCAATTCTATTGTTTTCCATGTGTGTCGGCCATCTTGGTTTTCGGAAACACAGGGATCCAGGCCATATATGGTGAATTTTGATCTTCAAAAGTTATGAGATGGATGTTAGTGACTATAGGGACACCTCAACTACCCAACTCTATTGTTTTCCATGTGTGTCGTCCATCTTGGTTCTGGAAACACAGGGATCCAGGCCATATATGGTGAATTTTGATCTTCAGAAGTTATCAGATTGATGTTAGTAACAATTGGGAAACCTCAACTACCCAATTCTATTGTTTTCCATGTGTGTCGGCCATCTTGGTTTTTGGAAACACAGGGATCCAGGCCATATATGGCGAATTTTGATGTCCAAAAGTTATGAGCTAGATGTTAATGATCATAGGGACACCTCAACTACCCAATTCTATTGTTTTCCATGTGTGTCGGCCATCTTGGTTTTCGGAAACACAGGGATCCAGGCCATATATGGTGAATTTTGATCTTCAAAAGTTATGAGATGGATATTTGTGACCATAGGGACACCTCAACCACCTAATTCTATTGTTTTTTCATGTGTTGGCCATCTTGTTTTTCGGAAAAACAGGAATCCAGGCCATATATGGTCAACTTAGATCTTCAAAAGTTATGAGATAGATGTTAATGATCATAGGGACACCTCAACTACCCAATTCTATTGTTTTCCATGTGTATTCGCCATCTTGGTTTTCGGAAACACAGGGATCCAGGCCATATATTGTGAATTTTGATCTTCAAAAGTTATCAGATGGATGTTAGTAGCCATAGGGACGCCTCAACTACCCAATTCTATTGTTTTCCATGTGTGTCGGCCATCTGGGTTTTCGGAAACACAGGGATCCAGGCCATATATGGTGAATTTTGATCTTCAAAAGTTATGAGATGGATGTTAGTGACCATAAGGACACCTCAACTACCCAATTCTTTTGTTTTCCATGTGTGTCGGCCATCTTGTTTTTCGGAAACACAGGGATCCAGGCCATATATGGTGAATTTTGATCTTCAAAATTTATCAGATGGATGTTAGTAGCCATAGGGACACCGCAACTACCCAACTCTATTGTTTTCGATGTGTGTCGGCCATCTTGGTTTTTGGAAACACAGGGATCCAGGCCATATATGGTGATTTTTGATCTTCAAAAGTTATCAGATGGATGTTAGTAGCCATAGGGACACCGCAACTACCCAACTCTATTGTTTTCGATGTGTGTCGGCCATCTTGGTTTTTGGAAACACAGGGATCCAGGCCATATATGGTGAATTTTGATCTTCAAAAGTTATCAGATGGATGTTAGTGACCAATTGTTCAATACATATTAGTAATTACTCACTATTTGTCAGCAATTAGTCAATATACTCAGTATTTACTCACTATTTGTCAGCACGCAGTCAATATATGCTAGTTCTTAGTTATTATATAACAACACTTAGTCCACATATGTCAGTAATTACTCACAGTTTGTCAGATATTAGTCAATATATGTCAGTAATTACTCACCATTTATCAGCAATTAGTCAATATATGTTAGTAATTATTCACCATTTGTTAGCAATTAGTCAAAATATGTCAGTATTTACTCACAATTTGTCAGCAATTAGTCAATATACTTCAGTTCTTAGTCACTCTATATCAGCAATTATCAATACATGTCAGTATTTACTTACAATCTGCCAGCGATTAGTCAATATATAACCAAGGAATAGCCATTGATTCAATTGTGCATCCTCCCTTGACTGGTATTTGTCAAAATATGGACTATTTGTCAGCAATTAGTTAATATATGTTAGTAATTGTTCACTATTTGTCAGCAATTCGTCAATATATGTCATTATCTAACTATCTGGGCCTCAACAGTGCTTTTTTGCTCATAACCCCAGTTCATTATCCAGCCATAACGCACTCTGAGACCTTTTCATCGTCTTCAAGAAGCTGCTGGTTTCAATCCGGACATGTTAATAAATTGGAGAAGTATACAATGTCAACTCCTCCATAGGTTTCCTGTTAAAACCGTTTAGGTTCAACGGGGAATCGATCCCCGGCCGCTGGGGCAGGAGGCGAGCTCGCTGTCCACTATACCAAGCCGACCGTGGTAGAACACAATACACATGGAAGATATGAAAAATTTGTCCGACATACCTGATGTTTACAGACCTCGTTAGCATAGAATCCAATGGTGCCGGGTGGAGTTATTAACAGGAAAACATCCTTAGATATCCTATATGAACATACCATGCCTAATTTCTCCATTTTCTTCGAAATAAATAAGAATCCATTGATTTTCCATAGCGATACGCGACTGACCTGGCTGACCTCCTTGCCGGAAGTGGGTTCAGCCAAAAGTAGGTCAGGTACATCCGGGCACCTACCCGCTTCGTCAACAAGACGAAATGGCCGTGTACCGGGCCGTGTGCGTTGGATCGGTATGGAAAATCAATGGATTCTTATTTATTTTGAGGAAAATGGATACAAAATGTAGGCGAACACCAACTAGAGATCGTATATTTGGCGGTGGTAGAATAACAGGGCTTGACATCCTTGGATTATACCCGAAAAATAGTTGGAAAGACGAGGGTATGACGGGTGGACTAAAAACAATGGGTACGCTGGCTTGTCAAACCGTGCAGATCGGATGCACTTACAAAATGTCTTCTCATGGATTAATTCTTGGGTTATAAGGTAAGAAATTAATACAAAATGGAGAAATATGTTTGATAAACACCTTAATGTATGTTATGGGTACGCACTCCCCCTTCGGGGTCGTGGATTATTAACCCATAAACCCACTTGTGCGTACCCATAACATACATTAAACTCTAAGTAATTACTCACTATTTGTCAGCAATTATTCAATATAATTTATATTAGTAATTACTCACTCTTTGTCAGCACTCAGCAGACAGACAGCATGCATACATAGTTCTGTGGTAACTATGTTCCTTAACCATAATAAAATAATTCATCACAGCTATGCTGTGAAAATTTCCTTAAAAAAGCTCCTAAACTCCTCGAATTTGCGCCTCCTCGTTTAAGGGTTTAGAGCAATTCTCAAGACCTGGTTATAATTTACTGACTGTCACATGGAGGCCTTGCACACTACATAGATAATCCCGCGAAGTAACATAACTGAGAGAATCCGGGGGGGGCCCTTCAATTTTTTTTTATACGGGTGTGTGGCTGAACCCCTGACTACCCTTACCCTTGCTAGGGCACTCGTTCGCGGGGTTTTTCTTCAAAACCCTACCCTTGCTAGGGAACTTTTGATATAATAGTCTTAGATTTTGCTCAAAATATCTTAAACTGACCTTGTTTGGGAGAAAATTTGTATTTTCTTCATGCTATTTTCATGAAAACTTCTGAATTTTCCACGTGAATCGGGGTATTTCGCTGAAAGTTGACCCTTGCTAGGGACATTTTGCTCAAAAGTGGACCCTTGCTAGGGACATTTGTTGCTGAAACAGGAGGCTTGCTAGGGACTTTTCCTTGAAAAAATACCCTTGCCAGCCGCATATATTATATATGTGTATACTTTACATAGAGAGTGCCCCCCCCCCCCCCGGGGAGAGAATGAAACCAGGAACGTAATATGTTTTGTCCTACATTATAATATGAAAACCTAATGCTGCACTTCAGGCTTTGGTGGACGCGGGAGTCATCCCAGGTTCAGACTTGACCCCGGAGGCTGCACTCATGAAGCTCAGCTATGTCCTCAGTAAAGACTGGGACCTCGATAGGAAGAGAAAAGTAAGTATCGGGATTCTTCTTGCGGTTCTTTATTAGAAATTCCTACCCCACCTCCCGAGATTGCCCATATTAAATTCAAGTAAAGCGGTACTTTCAACATTGAAATCATTGCTTTATTTCTCTGTAGACGGCATCTTAAGATCTACTTCTTGTTTTCAAAGCATGAAATTGAATATTTGATACTGGAGAATATGGATATTTATATATTGGTTCGTCTCTTTTCTAGCGAAATCTTTTGAAAATAATCCTTCGTCAGCAAAATACATGTAGGCCCGACCCAATGAACTGTATTGAAAAGACATTGAAATATATCTCTGGATTTCTGCCCCCGCCTCACTTTACCATATTTGTAATCACAAATGGCAGTATAACCTTTATTCCAGATGATGAGTGTAAACCTGAGGGGAGAGATGATAGTGGGCATCAGTAAGGATGTTTCACTGTTAGATCTCTCCCTGGTTGAGAAGATGGCAGAGGCTATGCGGCTCAGCTCCAGAGAGGTGACTAGATCCTACCTACTAAACATGGGATACGAGATGCAGATTCCATAATACCTACTAGGCTAGTTAAGAGCATTGGTTTGACTTCTCGCATTCCATGATAAGCGCCTATACTTTTACCACGTGCACACCCCTCACATTTGGTCAAGCTCAGCCTCAATAAGGCTTTGTAGTGCTTGTTAAGTGATGTTTTGTCCAAAAGCGTTGCCTACAAGCTCCATGTTACTGCACCGTTGTGCTGTAGTGCCTGAGAGCTTATAGATCTGATACTCTTTGGACGCTACCTTAACATGGGCGTTGTATTGTGCTTGCTACATGGGCGGATGAAGATGTTTGCAGTGAACAAATTTGCACTTTAGCCAGAATGATGAGATCGCATCCATAGTGTCAGATTACGCATAACAATGACAATATTCCGGTATTCCAGGGAACCTTCTATGCAGACCCTACGGTATGTCTGTGGATATGTGTTATTCTTTTAGCATTCATAAACAGTGATACGATATACTTTCACAAGATTTATGGTATAAAAGGATCCTACACTGGTTTGCTCTTGGTATCATAGAAACTGTAGTTTTGATATTGTGCGACGATGTAATACCAGTGGGACATAGAGCTTTAAGACACACTTTCGGGTTTGTTTAAATTTCCCGTGAGCCCTCTAGAGGTACAAGTGTTGAGGCCAGGGTGGTAAGAATTGTTGGCATGCAAACACCACAGGTTATTTCATAAATAGGTTTTTAAGGTATTCTTTCTATCTCCCAATCCTTAAGTTTGTATAATTTTTTTCAATCAGTAGCTCAGGTATATTCCCGCCTGTGGAAAGAGCATGATCTCTCTGGTGTTGGATGTATTGTTAGATTAAGTTGTTACCATTAAAAAGATGTAGCCATTTATGTATGAGAATTTTTATCTTGTATATCACTCAGTTCGCAAAGGTATGTCCAGAAAAAAAGAGAATGGTTCCTGTCATCATGTGGAAACATGGCATGAAAAAAGTCCATAGTTCCAGCTTTTAATTGCATTGCAACCTGATACTCTAATAGAAGCGCAATTATATCGCGAATACATGTCTACAGTATGATCTAGATTTAAACTATCAAATACAAAGTTTGTTTTTACAGGAAGTCCAAAGTCTTCGTGATGCAATGTTCCCGTCGCTGCTATGTGCTGCTGCAAAGGAGGGCAACATAGAGGCTATTGAAAAACTCAGGGTGGCAGTAAGTATCTCGAGAGATATTTTCCCCCTACCGGTAATACAGTTTAAGTGCAATATATTAGCATCATACCTCGCATTAAAGGCAGTACCTTGTCATGCGTTATAAATTCTGTTTGAAGTCATGGTGTGTATTATAGGCTAGGATTTTTCACTATAGTACAGAACTAAAACCTCTAAAATCAAGATCCCGCTGTGCCTTATGGGTACACATTAAATTGTGTATTTTGGTTTCAGGGGGCAGTATTCAGTATGACTAACTATGATGGTCGTACAGCCCTACATGTAGCAGCCTGTGAGGGACACCTGAGAGTGGTAGATTACCTGCTACAGTATGGGGCCTCTGTACATGTACGGGACCGCTATGGACACTCCCCCCTGGACGACGCCCTCAGGTTCAAACGTCTAGATGTCATCACACTACTGGTGGAAACCGGGGCCCATCTCTCTCTGCCACCTGCCAAACTGGGCATGATGCTCTGCAAGTAAGTTGGGATATGTGAGTCGGTGGAGGTGACAGGATAAATTATCATAACCCAGGGTCCAGGGACTATTCAGATCGATTTATGTTATGTCGCCTAAACCGACATTTATTCATGTACATGTAGTCGATCGAGTTCGATATTGTTCAGTGGTGTCGGAGCCATGAGGGTGTGGGGGATGCCTTTTCACACTTTTTCAGGTTCCACTAGTATAGATTATATTAAGGTAGTAGGATTTATGCAGCTCATTCCCCACACTTTCTTTAGCAGGTCCGCCCCCACTGTTTTTTTCGGTGCTGATCACTGGGGTATCCCAATGCTGCCCCACAATGTGACTTGATATTATTAGGAACTTCCCGTTCTGCTCAGTGGAGAATGAACGGAGAAATCAATTGTTTTAAACTTGACGCCTTTTCAAAAACATATTGTGAAATAAAATTGACACGTTTTCTCTCTCGCTACTGTGCCTGAGTTGTGCTGTGTTGCTGTATGGCGGGGCAGATGGTTGCTGACATAGCTAAGAGAAGTGATTAGATAATGAATGATAATCAATATATTATTTACATCATTCATTCAGTTCGGCTGTACATGAGGACATGCGGCAGCTGGAGTCATGGCGTGTAGCTGGAGCAGACCTCAACCAAGCAGACTATACGTGCAGAACTGCGCTCCATGTGGTAAGATGGGCCGTAAGATGGCATAGTACATATATTTGATAAAACATGCATCTGACTAAAAGTGAAGAACTACACTCCATGTGGGAGGATATCAAAGTACATAATTATGTATATCTATATCTAGTCATGAGGATAAATCTGACTAAACGTGACGAGCTAGAATCCTTTTGGTAAGATATCATGTTACAAACATTTCAAATCATGAAGTAGAACTACACTCCATGCTAAAGATACCGTAGTATGGGGTAATGTAATACCTCGCCCCGTGCCCCGGGATATTAAGCACACTCCTCATGGAAGATACACACCTGGGGGTACACATGGAGATGGGTTTGGATCACAGCTTGGTATCATCGGGTGATTTACTGTAAATATACTCTGTCTATAAGGCGCAGCTAGGGTTCTGTTCGCTGATGTGCTCTTTTATAAAGTGATAACACACCCCGTATGTATTATTCCCTTCCACATTATATTGCTTCTCATTCTAAAGGCCGCCGCCAGGGGGAACATGGAAGTCATCCGATACCTACTGGACAAGGGGGTCAAGGTCCAGGTCAAGGACACATCGGGGTTAACCCCAATTGACGAAGCCCAGATGAACCACCATGAAGTTGCAGTAGAGTTAATGACGTCATACCTTGAGAACAACAAAAATGTCAACGGTCCGAACAACTAAATCTGAGAGCCGTGTCAGTAATGATGTACTGATAGGGAACCGTCCAACTAGGATGACCAGCTGAGTGTCAATTGATATGTTATGATATCAGTGGGTTTACAGAGTGGGTGTAATGAAAGTATTATCTGGATTTTTTCTCGCATTAGTTAGTTCATTAGTTTTCTTGCTGATTCCACAGTATTATTTGACCACACCTCCTACTACTTTCAAACGGCATTATAAATGGAAAAAGACATGACATGCATCTGGAACATTCATACCAAATGTTTTAACGACTGTTGGCAGATATCCTTTGAAAGAAAGAATATAATTCTAGTAATAGCTGTTCATGGAATATGGAGTCTCTCTTTTTTTTATAAAAATTGTTTGTCCTTTAAAGTTATTACTCTTTTTCAACACTATGCATTATTGAAGTGCTTTACGGGAAGCTGCTCTCAAGGTCTAAAGATCTCAGTTTACTGCCTTTTGTTTATTTTTACAATGAGGATGGGGGAGGGGCATCAGCCAAACAAGAGAATCTGACGAAAGGACCTGAATGTTCATTTTAGTGCAGGCACGTATTTGCCTATATTTTACAAAGAGAATGATGAGATCTGTTATTATCATATTTAAACATTGCATTGTTACTTAACACAACATGTATTTAACTCTGTTGTAACGGCATATCACTATGTGTTATACAAACTGTATTTAATGATAAATCACTTGTATCGCTGACGTGGTAATAAGGTAACAAGTATTTAAGTCTCTATTGTGAATGTCAAAGGGATACATGGCTTCTTAGTCATATTCGGTGATGAGCTCATACGGGTTGCATGCATGTCGAAAAAAAGGTCTTCGAAATTGAGTGTGGTTACCTAACTGCCAGATGTCGACTGGAGGCATATCGGCTTGAGTTCCCGATATATTATGGTGGACTCAAAGCAATACAGATCAGAATTAAGATCTAAGATGATGAGATTCGTTTTGAGGTGCTTAGCAAATTGTGATCCATGTAATGCTATCTAAAAAGTTATTTAGTCATTGTTGATCATCTTGTGATTATAAAATATTGCGAACGGGGATATAGCTTTTAGGTGTGCATTTTGTGTAGAGTAGAATCACAACTGTGGTAAAATAGTTTAAACTAGGGGAAGGGAAGAGACATTTAGAGGCTTTCACTGTACTGCCCATTAGTATATGCCGGTGTGCGACGTAACACATATTGACTATCACAGCTTCGTAGAAGATTTAGAAAGTGTTATGTGAACAATATCAAAAGTGCCAATAGTCTCGATGCTGTAATCTGTAAAGCCAATATGACGTATTAATTATTATCGTAGTTCTTCATTGAGTCTATATTGTGAATCAAAAATAGTTCAAATGTAATTCAATGCCTGTGGAACAGTATGCCAACACCATACACAAAATTTGCATGTAGAAAATGATAGTGCCAATTATATTACAAGTTCGTATCGTAATGTCAAGGACCATAGACAAGTATTGTCATATGTTAACAATGTGCCACTTTGATTCTACAGGATATATTTATTCATATCCAATATTCTACAACGGTACTTATAAGAGGCTGAAGACCAGGGATAACATTCCATGAATGGTATATAGGGACAGGGAACAAGGTGGCACTTATAGCATGTATAATTACAGCAATATAGTGTTTGTGCCGAGTGTCTTTTAAATTGAAGTGCTGAAAGTTTTAGCAGTAGAGCATGTTCTTGTCGGCAGGTAGCGCCGGTGTCAGGTTTCTTGGAACATTGGTTGTTAATTGCGTGTGAGATAATGCACATGCCACTGTGAGTGCTTTACACTTTAGCTATTGATGTTGATTTATTAGTACTCTATCTATTTTCACCTTAGAAATAAAATAAATATTACCAGCTAAGTTCTTGTCTAGAATGTGCTTTTTCAGGGGGTTTGAGTCCGTTTCAAATGTCCATCATCTTCATGTGTTTCCTCTAGTAAAAAAAAGTCATGGCGTGTTGTAATGCGTCATTAGTGACTGACCGATACCAGTGTGTGTGTGGGTTAAGATTGTCTTTCTGACGTTGAGCATATACCCTTGTCTTTACTAGTCTCTCAGTCGGGTATATAAGCTCATCCATTAGGACACACCGTCATATGCGGAGGTAGTGGATTGTCCAATGGGCACGGCCATTGCTAAGCTGGTTCCCAGCTCTTATCACTGATAACAGTTATCTGATGGGTGCCACTGGCCCCCGAGAGGACCGCACTCAATGGCTGGGATTATTTCATTGGCTGAAAATTAAGTTTGTATATGACGTGTAACGCTTAACTGATACACAAGGATGGACTCCGCTGCGCCGTATACCGGTGTAGCGTATTGTCCTATGGGCATGACCATTTCTGAAGCTGATCGCCAGCGGTTATCACTGATAACAGCTATCAGATGGGTACCAACTGCCTCCCGATAGGACTGCAGCAAGGATTATTTCATTGGCTGATAATCAAACCAGCTAAGTCGTTACAAGATTGGACAAAGTTCCGGGTGTGCCTTCAATTCAAATTTGTTCATTTATCCTGCACTGGCAGGTGAGCCTTATGAACTTAGCAGGATACATCCTATATATATAAGAGGTACGAGGGAAAATATATGAATACCTAAATATTCTATAGTGGTGACATTTTATTTTCAGAACAGCGGAGGATGGGATTTATTGTACTTCTACCAAGGGCGTGACGCATGGGTCAATAACGGTAGTAAATAAAGCCATCTATAAGCCTACATTTCCACCTACTACTTACTCTTGTGAGAAAAAAAAAGGGGAGGGGTGGGAAGAGTCGCCTCTATAAGTGGCTGTCAGGGGAGAGCCACTAATCACTCACTATGGATTTATGGAGTGAAGCTGTGGCTCACATATAAGAAAAGGGGTTTCTGTAAATTTGGTAGTTGAATATGTATCCCAAATGGGGCTCACACCATAATAGAGGTGTGTACATTCAGTGGTTTTGTGTGTTAGTTCTCCTAGTTTCAGTTCCCAAAACCCTGACTGTCATTATGCAGGCTTAAGGTCCAAGCAGTTTCTGTAATTGATAACTAGGGGAAATAGGTGTCAATAGATATATGGGATATGATTTCATACTATGGAAGGCTAAGAGGAAAAGCATTGACATGGGATGGATTTGGAAATACAGGTAACTCCATGATTTACCATTGAGTGATCTCAGTCTCAATTTGCCAATATTGAGACGATACTCAGTCAAGGAAAAGAGGGAATTAGAGCTTGTTTATTTTTATAGTTTGCGGATGTCCGTCACATCGTCTATTATAACTAGTTCTTTTTTTCTGTTTTATTATGCAAAAGTCTTTTTCCATATTCAGTACAATCTAAGCGCGTGCTCATTTTTAATTATCAAACACCTTCATCCACTCTGAAAGTAACCGAACGTAGTCTGTATATTGCAAAGCCCCAGTCGTATGGGATATAATCATATTAGCCTACATTGATAAACCACTCTCCCCCCTTTTTTGGTAGGAGGGATACCGTTATAGTTTTGTGTCCAATTCCCTGTCCATAAATCCGACACAGCGAAATTCAGGAGTGAGCTTGTAATGCCCCCTCATTATGATACTTGTGTCTATGCTTGGATTACGAGATTCTTCAGCAGTGCATAGTGAAACGACCTTTTGGGCCATTAAATGCAATAATAACAAGCATTTTTGCATTGGCTAAAGGCATTGCTCAGTACATGTATGTACTCTTTTCCCAGTTTTCTATTGTGGTAAGTTAAAATCCCAGCGGACGTAAGGGACGAGTCATTTATTACCAGCTTGGGGGGCTAGATGGATTTTGGCGGATTGGCAGATTTTTTTCAGACCACCCCACCACTATGACAAAAATGATCGCGGACCCCCCCCCCAAAAAAAAAAAAAAAAAAAAAAAAAAAAAAGAAATAAATAAATCGGATACATGTGTGGAATAGGCCGAAATACCTGCCTGCTCACAGGCAGGATCCAAGATGTATACAAGTCTATAGTGGCACAAACACATGGCTAGTCTGAACTAAGTACTCACTTTCAGTTCCTGGAAATTGTCCCTCCTATTCACAAACATGTAGTTTTCATGTACATCAGCTTATAATAACTGAAGCATGAGATACATCCAATAAATCTGACATGTTTATCTTGAGCTTAGATATCACTACCTCAATGGCCTCCATTGTCAGGTTACGTCTTTCGGGGAGAAGCGCTAACGTGGCGCCAATTTCGCTTGTTAAATATGAGCAGGTAAACTTTCAACTTTCGCCGGTACCAGGAACACACTTCCGATCATACCGTTTCTCCTCGAAAGGGTTCACGCCATTGTCAACATGCTGGGGATGCCACCTGGTGTTAGACTACTCTTGAAACATAGGGCTAACCAACCAAGAATAGTGTAGTTTTTTTGGCACTAGGTGGCTTCACCTGCCCTTCAAGATGGCCGACAATGATTTGGAGTTAGGGAGGGAGATTTGAAAATCACCTGGATTATTAATTATTACAAGTATTTCAAGTGATTTGTGTATTGTGAATCTTTGGATATACATTGAAGGAAGTGTTGGTGGAAGCATTGGACCTGAACAGTAAGTACTTCTGTGAGAATTGGCCACTCTGCCAGATTGGCTGACCAAACAGACTACAACAGACACACTTGGTCTCTGAGGTTCCCTCAGAGCGTCTACGGAGTAGTGTGGAATGACGTGTCACAATGGGTATTTGAATTGCCCATGTTTAGTTTTGACCCCCCCCCCCCCCGTGTGAAGGTTTATTGGGTTTTGCCCCCCCATCCAAGGGGCTCTTTTTCAAAATGACCCCCCTCCCCTATATCTAACAAGCCCCCCCCCCCACCTGGCAATAAATGACTCGTCCCTAAAAAGATTTTTTTTTTCAAAATAGCAGTAATCCCTGCGGCGGATATTAGAATACAACGGCCTTACAACGACCATATAAAGATCACTATTGTGCTTCTGAATGGAGAAGCGCTAATTGTCGTTTCCTTATGCTTACAGAATCCTTTATATTTCTAAAGCTTTCGCACCTCTTTTAAATATGCTAAAACGCCTGATAGGTGAGAAAGCGAAATTTCTTAATCCAACATGGCGACTGTTCATATCCTTACCAATTAGATTGTGATTATGGCAGTGGGGGATATTGTAGTCCAGATATTGTAAAGGGTGGGAATTTATTACCATGATTATCCACTTAAATCCATATTCATGATAACCCGTAGACGTGCTGATTCCTCACAGGGAGTTATGCGGTTTACCAGTAACTAGATTAGTGCTTAGCTGTAGGTGGGACCGTAGGTTACCTGTTTGAACCCACAGTCGGCACACCTGAGACTGTAGTGGTAAGCTAGTGATGATCCTAACATCTGGAGTTTTAGCGTAGCACACCTCTAGCACGGACCAGGATCTACTACAGGAACACTGACTCGAGGTAAAATAACCTCCACTTTGTTGTTGTTTTTGTTTTTATCTTTATCTTAGTTCATATTCTGTATTCTGTCTCAGTTTTTGTGCCTCAGGTATTACCTTTACAGGAACATGGGAGGCGCACGTATATGATCTAATCAGAACTGGAGTCTAACGGCTAGAGCAAAATGTCGGAGCTCTTTATATATATGGGAATTATTTGTCGGGGATTCCCTCGTTGATTTTTTATTTTAACTGAAACATGCTAACCCAACCATGAAAAGATTTTTTTTCTTTGTCATCTCAGTACGGAGGTGTCGTTTACTTGATGAACATAGTAAAGTTCTTTGCCAGAGATGTATGTGGTTGCAATTCAGGGTGCCAATAATATAACCCAATGAAAAGTTTATTTTAGCTGTTGTAGGGTACATGATATATATGCGGCCACTTTCATGTGTCGACTAGTTATAACCAACATGCATATCCAATTTGCTTGGGTGCACACGCATCATGCTTCAGACAGTGACAGATCCAGGATTCTCTAGGGGGGGGGGGCAAGATCGACCTGTTGAAATGGGTGAAGTACCACTTGGGCCCGAGCACCACAAGCGAAGTGCAGCGGTCAGACCAGGGGGTTTGTGGGCATGCCCCCCCGTAGAAAATTCTGAGGATTTAGACTTGAAATGGTGTATTCTAATGCATTCTATTTGAACATACATTAAAGTGGGCATGTCCGCTATCACAGTATAAAATTTGGGATTTCTCATCAAACACCATCTAGACAACATTCCAAACCATGTGTTAAAATATGAAGTGATTATATGAAATATTTTTGCTCCAAAACAAAGAAAAGCTATGCCCTATATGGTAATAAATCAGGTGTGTCTAATTTCCTATAGAGGGAGCCTGTGTGCTGTGGATGAATAGCCAGTCCTAATTCTCAAGGTGTACTTAAAGACTACACAAAGCCTGTCAGAGTAGCCAACAGGAGGTACTGTGGTGAGCAGCAATGTCAAGAGCCATCCAGTGAAGTGTATTGTGTTGTGATTAAACACTTCATTTTGAAGCATTAAGGGCCAGTAGTGATTGGAACAATATATCGACAGCAAAAGAGATGAGCATTAACAAAATATTGAGATGTTATTCCACAAATTTTCAAATCAGTCTTTTTAGCGGATATATACCAACTTTAAGTCTCAGGTATGCACAAGTAAAGGTTTTTATTTTCAAGATTATTGAGGGATAGGGGTCATGGTATGTTCCCCCTATACAAAAAGAAAGCCTTGAAGATCTGTACCAGAAATATTCCAATCTGGTAGATTATTGAACACCATAAGAAATGGAATAATTGTATCTAGCTTCTGAAATCTGACATCCTGGGGGAGGGGAGTTGGGGGCTTAGCCCCAAGAAAATTATGAAATTCAAGACTCGAAATGGTGTATACCCCCCCCCCCCCACCCCCACCCCAAGTAGTGCAACTCAATACTTGAAACAATGCATTTTGATTGGTTTTCAAAATCATACTACCTATTGAACTTAGCCCTTAAAAGTAAACCATTCCCTTTCACCCTTGGATTTCTGTTACTCTATGGGATTTGCGTGCAATTCCTGCTTTATGGGGTGGAAGGGGTTAACCCATTAAGAGGTGCCTGATCAGCAATCCTCATTGTCGGTGCATGGGGTCAGCAGAGGGATCTGGATGTATCCCCCAGGGACATTTTCAAATCCTAGAGAACAAATTGTGCATTCTGGTACTTTCTGAGGGAACATATCCTAAGTTGAAAAGGTTCCGAGAAGAGTAGAAAAGATGATCACTGATTTTAAATGCCCCCCCCCCCCCTGGATCCGCCGATGGGCTTCAGAGCCCCTGTGGTAGAGCCAAAAAGGGAAATGGGTATACAAAGCATTAAATCTCCAATAAAAAATGTGTTACGATAATGATCACCTTTGACAGAGGACGCTCATTATGGTGTACCACAATACTAGGTAATACGATTAAGTCTATCAAAATCAATAGTGTACTGCTAAAGCACAATGAATAACACACACATGACGCAGCTTCATTGTAATGGAGGAACCACACTGCTATTGGATTCATATAGTAAGACCTTATTGTAAAGGTTGTCTTCGCTGGCATGGTTATTACTTCGCGCTGTCTATTGTTTTCAGGTTTCTGTCCTAGGGATCACAATGCGACTATTTGCTACCATTATTCTTTGACATTTGAATTCTATAGCTATTCCAACTACACTCAAACGCCCTCAACATAAAGCATCGTGGAGCGAGGCCCAATAAGGTACACAAGTCGTACTATGCTTGGCACTATTATGACCCAGTGCTTTTTGCAAGATCTATTACCCTGATTAACTTGTCGCTGATATGGCGATACGCAGTCATGCAGATTTATACCTAACTAGCATGACTATTACGAGTGAATAGAGATCGTGATGATTTGAAGACTACTTAGGCCCATCAATGATTTGAAGACTACTTAGGTCCATCAACTTTATTCTGTCCACTTCATTTATATAATTAGTTAAGCCCTGTGAGCACTGCGTTACATGTTAAGGTAAAGCTTATATACTCAGCAGGGAGTCTGATTACAAAGTATTGTTAACAGCCTATACACCTGAGAAATAGGACTTACCACCAGAGAACAACATGATTATAGTCCACTGAGGGACTCAATTATTAAGTACATGTAGCTCTTTGTAAATAGGATTAAAGCAAACCGTAAAAACACAGTAGTTGTTATATTTGATTTCTTCTGAATATTTTCTGATAATTGTTTGGTTGAGTCTTTCTTTTGTTGTTATCTTTGTTAGCGTTGATTGTTAACTTTTGTTGTTTTTGTTGTATTTTTGTTGTAATGGTTCTGGTATCCCAGAGGGGGATGGATTTAGGGACAACAGATGATATGTGTCATAAAAGACAAACCTACTCTTCAAGACTAATGGCCAAAACAGAGGTATATGTTAAATGTATCGAATGAATATGCAATTGTGGGTTATGTACTTAATTGTGGAACATGTATGTTGCATCTTGATACCTAAGGACCCGTGTGCACATAAAATATTTACTGGTGTATCATATGACACTGGTGTATATTTGGCCCACAGAACAGCAGGTTATGGATAATCAACCTCCTATGGAGTACCATCTACATTTACAGGATGGACTTGACATTGGATCTTTAAGAAACAATAGGATTAGTAAAGGTCAGCTGTTTATACACATTTGTAGGTAGTACATGTATAGACTGGCCTGCCTATGACCTCTGTTTGAAAACATGGGGTCTGGGCATGGGGTTTATAATAACGCTATATTGCACACACACACACACACACACACACACACATATATATATATATATATATATATATATATATATATTGTAATAACCAGAGTCGACAACTTGTATAAAGAATGGAATATAAAGTTACAGCCGTTGTTGTTGTTTTATTCCTTAGAGACCTTAGGGACTAACAGGCACTTGTCATCAGTTACTTGCTTCTACTGATACCGGTACTTATATTTGCTTAGAGACGCCACTCTGGACTATAAACCAGCCACCGGAATCCCTTAGGAAGGCTTTCACATAGGCCACCTGAGTGTCTGATCGCGTCTGCTAGAAAACCACCGAACACAGCGTTTTATAGCCCTGGCCGCCGATGGTGACGTCACAAAGCTGTGACGTCACCGCCGACGCGCCCCCTAGCGGCCACCGTGTGAACCCACCGCCGAGATTCGGTGGCCACCGCCGAGCCGCCGGCCGATGTTTATTACAATATATATATATATTTATATATATATATATATATATATATATATATATATATATAGGTTTGCCTCATTGATCCTATTGGTTGGATATACAAGGATCACTTCCCAGTTCAAATCCCAGTTTTACATTTAGACAGATTTAGGGATTCTATGTATTTTGAACTGAATAGCATTTAGGTGTTTGTATACATGTTTGCATGTGTCAATCATGATAAATCATGCTTTACAGTCTGTACATAACATGATAATATGCAGAAGTCGTTGCTGTAAATCGTCAGGTCTGATATGCACACAACCACATGTTGGGCAGCTTATAATGTGCATGCATGGACACCAGACAATTAGCATTACCAAACCCTTATCCCCGTCTACAATAAACATTGTTTGGCACACCATTTCAACGTCCTCAAAACGTAGGCCCGCAGTTGCACTCACCAATCTTCCTTTAGGAACGTGTGTAGGAATAAATTGGACCCGTTACAGCAGCAAATCTTCTCAAACTTAATATATTAGTTAGACTCTAAAGACTAATTATATCCAGACTGTCAGTAATGAGAGCCTGATAGTTATCAACTAGAACCTAGCTTTCTTATACCATGAAGGACTCCTTCAGTGTAGCCTATGTGTAATATTGCAAGCAGATTCATCAACGTTGATCAGCCAAGCTTGGTCTCGCCACGACAGGTCAATTATTGACAAAGGAAGTGGTTCATATTAAAGCATGTCGACTAACGTCAATATGACATGTTTATCCAGGGAGGGAGTTGGCACGTGGTATTAGCTTCACACCTCTAGCTTATGATATCAAGGCAGTCTGTCTCTGGTTCTGGCATGAAATATCTTCCTCTATACTATAGCTTAAACTCCTATATTAAGTACATGGCATCCAGCAGGTGTAGAGATATAACCCTACAACAGGGAGTATAGAAGCCATCAAAGGTGGGAGTGGTAGGGGGAGTCGGTAATGGGATGCTCAAATATCTAAAGGATTTGTTATTGGATCAATGTCTTTTTACTCTCGCTAATACTAAATTACTATTGGTGGAATAGTACACATAGTATTCCTTTATACAAGTGTAGAGATGTGTACACTGGAAGGTAAACATGTGCATCCATCCTTTGCAACTAACATCTTCAAGTCTTGTCAGTAAGCTCATTACTATGTTAACATACCAGTTTTGATACAAGTGCTTCCCATCCAATGCATGCATGCATTTACTTCATAGGCTAACCCTGGCACCATAGACTACAATGCATATTTGCTGTAAAGCAATCTGTAAATATTTTTACACATTTCCCCTTCTCCACATGAGAGAATTTTTCAGACAGTTATTATAACTCCAAATGGAATATAGGCGTAAACCCAATCAAGATAAAAGTGAAAGGGCTGAAAGGGGGCCCTTGTATGTTTAACCTATCGTTCAAGTGTACCGATCAGGCCTTACTATTGGCTGCCAAACCAGCTTAATCTAACAATACACCTCAGGGGATTACCTACCAAGTACCCAGCAGGATTTACTGTGTAGTATATAGTCTCTGTTTTCACCTGGCTGGAGGAAGACGTGTGTCTCTAAACACAGCCACCTTATGGCACACACAGAAGGAATTGGCCTGCAGGGCGCCCTCCAGGTGGCAGCCGGAGTCAACCTACACCTTGGTTACAGGAGGAAAGGTGGGAGGGTGGAGGGAGAGTTCTGTGTAGTCAGTTCTGATCATGGCTCTGTAGTTAGGTGTTCACACTGGAGGAAGAATATCGATATACAGAAGGATATTATTATTATCTAGGTAGGTCATGTTTAACCCATTGACCTTCGGTTTTAGTATCCCATCTCCCTTTGATCATCGATCAAAGCTCTGCATGTGAATGGAATCAAAATGACATTAGACAATTTTTAGCGCTATGGCATGATTTGACGTTCTTGATAAAGCAGGGCTACATCTCTGTTAGGGCATCATATACCAGGATAGCAATTGCCG
The DNA here is from genome assembly GCA_949317995.1 of Acholoe squamosa. Lineage (NCBI taxonomy): Eukaryota > Metazoa > Annelida > Polychaeta > Phyllodocida > Polynoidae > Acholoe > Acholoe squamosa. The sequence goes on along the minus strand of OX439035.1, from coordinate 96,873,445 downwards.
TTGTGATATATACACACATTGCTCAATTACCTCTGGCATACATGTATGTGGGGATATCAAGGGCATATTCAAAAACCTTTATTGAGCTTCTGTGTATTACAATATGAAATTAAAGCCACAGTTAACCGATAACACAGGTCTATATGGATTTGTATACACATACTCGTAATCATCGTCGTCAGCATCCTCATCATCACTATCATCAATGCTCTGCTACTTACCAATACGCCCACTATATACGTTACTGTTCCAGGCACCTATGGAGGCGCTTGAGTCCGCCATAGGCCAAGTGGCGCCTGCATGGCGTCCGGCAGGGCCCACAGGAGGCTTCATAGCCGCTGAACTGAAGAAGGTCCATGATGACTCCCTCAGCGTCTTCCCAGAGAGCGTCTACAGTGGAGAGGGACGGAGGAAGGGACGCTGGGCGACTACCATGAAGGATGACTACATCCCTATTGCCGCCATGAAGGCACAGGCAGAACGTAAGAAGGCTAAAAATGCAGACGTTGACGATGGTGGCGTATCTGCCACTTTGGGTGGTGGAAATATGGCAGTAAGTATATATGATGAATGGATATTCATACTCGTAGGTTGAGTATATAGGCTATGTAGTTCAATATGTATTGTACGGGCCAGGAAAATAGGACAGGATAATGCATATCATAGCAGGCGCGCTGCCGTTTGGATAATGTGTTGTAAGGCAAAATTTTAGACTTTCTCAAGTCTATTGATTTTGATATGGGAGAAATGAAATAAAGTGAGAAAACGAAAATATTACTAGTGGCACAGCACGGAGAGGGATGGAGGGTTACAGTGGAAAGCTCATGGACTGCCAGTATAATTATATGACAATTTGTGGTTAACTGTTGATTTTAAGCAACGTTAATCTAGGTAATCTCATAGCCTTGCTTCAATAATCCGATGTTTTACTTAAGGGATTTCACAAACACTACAGTTGTGGATTTTGCGGAATAAACAGCGTTAGCTCGTGTAATTTATGGGTACGAAGTTAATCCTAAGTTAATCAGAAACCCATTTCAGTGGTGATTACAAAAAAAAAGGAGATGGCATGGAGATGCATGTACATTTGTATTCAGAACTCACAGTAAATTTGGTACAGGCTGCCCTATATGATATTGCAACTATATATGAACATATTATACATACATGAAATTGGTGCAGTGCTCATATTTGTGTTTAGTAGTACTTTGAATATACCCACATTTTATTTTCATTATGATAAGTACGTTGATCGCTGGATTTAGCCTCGCTGGGTGTAGATAGTCAACGTCATAATGTTATGTTGATGTTGTTGGGAATGGTAATGATACCACAATAATAACAGGACAGGAGATACATGTACAACGATTTAAATAGATGATGGATAGCTCGATCCTGTCGCATGGGTAAATTCAGCGACAGCACAGAATCATAATCATTCTACAACACACTAAAAAGTTGAGGCTCCACTACGCGATTTTTGCTGAAAATCGGAGCTATTCTCACAAAAGCAGAGACAAACACAGATTATAGAGTTGTATTTGTTATTACTTCAAAGTGTAAATAGAAGATTGAGAGAGCTTTCTGTTTATGTATGGAAGGCTTTGTGTACAATCTCAGACACATTTTTGTTGCCAAAATATGTTTTTCTTTACTAAATCAAGTTGACCTAATGTAAATATTGCAGACTTTCACACTGATGACTCTCTGCAACTCAATATCAGACAGGTTTGATTTTTACAGTAGAAGACCCTGTGATCTGTGTGACTACTGTGTTGTTATTTATATTTTGCTGTGTTGATGTTTATATATTGAACTCCCACCTAATCACAGAGTCTATGCAGGTGCAGGTTAGTTGGTAAATATGGCACACAAGGAGAGAGATCACCCATAAAATAACCCCTGAAATCTCATGTTTACAATTTTGAATCTCATGTTTACAATATAGGAATGTCAACACCCTATACCTTAGGCACTATAGGGATAAAATTAGGTGAGACTGTACCAAAAAATCGCGTAGTGGAGCCTCCACTATAGGTGAGGCTCCACTACGCGATTTTTTAGAAGATTCTCACAAAATGTGACCCATACAGTGCCTAAGGTATAGGCTGTGGACAGTCCTAAACTGTAAACATGAGATTTAAAATTGTAAACATGAGATTTGAGGGGTCACTTGCAACCACAGGGAGTGTGTTTACTTATAGTTCTTTTTACATTTACTCCAAACCTGTGACTGAGACGACACCCTGATCAAGTAGGGGTTGATTACCCTCTTCTGCTGTACAAACAATAACACAGTATGACATAAACAACAAAACAGCAGTCTAACAACCTGTCCTGTAAAAATCAACCCTGTCTGATATCAAATTGCAGAGACTCCCCAATGTGAAAGTGTGCAATATTTACATAACATCAACTTGCTTTAGTAAACAAAACCATCTTTTCGACAACACAAGCATGTCTGACATCAACAAATCACATCCTCAGATAAACAAATAGCTACCTCAACATACAATTTCTACCTTGTAATGATAACAAATATCACTCTTTAGTCTGTGTTTGTGTCCGATTTTGTGAGAATAGCTGCGACTCTCTGCAAAAAATCGCCTTGTGGAGCCTCACCTATTATGTTTACTTCTTATTGTACAAAAATCTAGCAATTAACCAATCACTATCATAATATACAATCATAACCTTGATGTTTTTTTGTTATTCATACAGATGTTCCAGAGGTGGAAGGTACCATCCCGTGTCACAGAGAGTCGAGGTGGGTATAAGATATACCACATAAAGTGGCAATCGCTGCCATGGAACCAACATATGCATTGTTTTCGTTTGATTCACTGAAAACATGGAAGATCCAAAACTAGCCAGCGGTGACCACTTTAGGTCCTCAAGTTGACGATACCTAAAACTACAGCTTTAGGTAGTCAAAATGATGACTTTAGGTCGTCATCCTGATGACCTGAGTCGTCAATATGGCGACTCTGTACTGTCAGTATTGTCATCCTGATGACTCAGGTCGTCAGGATGATGACCTAAAGTTGTCATTTTGACCACCTAAAGCAGTAGTTTTAGGTATCGTTAACTTGAGGACCTAAAGTGGTCACTGCTGACTAGTTTCGGATCTTCCATGTTTTCAGTGTTTCAAGAAATGACTCATACATTTTGATCAAATGTAAGAACATATTTTACTTTATCAAGTGTACATTCATAGTTGATGAACGTTTTAAGTCCCCTCCCTACAGTTGTAACAATCCGTCTACATGTATATCTATAACTAATTACTAGTATATCTATCAAAGGTATCTCGTCACAAAGACGCCTCGTGTGACAACTTTATAGTCCCTACTTTCTCAGTCAGTGGCCGTACGTTGGTAGGATAGGTGTGAACTGTTAAGATAAAAGTCCACTTGGGGGTCCCATACTACTGACCACCATCTGCACATTCATCTCATAGAGGGTGGCTTTACTGGATATCCTATTTTCATTACAATGCTTTACCAATATTCCTCTTCGAATTTTTTAAACTTGATTTGTAATTTTCAAATATCTTTTGATCTTTACCTTTGCCCAGGGATTTAGAGCCCCACCCTATCAACCCACTCCACCCTCCCCGCTTGGAGGTTCCAGAAATGACTGATCACCGTCTGTTCTCACAATTACAGCGTCCCAACCTCATATTTTGATATCCACTTGGATTTATGTATTTGTGTTGTCAGAATCACGGGCGTCTGTGGATCAGCTGGGAGAGCAAATAGAGGAGATCAGGCTCGGATCCCCAACCCGTGCCCCGTCAGCCTGTAAGTGATTTAAGCTACTGCTAGCTGAATAATGCTAATATGTTGGATGAATCATTTTTAAACTTAATCATACAAAGCGTTTCTATTGGCAATCAAGCTATACTTGATGTAGCCCCGTTTGATATGTGATTATATTACTTTTAGTACCAGAGATTACTGGTGCCACCCCACGACCCGGGACGGTACAGTCACCTCTATTCCGACCCAACTCCAAGCGCATTCAACGCCAACGTCAGCCAAAGTCACTTGCAGCAAAAGTAGTAAGTTAGTATTTCTACATCTAGGCCTAAATGTTATATACTACTCAGTGGTGTCGGAGCTGTGGGGGATGCATCCCCTAGATACTTTTTTCAGGTTGAACTAAAATTTGCACAGCTCATCGTCACCACTTCTTCGGCTTCTGGGCCACTATTGCACCTACTATACATCTATATAGACAGATATATTACAGGGAAATTACTTTGAGGGGTCCAATCCCTTCACCTGTGAAATATATTACCGTACCATAAAAGAATTCTGCATAAAAAAAGAAAACATTAATGAAAATACAAAATAACCCGAGGAATATGCTATCTACAGATAATGGAGAGATACCAGGTGAAGGATGAGCGCAACACTGCCCAGCGATGGCTGGATCAAGCCTCTGAAGACGAAAAGCTCAAGGTTGCCAACGCTCTCAAGGTCAACCAGGGAAAATGTGATGAAGTTGCAAACCCTGTCAAGCAATGGCTGAAGGATGCTACTGCTAAAGGTGAGATGCGCTATGGATCATGTACATTATACTCCAATAGACTGGAAGCCACGGTTTTAATATTATGCTTTTGTTTATATGTGGCTTTCAATGAAAGCACGTTAGGGGTTAGTCTAGGGCACCCGACTAGATGCTTTAATTCTGGGGTAGCGGAAATGTATAGAGTATCTCAGATGTCAACTTTCTGCAATTGCCTTGTTATATTTGAAGATTTTGTCTGTTTCAGAACGAGACGTGGCACTGACGTTCTTCCAGAGTATAGCTGGTACCCAATTGATGGGGGGATCAGCAGATAAAAAGGAGCGGGTTGACCAGGTCATTGGTCTCCTACAAAAGTGCGTACTATCATATAGCTGTTATAGCGTGTGTGGAAAACTAAACTGACTAATGTAAAACATGTATCGATTTTTTATCTATTAATTCTTTAATTTTACTTTTTAATTATATTAATTGCAATAACCCACTCTGACGATGCCATACCTTATTATTTGATCACTTTTTTGTTGTAGCCCGCCCAGTAAATACGATAATGGCGCTACCCGTGCAGCATTGACATCGAGTCAGCGATTCCGCCACATCAACACCCTGACCCCAAACACCAGGAAAAACAAATGGCAGCACCAGACATGGCACAACCTGCCCTCCTACCCAAACAAGAACAAAGTATACAACAAGAGTTCCATCCTCATAGAGCCTCACAGCACCGTGCACCGCCACTTTACTATCCACCCTGACTGGGGACCATAAGACATTCAGAATTACGTACACTTTAAAGGCCTATATAAAAAGCTCTTGCTTTATAAGGTCTTAATGCTGGATGTTTGCAGTCAAAAAGAAGACTTTTTTTGTGTCTGAAATAATTAGCATTGTTTCAAGAAGTTGGGAGATATATCTATAGTTGTTATTTTTGTGGGCATTTTCACACGAATTAGTAAGATATATGTGTAATGCAGGGCGAAAAAGATGGTTGTGTTCAGGTACCATGCCCAATTAAGCTGTAGTGTAGATATATAGATTTTGAACACTTGTGGAAATATCAATTTAACACACGCGACTGGGAAATTGACAGTAAGAAAGAGAAGGTTTCGCCGACAGGGTTACCTTGCAGGGTCATGTCCCCCATTTTGCAAGTGTAGCACCCCAATTTCGCCCTTTTCAACAAGTCATTTAGTGTATCTTAGAGCACAGCCTGGCCACAATGAAAGGAATTTCAGTTACTGTCATCGCATGAAGCCCAGTGTCTCAACTTATTGACAGGATATAAACATCCCTCAGACTTCACAGAGGAACATAACAGGCCAATAGTGGACCTAGTGCTTAGCTTTAGCTTCTTTTGAAAAGCCGAAATTGTAAAACAGAATTTCATGGACCAGTGAAACTTTCCAAATGAAAAAAGAAGAAATACATAAATTTGGGTCCAGAACCAAAAATAGAAGGGAAATTTTGTGGTTACCTGAACACAACTCTAGGTCATGTCTAAAACGTGAGATATGTATTGTATACATATTGTTTAGACTCCGAAAGTATTAGAGAACTGTGCATTGATATCATTATTATTGGCAACTCTATCTTTATTAGTATATGCCCTGTAATATCCTATGTTGTATTGGAAGTTCAATGTGACTCATCCTGTGGAGGAATGGTGTGCTATAATGCAATGCTAATGTGTTTTATGTACATGCAAATAAACCACGGGGATATGTGTATCCATGTATTTATCACAATGTGTCAAGTTTCAATCATTTTCTGAATCACCTCGCCCATTACCGATACAGACCAAGTGAACATAGTGCCCTTTGATTCGGATTATTTTGACCTCCTACCCATAAAAAGCTGTACGAACATTTGGTACATGTACTCGTACAAAATGAATTGCACTATAGACCCTCTGAAAAGGTTATGAACCTAAAGAAGGATGTGATCTCAAATGAAAGGTACACAATTAGGCCCATCTTTATGATAATTAGAATTATGATGTATAATTATGAATTATTCATAATCGAGACAAAATAACAGACAACCGCATCATTTAGCTAAAAAAAGAAAACATCCAAAAATAGAATAATGATCTAAGATCCCGTTTAAAATCAAAGGTGTACGTACCGTACTAGAACCTGATGGTTATGGAATCATCTGATTTATGCTGCATTTGTTTGTTTGTTTCTCATGTTGTTGTTGTTTTTGTTGTTGTTGTTGTTGTTTTCTGGTAAATGCTATACCCCCCACACACCTTCTGATGTTGTATGAACTACCATAGTAATAATCTTGACTGGTCAACAACCACTCGCTAAATGATGCTTGGAACATACCTGAATGGAGCATAAGATATGATGATAGTGGCAGATAAGGACACTTTATGTTCAAAGTTACATCGTAAACCGACCTGGATAGCTGTCTAAGATCCCGTTTAAAATCAAAGGTGTACATACCATACTAGAACCTGATGGTTATGGAATCATTTGATTTATGCTGCATTTGTTTGTTTGTTTCTCATGTTGTTGTTTTTTGTTGTTGTTGTTTTCTGGTAAATGCTATACACTGAAAAGATAAGGCTTAAAAAGGTACTCTGTAGTGATCACTTTTTGTCATCTTATTGATGGTCCCGAGGGGGAGTACCCCATGATCTTTTAGGTGATCACATGTGATCACCCTGGGTGATCACTACAGAGTACCTGTCAGGAACTGTTTAGAGAGGGGTTTGTGAATGATTACATTGTCATTAATTAAGATTTTTGAATAATTTGCATAATTATCCCCTTCCCTCCCCACAACCAAGCATCCATTGAGGGCACTTACAGCTGACTTATGATGCCTTGGTGAGGCATACATGTAGTTGTTTGTATAAGGAATATTATCCATTCCCCATGGTTATAATTATGGTTTGAGTGACAAAAGAGGTGTTAATCTCTTCGTCTTTAATAATTTTGACCAAATGATGTTGTATGAACTACCATAGTAATAATCTTGACTGGTCAACAACCACTCGCTAAATGATGCTTGGAACATACCTGAATGGAGCATAAGATATGATAATAGTGGCAGATTTGTATAAGGAATATTATCCATTCCCCATGGTTATAATTATGGTTTGAGTGACAAAAGAGGTGTTAATCATTTAACATACTTTCGTCTTTAATAATTTTGACCAAATGATTTTTTGATCAATTAACATTCCCTTGTGGTGAAATTTTTCACATCATTCATCTTATAGACACTGATGATCAAGAGTATTGTAGATAAAAAAAAAATCAGTAGCTCACATATTGAGCATTGCATATCCTATTGTTGTATACTAGGGCCCCCTCGTGGTAGAAAAATATCATCAAAGTGATGACCTTGGGTGATCATCATGATTACCTTAGGTCATCAATAGGGAAAGAGGACCTTAACTCATCAATAGTGATCACCCTAATAGAAGCCTATATTTTCAGTGTACCCCCCCCCCCCCACCTTCTGATGTTGTATGAACTACCATAGTAATAATCTTGACTGGTCACCAACCACTCGCTAAATGATGCTTGGAACATACCTGAATGGAACATAAGATATGATGATAGTGGCAGATAAGGACACTTTATGTTCAAGTTACATCGTAAACCGACCTGGATAGCTGTCTTTGATTGCCCCTCCCCCCAATCGCCCAAAGAGAAGACCTCAATTGCTCAATTGTCTAGCCCTTGGTCGTGTGGTGGGAGGCGCGGTGGAGGGGGAGGGGGTAGCAGAAATGGCCATGTCAATTGTCACCCTGTTTTAAGAAAACTTCACCCCCCCATTCATGTTAAATATGGGTTAGGAGTTAACTCTTTCCGAGATAATGTTGATCACAAGTGGATTTCTGGTACTCAAACACACTGTTCACCAAAATATTGGGTGATTTACTGAAGGATGTTCACCAGCCTGAGAACCAATGAAATCACAAACTCAATATTATTTAACAACACTTTGTTTTATTGAAAGCCCTATATCTTGGCTTATTAGAAAGGATGATTCAAGGCATCAACTCCTAATGTGTTAGTTTATATAGCCCTTGGTGTAAAACCATCGTTTTTAACCTCACATACATAATGTTTTTAAACAGATAGCCATCTACATAACATTTCATGTCCAAATTGTCACAATACATGCCTTTAAGTGTAGCAAAAATGAAATCCCTGCATCAAGAACGTTTTTTATTTGGCCTACACCTCATTGCAAAATATGGAGATTATTGAAACTTTTGAATATGTAGCCTCCCAGCAAATCTGTGTCAACTTTTACCATGCTGTGCCAGCCCTCACCCAATGCCCTCTTAGGACTCGACGCATGGGTGATCACGGACCATGACAAGATAAATATTATGCTGCATGCGTGAACATCCAAGCCAAATTTGTGAAGTTGAGTCAACATGTGTGAACCTTCACAGACAATGACACATGATGACACATGTGTCATCACACATTATCACACACACTGACACATGGGTCATGACACAGTATCACATATATTGATGCACAGACTAATTTGTGGGTGGGGGATAGGCAGGGGGGGGGTTGGAGGTGGTTGTGGTATTTCTGATATTTCATAACTTTATAAACATCAATCCAGCTGTTCATACTGGTTCCCATTGAAGATATCTCTCCTCTGCATGTCATGTGTTGCCCACTTTGCTTGAAAATGGATAGATATTCTGTCGGCTGTGTGAGGTAAATTTTCCTTGTATTATTTTTGGGAATGCCTGTTGAAATGAAAAGAAAGGGTCATAAACAAACAAGCAGCAGTAATCTAATTTTGACCACCCACTCACATCCAAGTTGATAAACAATGACCACTCCCATATGGCAGCCTGAATCCCCCAGAATTTCCCTGAGCCTTGCTCACATAGAATGTTCTACATTAATTTGGGGTGTTGAGACAAATACCTGAATTCAGCAACAAGACTGTTTTGAAAGCAGGAGGAGAACAAAGGAAAGGGAGGGAAATTTTAAATGGACAGAATAGTACATAGTGTGTCATTGTGCGTGAAGTTGTGTCATGGTGGGTGATAATATTGATGCATGCTCACATCTCCTCACACAGTCTGTCATGCTAATATTGGACAAAGTATCTGCCCCTATTATCACTCAATACAGAGTTTTTTAACCAGCCTATGAAGAATTCCTGTATATTTGCTCTAATCAGCTGTGACCTAGCTGATCGCTAGACAGTAAACCTTCATGTCCTATCAAACCAGGACAAACAGATACTTAGATATCATGTAAAACATAGGCAATTCCAATTCAGTGCTATGTCCCATAGACAAAACAAATGAGCTATTATGTCTAATGTATGCACTAAATCACATATACTTGGTTATCATTATGTTCCTCATTCATATGTATTTTATGCCATGTAAGAAAGGAACTTGCTCTGTGAAACATAAACTCACATATTGACATTTACTCAATAGGCCCACTCTGCAAAGTACAAGCCATGAGAATCCATACAGTTTCTATAGTCTTTTATTGTTGAAGGCTTGGTGAAGAAATGTCTTGCTAGGTGAGAGTTGACAAGTATTGACACATGTTGACATGTGCTCACCCTGTTCCCCTCACATCTTTATTGAAGTAAGTGAAGACATGTGAAGCTGCATGAGAGTTGACAAGTATTGACACATGCTCACCCTGTTCCCATCACATCTTTATGGAAATGAGTGAAGACATGTGAGGTTGGGTGAGAGTTGACAAGTATTGACACATGTTGACACTTGCTCACCCAGTTCCCCTCACATTTTTATGGAAATGAGTGAAGACATGTGAAGCGATGTGAGAGTTGACAAGTATTGACACATGTTGACACATGCTCTCTCAGGTCTTACTGAAGTAAGTGAAGGTTTGTCAAGCTGAGTTATAGTTGACATTGTATCACACAAAATGACATTATTTGTTATCACTCAATGTACTCACACATTCCTCACCCAGCATGACTCATGTTCACTCGGATTTGCTGGGCTAGCATTCTTACCTTTACCCTCATACATTCAAAAATAACTAGATCTTTATGAAAAACACTCCCTTTTATCTAGAGTGTCCAAACGTTCAATAGATGTCACCCTTTTCCAACAAAATATATATATATATTCTGGTCCAGATCTGCAAAGACACTTCTGAATACCAAAGAAAAAAATGTTACATATGTGAGGATTTGGATAGAGCAATACTTTTAGACATCACAGATCATCTGCATCACTATTTCTTGTACAGGACTTGTTAAATTAGTAGTTCAAAGGCATATCTAAACACAATAGACCCATTATTGGTCATTTCCATCTCATGCCAAGTGCATGCCACCCTCAATGGGCGGCCTGTCCTCCTCAGAAACAGGCAGACTGCAAAAAATCGAATACAATTGTTGAACAACTAAGGAGAGTAATATCAAGAAAGTATGCTCTAATATAAATTCACAGTTTACCAATGGGGGATGAGAAGTAAGTAGGACTAAAAATTGTGTTTGGATAGAACACTATAAATATCATTACTGACCGGCAGTGCAGCCTTGCCCTAGAATATAGCCTCCATAAAAGAATTTTGAGAAAAAGAAATTGCAGGATTGCTACATTCACTACTATTTTTGTTTGGGGAACCATATGTGCATCTAATGCAGAATTACGATATAGTCTGGGTGGGTCTGATGAACACATTGTAACCAAAATGTACAAAACCTCACATACGCAACCTTTTCAAATTTGTGAGAAACTTGCAGAAATTAATTTGGTAAGTGCTTTAATTCTATTCAAGATATTAGATGTATAGTATAAACCTCACATACATAATGAAATGCCAAGGCCAAAAAAAAATAAAGGTGTGTTTCCAGTTACATGCCTCAAACATCTAGGGTCGGTAGGTCGGACTTTTTTCTCTTTTTTTTCTTTTTTTTTGATTTTGTATAGAAATGTATAGGCATACATGTTGGATTCTATATTACAATAGAATTATGAAAAACACAAGAAATGTGAAGCACATGTAAAAGATATGAATGAATGTTATGAACTCTATACCAATAGATGGGGACCTAGATAAGCTCCATGAAAAACTGATGAAAAATTATGAAAATTACGGGAAAATCGTTAGAATTTGCAAAAAAAATGTCAAAAAATCACAACATAGAAAAAATAATTCCATGGTCGCCCCTGTTTTGCTAGGGTTGGTCGGGTAACTGGAAACAAACCTTTTTTTTTTAGGCCCAAGGAGGGGGGGGGAAAGGAATACTGCTGGCAAAGTACATACCAAAAGAGAGGTTATATGCACTGAAAATGATTGATTGTAGGTCTAGGATTAAATAAACCATGGTAAGAGTAGGTAATCTTGCAAAACAATGCTCTTTTGGGGTGTGGGAAGTGAAAATTTCGAAAAATAATCAACACTTCTCACCCCAGACAGGCTGGGGGTCATTTCAAAATTTCCAAACAGGACCTAACCAACCCTAGCAGTAAAGGTAAGCCCTAATCTCAACAAAAAACAATGATTTCGGGATATATATATATATACAGCAGGAGTAGCTCAGGAGAGCAATTTCCATTCCCCAGCAAAAACGTTACATATGTAAGGAAAATCAAGCCTTAAAGAGCATGGGGCCTTTTGGTCAAACTAAATGACATCACCTAGCTGCTACAGCTGGTATGGCTTGGAACTTTCAATCAGAGGCAAATATAACCCAAAATACACCATTTCCAGGCAATCTCAGACAATTACAGACCCTCACATATATAACACACAATGTTTCATGAGAATTTGATTTAAATTCCTTACCTTTTTGAGAAATTTCAGTGTAAATGGAGCTGAAAAATTGCAGTAGACTGTATGCGTAGCTAATATGAGATACTCTGAGTGACTCCCAGTAGTACTCAGATGTCAGTCATTTCCTCCAGGGCAACTGGAAACATTTCCTTTTTCCACCACATATTTTTGTTACGTATGTGAGGATTTCCACATAGCCACTGAATGAACCCCACTGTGTCCTTACTAAGCAGGCTTGAGCCATGATTTCTGTTTTACGAATTCATTGTATATACATGCTATACTAGAATAGACTAGAATTAAAGAAATATTTATTTAGATAGCCTACAGATATATAAAAGTGTACCTCACATACGTAACAGTGTCTGGAGTTGAATTTTGGTTTATGAGATCTAGATCATATCTGCAGCAAACCAGCACTTTTATTTATTTACCATTAAACCCCCCCTAAGGGCCCTGCTAAACACAGTTAATTAGAACAGTGAGGATACTTTTTTATCATGGAAGTTTAAGGCCTAAATTAAGTGTTACCTATGTGAGGTTGCTCGCAGTTTGATATTATAATACATGTGTGAGAGACAGTTAGGGAGTGTGTTGGCAAAAACATTTTTAATAGATAGCTAGGACCCCACACCAAAGCCAAAATAGGTCTATGACACTCTAGTACTATTTAGCCTACCAATATATAGATGGGAATGATGAAAAATTTGACAAAAAAAAGGCTTTTTTTGTGTATTTTCCAACTTCGAGCCTTGGTAACTCGTCAAATTATAAGCCGATATACATAAATATACCCACTGCTTAAAGCTCAAGATGTTTTCTATCAAATGTGACTAGAATAATGAAGGATAGTGGTCTACATTTTTTACTGTAGCTCCCCAAATGTAAAAAAAAAACCTAAGATAGGCCCAAACATCGCTCAGTGGATCTGCCCATATATGTTTCAACATTTTGTAGGTTTCAATGCCTTAGGCCTATAGAGGCCAATTCAATGGAATCAAAGATATTTCTCATCATAGCCACTGGTGGCATGACTAGTCATAGTCAGACCTGTGCTATGTGACTATAACAGTGTGTATCACCATCTGGAGTGCAGGAGTCCTCAGAGGCTTGCTAATACTGAAGGGTACCATAAATGAATCTGAGCAGGTTTTCTCTCATTTTCAGCTATTTATATTTATCAGAAAGGTCAAAACTTTGCACATATATTTGTGGGTACAGAACCGACATGAATCAAGGGAAAATAGAAAGTCGACCCTGGGTTAGCTCCTTACTCATCTTTAAGGGAATTCCAATGTCACATATCATTAAGGCTTGATACATCAAACACTGCCTGCACCACTCCCCTGGCAGTGTCCATCATTTGTGACGCATTTTTTGTGACCCAACAAATTTCTGCACTGGAAATTAAACTGCACTGAAATTGGCATATTCTTACAGAACAAAGATTAAATCCACACATATAAAAAGTTATTTTGGTATATCATGGTTCATTTTACTTATATGAAACTTTCCCGCGTAAAAAGGGCCATTTCTAGACATTTTTGTAGATTTCTGAAGTGGATGACTGAAAAGGTCATCTAAATCAAGTTGTCGAAAATGAAAAAGTAGAATGTAACTAAAAGAAAGTAATAGTATGTTTCATGGCGTTTCATATAAGGTATAGTTTGTGCATGTGGACTGAATAGTACAGCTGGGGACTGCAAAATAAATTCCAAAATCACATTTTTCTGTGTAAAAGGTGCACGGTGGCGATTTGGCAGTTTTAAAAACGTCACTGCATGACCCATTATTTTTGTACATAATACAGGTGTGACACTTACAATACCTACTAAACTTGTTTTACAGGCTCCCTGTTTTGGGGAGCAATTAACTAATTTTTAATGATTTCCCAACCATGTGAACTTGCTACCACACAGGAAAATATTATTTTATGCAGTTTGTCAAGAAATATAGGTCATGAGCTTATATAGGTCGGCCAGAAACTAGGTCAATAGGAAACCCATTAGAGGTTAATGTTAGGGCCAAATACCAGTGAATTTAGGTTATCAGAATGTCTCCTTCTTCATATTTTACAGCCTCTGTTCCTATATATATAATCATATCAGAATCTAAGTCATGATCTAATGTAGCTCAGATATATATGTCACAGGGAAATTAGGTCAAGGTAACATTTCATACAGGTCACCATCTGGGTCAGATAACTTTTTATTTCGTGCTGATATTGTGATGCCTTCCTATGGAATTGACATTTTACCAACTTACCTACCTTTCATTTCTTCATTTATCATGGCTAATTGGGATCCAGAAGGTCACAACAAATTGCCTGAATACTTGGGACAAAAATATCAGATTTCTAGATACTAATTCTGCAATTCTGCGAGAACGAAAGGATATATCAACACGATTCCAAAAGATTTGAATTCCTCACACCTCCTGCACAGCATAGATGGAGGGGTTTAGCTCGAACTCATTACCTTAAATTTCATGTGATGTGATTTAAGCCCAAAAATGCCCATGTCGATTTTGGGGGTCTAGAGCCATACCATGACATATGTAGACTCAGTCTACAAAACCGATTGCAATAAATAAACTTCAAAAATGTCCTCGCCTTGCAATAGGGCCCAACTGAGTAGTCATAGTAGACTAGTGAACAGTCACACTGTGTCAGCTCCTAGGCTACACATTATGATTATCATGGCGAATGTATAAGGCGAATGAATAGTTTCTGCTACATTATTCTGAGCCTATACAGGCTGCGTGGCAATTTATTAATATTATCATAAATATGCGGGCATCTGTTAAATTCTTGTTGTAAAAAAGTGCCAGCTACCCTGCGATCGCATGGAAATTATATTACGAGCGAGTACGGTTTGCGTAAAATAGTTTACTATCTACAGCTCGATGCAGCAAGTTGGGAACCTAAAACTTAGTTTTTTTCTGAATTTTTGCTAAGAAATGCTGTAGTTTAGCCAAAAATTATCCAATTTACACAATATTTGCAGCAAATGAAAGATGAAACTCATTGCTTTCAGGCCAGGGTAGATGTCATTACACTAATCTAGAGCACAGTTTATCACTGAAGTACAAATTATAAATTTTAAAATCATTAGTTTAAAAAAATTGCTGTTTTTCAAGGTTTGGCCCTATATATTTTGTGAAAAAATATTCTAATTATCAGTTTTTCATAGATAGTGCATAATACTGACCCATCAAGTTTATAAATGAGTACCAGAATTATCCATTTTTATGTTCTACTTGATCATCTTTAAAGGAATGTGAAATATCTAAGTGATACAATAATTGTGAGAAGAATTAGGCACATCTTATGATTCTAGTCTTTGGTGCCGACAACGCCTTTGTTGCTATTTACAGCTAAATAGCTCAATAGTGCATCATAATAGGCCTCACATGCCTAATATAGGGTTCTAATAGCATTTCAATATGGTTTTCAATGAATCATCAGGTCAAAACAACAATAGATGATGGAATTTATTAGAAACAAAAGGGTTTTGCACCATGGACCTGTTCACTTTGTTCAGATCTTCAGATATTCTTATCTTGAAAATGATTTCCAGACCGTATGGGACCTACAGACGGCATTTTGTCTAGTCTGACATGTAATATGAGGGAATAATGCATAGTAAATGTTTCTATTTCATATTTTGTTATGATTTTTGAGATAGAATCATACACAAGACTTGTCTTCTGCAGCATATGCAAAAATGTCCCCTGAATGAAGGCATTTTACATGCACAGCTGCCTCCAAAACTGGAAAACACTCAGGTTCCCAACTTGCTGCATCGAGCTGTAGCCTCTATACCCACTTCTCTTGACGACGTTCGTAACGTGCTGCAAGGCCACGTGCGTTTGTTTGTAAACAAAGTTGCGCCTCGTTTTGGTATTTGTGGGTACTTCCGGTACGTGTGTAAACATGGCGTCGAAATGAAACACGCACCGACCGACTGGTCCTAAATTTCCTCTTATAATTGTTATTGTAGCTTATGTAAAGGGTTAATTTTGTAAAATTAGATGCCATTCACATAGAGTCACCATGCAGACCGAGGACGCGAGGTACCTGAAAAGGTAAGGGTGACAAAATGGGCCACAAAATGCGCCTTTGGTGTGATGACATTTGGTTGACGTTCTGTCACTGAGTCAGTGATACTGACTGAGTCTGAGACAGTGAGTGAGAGTCTCACTGAGTGAGAGTGACTGACTGTACTGACGATACCGTACTGACTGAGTCACTGA
Source organism: Acholoe squamosa (assembly GCA_949317995.1). Lineage (NCBI taxonomy): Eukaryota > Metazoa > Annelida > Polychaeta > Phyllodocida > Polynoidae > Acholoe > Acholoe squamosa. The sequence continues at coordinate 96,856,886 of OX439035.1, read as the reverse complement.
CTCAAGACTCAACTCAACTCAACTCATAACTGTACGCCAGGGTAGCATGTGTAACACTGTGACGTGACACTGAGTCACACTCACAGTGTGAGTGTGACTCAGTGTCAAGAGTTATAGACCATTCGTAGCCACTTTGATAAAGCCACTGTGTAGGGTGAGAAAAGCTGGCACACTCGGTTGACACTTTCTGCCAGGTGGGAGTGTGGCTGATAATCGTGACCTTGCCTAAATCGCCAACTTAGGGTTCTATTAGGGTATTTTTATTGTATTGTAATAGTTATCCTTAAAGTTTAGATATCAAGGTACCCACCAGCGAAATCTGGGAGAAAAAAAATCCAATTATTAAGCGTTTTACAATGACTTTAGTATGAAGTTAATATTGAAGCTTTGAAAAACATATTTACCACTGGAGACACCAAAATACTAATATCAGACACAGTTAAAGTGCATAATAAACTAGCAGCATGTATAATTTCATGCATTTATGATTTTGCCCAATGATACTTTTGAGAGGACCAAAATATGAAACAATAGAAAAGAAATGGCTGTCTGTAGAGCTGCCATGTTACGATTTTTTATTAGCATTATACTTCTACTTAGAATCAATTTGGAAATAGATTGAAGATATCAACTGAAAGCTACGATTCTAAATATCATAGAAAACTAAATTCTATTTAGATCTGATCACTAGAACATTACTTTCCATTCCCTTAGATATCAAGTCAAAACACAGAAAATTACCACCAGTAAATGCTAGGCACTTTGACATCGGCAGAGTGGAGGGTGAGAAAAGCTGGCAGGCTGGTTTGACACTTTTTGTCAGGTGTGAGTGCAGCCAGTGTTTGTGGCCTTGCCGATTTCATTGATATAGGGCATTATTAGTTTCTTTTCATTGGGTTTAGATAGTAATTCTGAAAGTGTAGATATAAAACTACCCACCAGACAAATTTCGGAAGAAAAATAACAATTATTAACCATTTTACACAAAATTGAATGTGAAGGTAATATTGAAGCCTTGAAAAACACATTAACCCCTAGAGACACCAAAAAACTAACACCAGACACAGGTTTAGGACATAAAAATCTACCAACATATGAAGTTTCATGTTATTAGGACTTTGCCCAATGCTACTTTTGAGAGGACCAAAATATGAAACAATAGAGAAGAAATGGCCGTGCATATTTCCGTCATGTTACGATTTTTAATGAGCATTTTAAACCTATTTAGAATATACTTAGAAAATATTTAAGAATACTAATGAAAAGCCAAGATTTCAAATATGTAGGAAATCCAAATTTTGTAGAAATGGCATTTTGAGAATGTTTAATTACAGTCACTTACAAATTGTAAAAAAACACACAACAGTGACACCTGCACAGGTGGCCACTGGCAGTAGTCACTGCAAGGCTGCACTCACATCACAAAAACTAACACCTGTTTCTACCATTTCTATAGTGCTACTTGCCTTAATATTTTGGACACCATTTGCCCTATATCTTTGGTTCTAGACAAGATAAGAGCCTAATTCAAAAAGAATTTGAAATTTCTCAATGAGCTCTAGTGAAGGTGATCACAGAGATCTTTCAGTATTCAGTTTTAATTTATTGTTAAAGTGCCTACCATTCGCCCTACTGCCAGTTCGCCCTAGACCATTCGCTCTACCCCCCTTGGACCATTCGCCCTACCAGATTTTTAGTTAAAACCATGATAATATCCAGCTCTTCTTATAGAATTTGAAAAACTACAACCCTAGTGATACTGTCCCTACGCCGTAGAACTAGTGCGAATGGTCCAGGGAGTTGAGCGAATGCGTATGTAGAGCGAATAGGTTTTAGATCGAATTGACCATTTCCCAGTGTCAAGCTTGATCCGCGACGAAATGCCTGACAAAGACTGTCAAAGTCAAAGTGCATCTTCCATTTAATATGTTGAACTTTTCTTCTGTGACTTCCCAGAATCCCACATTTGTGAATCATCACGACATCAGACAGTCAGAGAAATCTAGACTATTCGGTATTCCCGGTTAGCGGATTCCTTAGTGGGCTGACCCTAGTTGGATCGGCGCCCAACTCACATACTTGTGAGTTGGGCATACTTGGGCCTGAGTTTTTGAGATTGGTTGCGCCTCCATTTTAGGCGCACTCTCCTGTCTTTATTTCTTCTTGAAATGAAACATAATTTGCATTTTTGGATAGTTTGAACCCTTAACTTGCACCACAATCAATTTCATTAAGATGGGATTTGTTTAACCTGCCGAAAATCTAATTTTAAAAATCCTGACATTTTTTTTCTTAAGAAATAACATGGCGGCCATGTTGGATTTTCGGAAATTCGATCGGCAACTTGCAGCTCATGTAGCATGTGAAATACCTCGAGTTATGGTGCAATTCTTTGAAAACTTCTAGAAATATGCCAAAAGATTAATCTATTTTTATGATTTTGTTCAATTCCCTTTATAAATGTACAAACAAAGCACATGTAAACAATGCATTTGCAACTTCCGGTTTCCCGCATGGGACCACTGTCAACCTCAGCTACTCCCACAGTGGTCACTGAGACCCTAAAACGTAGTGGCATTAGGGGCTCAAACTGTGACTAGCTGACCCCTGCTGAAGCTGATAGTGATAGTATCAGCTGATACTATCAGCTTGCCACCATACAATGCCAGATAAGATCTGATAACAGTGAGCTGATGGGTACCAGGTGTTACGTAATGCACCCTGAAAAGTCGTCACTGAATGAAAGGAATTTTCTCATTGGTCAATAGGCCTAATGTATCCCGCTAGGTCGGAATAGATAGGTAGGCATGAACCAGTATTTTTTTTAACAGTGTTTATTGACCGAAACTCATGTAATAAGTAACACGTTCTGCCGTAACAGTCAGTAAATATGTACAAGTGCGCACAACATGTATAAACATAATATCATATACGATATAGTTCATTCATTATTCCTTAGTCTATTTATTTGTTTATTTATTTAGGCCGCCCAGCCATAGGTTATATTTACTTCACAGTCTTGCCATTAAAAAGAATAGAGGAAACGTTTTTGAGCAAGGCTTTCAAAGTGATAGTCACTTGATAATGCGTTCGATTTTCTGTTTAATCAGCAGGGCCAGCAAAAGAACATGGACCATTGTGTCAAACATTGGGCCAAATATTTCAATCTCAAGAGCTGAACAGTGTTACCCCCCAGGGAAAACTGTATACCATAGTGGTAGTGACTGTCCTCATCTATGTTTTAAAGGGGGCCTATCATGCTGAATATCAATACGGGTACCTGCCAAAAGATCGTTTACAAATCCGTGGGAATCAGTGGAAAAATTGCGATGCCCTGATTGGTCAAGTAGTGGTCACATGACTTGGTAACATGGGTACATCTTATCCATGCTAGCCGCCCTTTGACACTCAAAAGAGTAAGACTCCAAATCATATAACATAACTAAATGGATATGAGTTAGAGGAAGCTGGTAACAAAATGTTGGGCAGAATTATAGTTAGAAATATTACGGAGAACTAAATACCGTAATCTCCCGCGTATAAGACGCATCCTCTACGCCAAACAAAATGCTGGGGCGTCTTATAGGATTTTTTCAAGTTGGGGGTGCGTCTTATACGTGGGGTAATTTTACTATAGAAATGTACTAATCTTACAAATTTCACCCTTAAAATGTGCGTCTCATACGCGAAAATGCATGTGCTGAGTTTGGGGTGCGTCTTATACGCGCAGCGCGTCTTATACGCGGGAGATTACGGTAGCTAAAATTTGCGACGTGTCGTGAAAAAAATCTGTGCTTTGTCACAAAATTTGCATCACATTGGCAAACAGGAAACTACCCCACCCCTCGGGAATGGGTTGAAAAAAATGACCTCCCCCCCCTCTAAGAATAGGTTGAAAAAAATAAACCCCCCCCCCCTCTAAGAATAGGTTGAAAAAAAATGACCCCCCTTCTCTGAATACCTCCAAATAAAATGACCCCCCCCACCTTAATTTGGTCATCCCCCCCTGCCATAAATAATGAACGCTCCCTTAGATAGTCTAAAACTAGACGGCCATAATGGACTTAGTTGTGCACCCAACTCACTGTACGGCAAGCGTGTGAGTTGGGAAGGAGCATGGAGGGAATTTCTGGAGTTGCGACCTGATGCAAGTCGCACCTCTGACACTGAAGATTTTCGAATAATTAGCAAATTTCTTTGAGCATTCATTAATTGACACGTGTCAAGAATCCTGGAAAACTATGGCATGATAGGTGCATTCTAAGAGTGGGAAGTCAGAGCTAGAAGTAGCTATGTCCGATCCCAAGAAGGCCCTCTGAGTTTCGTCCGAACCCTGCAGCGCAGCCGCAGGGATAAATAACTATAATGGACTCATCTAGACTACATGCATCTACAAGATACATAAGCCCATGACTGAAGTGAGATGGGCCTACACTGGTGAGATGGGCCTACACTGGAGTGTTTCAACACAAATTTTCTTCTAAAATCATTTCAAGGCAAGACAAAATCAATATGAACTGTATATCGATATGCTACCCCATACTCAGAAGGTGGCGCCGGTTTGAATAATAGTTTGGAAATCATAATGGATCGTTATATTCAATGTAATCTCTTATTCCTTTCCAGGAAAGTGAAGGGAGGCAACATCGATGTGCACCCAACAGAGAAGGCGTTGGTAGTTAACTATGAGTTGGAGGCAACGATTTTGGGGGAGATGGGCGATCCCATGCTGGGAGAGCGCAAGGAATGCCAGAAAATGTAAGTAGTCTGCCTTAGAAATACTCGGGTAGTATTTATATAGAGATGCAAGAAGAAAAAACATTAATGTCAATAAATTGATGTAACTGTCTATTTGTAGAATACGAGTGAAGAGTCTGAGTGCCAACACAGATGTAGTAGCCCTTGCTAAGGAGATTGTCGACAAGTGCAAACTTATTCATCCAAGCAAGCTGCCAGAAGTGGAACAATTACTGTATTACCTGCAGAACAGAAAGGAAGGCTCCTCAAAATCAGGTAGATTCCCATACTAATTGCATCTGGGATCTGGGTTTCTTTTATTGGCTCAGGGTCTCCCTGAGTCAAGGATGTCGGGTAGGCATGGTCCATTTCAAATCAAACGGTATCAACTTTTAATTTGCATATTTGCAATAAAAAATGAGCATATATTGTATAACAAAATTATCAAATATAAGAAAAGGATCATATTGTTACTGTGACCGAAGTTCAAAGAAAAGAGATTTATATTTATTCATAAAAATAAACTTCAAAATGTTACTGTGGAAAACAGCTGAAAAGCAAACTTTTTCAATTTCCATTGAAACCTATATACCGTAATCTCCCGCGTAGAAGGCACAGCTCGCGTAGAAGGCGCCCCCCCAACTCAGAGAAGGCCTTTTCACGTAGAAGGCGCACGTACCTCTTCTGGATCGATTTCCGGAAAAACCCGCGTATAAGGCGCCCCCCAACTCACAGGGGGGCTGTTTCGCGTAGAAGGCGCCCCCCTCCCCACCCCCCTATATGAGTTCAAGCTGTCATCGGCACACGGTCGGCGTAAAAAAACGGCGAGCAAATCTACAGCGACCGGTCTGCCACGGTGCTGGCTATATGAGTTCAAGCTGTCATCGGCACACGGTCGGCGTCAAACCCGCCGAGCCCCCGTCGACACCTCCCGGTCTGCCGCGGTGCTGGCTATATGAGTTCAAGCTGTCATCGGCACACGGTGTGACGGTCGGTGTCAAACCCGCCGAGCAAATCTACAGCGACCGGTCTGCCGCGGTGCTGGCTATATGAGTTCAAGCTGTCACCGGCGCATGGTGGGCCTTATCCCCGGCGAGCGCGTCGACACCTCCCCGTCTGCCGCGGTGCTGGCGCTATGAGTTCAAGCTGTCATCAGCGCATTTTCCCAAATGAGATGTTGGAAAAACCCGCGTATAAGGCGCACCCCCAACTCAAGGCAATTACCCTCCCGCGTATAAGACCCAGCAGCATTTTGTTTGGCGTAGAAGATGCGCCTTCTACGCGGGAGATTACGGTATAATCCAATTTCCTCTCAAGTCAATTCCTCATAGAGTCCAATAGTAAAGGTTCCAAGATGAATGCAAAGCGTCTGAAATTAAGACACTTTGCCCTCTGTGAGATGACAATTTCTACTCCGAGATAGAAATTTTGAAATTGGCACGACAATTCTTGCTCTCGTCAATTCCGCACATGCACAAGAACTTCACTATAAATACAGCGATCCGCCATCCTTTATTTTAGTAACCATGCTTTGTGGGGTATGGATCTGCAGTACTTTTTCCCTCCAATCGACCTTGCACCAAATGGCGACTGTTGCGAACATGCCCCCTACAACACACATTGATTGTCCACCCACTGGCTCCAGCTGTTTCCATCTATTTCTACTGGAAGATGTGTATGTTTAGTAGTTGAATAGTCGATTGTGTCCACCAGCTGTTAGCATAAACACCACGAGTCTTAAAGGGAGCGTACATGTGCATGTTTAGTACTGGCATTACTGGCATGTTTAACTTGACAATTGCTATTTCTGTTAATACAGTAATAGGAGTACAAGCCATTGTAATATATCATTTTGAGGTAGCACATTATGGAGATCAATATTAGATCATCATATTTCAGTTTTGAGCAAGATTAAAAATTGTAGTGTACAAAAAGATAGAAAAAGGGTTTATAAAATGATTTTGTGATTTATAAAGTGATTTTGTGATCTATATCACACATTCAATCTTATGAGTGTTGGAGGTCTGGTACATGTATGGACATGGATAGGTACTTGTGGTGTTGTGTGGATAACCAACCCTGAGCCATGTCTGCTTAAAGGCACAATGTCAATTCATTTTATGTATGTAAGGTATGTAAGATTATTTCCTTAAGCAATTTGTTTGCAAATGTAAGTCACATTCATGTAATCAAAATCAATTTTGGTTTGTCCTGACTGATCTGTTAAAAGATAAACGACTACAACATACAATAAGGTTTGAAAAAGTTTAATTAAATTTACTTTTTTCATTTCTCTTTATTCTTAGACAAAAAGCAAGGGGAGCTATCCGGACAACTTAAGGAGCCTACACCATTTGACAATACAGAGATTGATGAGGTGGCCAACATTAATGATGTAGATGACTACTTAGAGCTACTATACGAGGACCTACCAGAGAAGTCCCGTGGTACTGCACTTCTCCTTCAACTGGCACGCAACCCAGACAACCTGGAGGAACTCTTCCAAAATGGTTAGTGTCATCATAGACAGCCCCTTGTCCCATAAAGGATGTGATGTCTTAGGTACCAGTAGGTGTTTGATGATTTGCGGTTATATGCAGATCCTAAACAAAAGGCAGGGATTGTCAGATGAAGAAGACTACCGGGTATTTGAAAACAAGGATATACCCGTAAATTCTCTCGTATAAGCCGCGGCTTGTACTAGAACCAAAATAAAAATGAGGCTTTAGAATATGCCCAAAGTCAGGGTGCGGCTTATACGAGGGTATTTGACACTAGTATAGGATAGTACTAAACTGGTAATTTTCAAGGCTCAGGTTAGGCTTATAGCACATTCCAAAGTCGGGGGTGCGGCTAATACGGGGGTGCGGCTAATACAAGCGTATTTAAAATACCTTGAGGTCGCTTACCCTTCACCATCCATTATTGTTCTTATTGGCCCAGGGTATCCCCTGTGCTATTGGAGCCGGGTTTTCAGTCAGATCCACAAATTTGTAATCACCAACTTTAGGGTGTAATCATTCAGTGATATACTGTTAGTTTACACATTTTTCAAAAGCCAAAGGAAAGTTTCAAATCTCATCTATCAGACAACATTTTGTCCTTTATGGTGAGTGATGTCTTTCTCTACGAAAAAAGCTGCTGTACTTACGTCATGTTTTTGGGAGCTATACTGACTACAAGTTCTTTAACCATTGGGTCTATGGGTCAGATAGATTTTGGCGATGAAATTAGCACATGGAGTCCTATGGGTAATCACCAAGTGAGACACTTTTTTTCAGCAGGAAATGTTTACAGTGTCCAAGCTATACACATAACACATTGGGGACTGAGCGATAAACTAAGCATGCTAAGGATAAAGTTTTCTGTCGGGGCCAGGTGTCCAGGGGGCCAGGTTTCCAGGGGGGCCAGGTGTCCAGGGGCTAGGTCTCCAGGGGGCCAGGTGTCCGGGGGCCAAGTGTCCAGGGGCCAAGTGTCCAGGGGCCAGGTGTCCGGAGGCCAGGTGTCTGGGGGGCCAGCACACCAGGGGGCCAGCGGTCCAAGGGGTTTAGTAAGAGAAGATTATGCCAGACTGGTGTCAGTACATGTATAGATAATAGTCTCTATTTGTAAGTAATTAGTCAATATATCGCAAGTGCTGATTCCTGTGACCCTACAGGCCCTCTGTGCTTCAATGCACAACGCCCAATTTTTATATTTTGGGGGGGGGGGGTAGTAGACCCTGGGCCATATGTGATATATATCACACATTAAATCTTTGCTATACCAAACCACGTAATTAGATTCTAATGTAAATTGATTAAATGTTATGAGTATGTAAGTGTATATCGATCTGATTGTCTAATAAACCTGGATGTTATCCATTCTAGGAGATGGTATGTATTTGCCAGAATGATTATATTTTTTGTTCGTTTGTTAATTCGTAATATTATCAAATATTGTTGAAATTTTTATGTGTTGAAATTTTTATGTGTCATCCAGTTGATGTGCTTTTAGTTTTAGAAATTTCAATTTCAGGGTTTAATTCTCAGTCGAAATACTGAATCATATTGACTGTAGAAAATAAATAAACATAGTAACTGTATTTTATTGAAGAGAAAATGAGTAAGTTCTGAGTTTCCTAGTCCACGTGACTCCTTCTGATGTTTAAATTCCGATTTGCACCATACATAACTTCCTGTATAACACCACTACTTGTTGTCTTATTTTACAGAAACAGTGGTTGGTGCCTTGGCGCGAGTGCTACGGGAGGACTGGAAGCGGAGCACAGAGCTGGCTACAAACATCATCTACATATTCTTCTGCTTCTCCAGCTTTTCTCAATTCCATGGCGTCATCTCACACTTTAAAGTCGGCGCCTTGTGCATGAACATGATAGAACATGAGATAAAGAAGTACGACCTGTGGCAGGAGGAGCTCACCAAGAAGCGCAAAGCTTGTATCCTTTTCTACTGAAAGACCTTTGTATGTATTGTGCACTTATGACACATTTATAAAGCAATAAGCAGATTAAAGGCAACCTTTAATCAATGTGTCAACGGACGGTTACATGTGGTGAAGTGAATGTACACGGAATCCAGGGAAGTTCAGTTGATCCTTTTATTGCGTAGCTGACATGAGTGTTTCATAAAGGTGGTAACAATGATAACACTCGCCAAGATCTAAGCTCTGCCTCCGATCTTATAGCTCAACCTGTCGTAGGTTCTAGGTATAGGTGTAAGGTGTAAGTTGGGAGAGATAGCTTAGAATAGATAGCTTGGAATAGATAGCTTGGAATAGATAGCTTGGAAATAGATAGCTTGGAAATAGATAGCTTGGAAATAGATGACTGGGAGCTGCTCAAGCTACCTTATATACTGAGGGCTAGAGCAGCTCACAGTGTTGTGAAATGTTCTGTACATGTGGCTCAATAGAATAGTGACACATGTCATAAGGAGAGAGTGCCACCTGTGGGTAGATTATGTTAATGAGTATTGAGAGGAGATTGTGAAATATCCTCTCATTCCAAATATGGCACCACAGGTGGATCACACTTCCTCCAGTTAGACTGTGTGTGTGTAGATAAGGTTGGAATGTTATTACATCCTTGTACCTTATGTCACAGAGTGTCATGGAGGAAGTGTGTTTGTGATGAGTAATGGATCCTGGTTCCTATTGAGGAATACAGGAGATTATTGAGTGTGGATCATGGGCAGAGCTTAGGCTTTATATGGCGAAGAATTTAGTAAATATGAAAAATAATAATAATACCCAGAATGGTCCATTGACAAATCCCCACATTCCTACTCGTCTCTGCACGAGTGTAAAGGGAGAAAAATAAGTAGAAAAGATGAGGCTTTGCCAAGTCCATTGACGATTATGGGTGTTATTATGCAAATACTGAGTTTGTGAAAAACCTGATGGGTTTGACATTATATGCAGTATATAAAAAGGTTCCTTTATGGAATTATAAGAATAAAGTTTTTGTGTGAATCAAGTGACTTAATGTATATATATACAGGTTTTAAATGCCGGGATATGTACAATGGTTAAAATATATATGTACCGGTATGTTATCGTGGGAGAATGAAAAAAAATTTTTCTGATTTGATAACATGTTGGTTTTATGCAATAATACGCAATGAAATATATCCAGATGAAAATTAACCAAGTTTGGTGATTCTAGGTATTGTGGGGTCAACAATCAACACAAGGGTGATGAGTTTTTGGCTCCACATTACCAAGGCTCATAACTGAAGTTGTGTAGGGTCTGCTACACAGTCGGGTATAAGGTATAAGTCAAGGTGGTATTCAGCGTTACTGTTGACTAGAAACATGGTAATTTTCATGAAAATATACAAAAATGGGATGTATACAACCTGTTGATTATGGATAACTAATTTGACTAAAACTCATAAATACATGTCATAGTTGAGCTTGAAAAACAGTGGTAAAAGGTGATGAATTTTGTAGCACCTAGAGAGGCAAGCCAGAAGGATATTTTTGGTGTGTCTCTCATAAAATTCATCAAAAATTATAAATTAACGTCACAATTGTGTCTCAGCGATTTGGATTTAAAATATGGTTATACAAAAATTGGTTTTGAAAAAGTGTCTATTTGTGTCTCTTGAAGTGTCAATTTGGGTGCTGTTGGGAAGTAGGCTTTGGTGTCCTTATGGTGATATTGTCATTTTGTGGCCTGAAAAGTGCCATGGCGAGCTACTGGTTATAATTTGCCATGTTGTTTTGGTGTTGCTTGTTTCCGGACTTGATGGTACTGGTCCTTTCTCCTTGGGTTTGGCCTCTGGCACTGAAGGAAACGATGCTTTGTTGGTGGTAGGCCTGTTGAGGAAACAGCAGGAAGAGGAGACAATTCATTGACCTATAGTTTGTCTGTTATGGGTTGCAGACAGGCCATGGTCAATACAGAGAAAGGACGTGAGATCAATATCATTTTGTCAACGTACAAAACCTAAGTACAGAGCTCGATTGATTTATTTGGCTTAGCACGGGTCCTGTATCCAGGGTTAGTTTATCTAAATTCCACCAGGTGGTAGTAGTGAGCTGGCGCTGCACCATAATGGCGAGAATCAGATAAGTTATGGGGATTAATATGACCTGCTCAGGTCGACTCCTACCTGTCTAAATATCCTGACAAAAATTCTGTTGATGCTGATTGAAGGGAAAAATTTAAAATTTCGGGCCGAAATGGGGGGGGCGAAAAAGAAAAAAAAAAAAATTTCTTTTCTGTGTCGCCTAAATTTTTGATTCGGGGTGCTATAAAAGGGGACTTGTCCGTCTGTGATGTCATAATGTTACATAATCGCCGCCATGGAGGTTTATGAGGTGGATCTTATAATGCCGAACGGAACTGTGCGCCACCTCACAATTACCATGTCGGGCGGATTGTAAGTACTTTCTGATTTACAAATAGGCGATACCTGGATTTTTGACAATTTTGAGGGTCGAGACGTCGGGCATTTTTTTTTGGTCTAATTAGCTTCTTGGATTGTATTTCAGCATCACGCAGATCCAGTGGGTGATCGTTCCGCCCGGCGGAGCAATCAATGGATACTAAGGTAAGTTTGATCTGAGCAAGTTAAAGTGTGAACATGTGCTAATGTTGTTGTTATTGTCGGGGTGCCACGTGTGGGTGTCACATGACCGATGGTAGTCATGGTGACGGCCGTGACGTCCGTCAGTTTCGGTAATTAAAACGAAACCAAGATGGCGCCGGGCTGCCGCGTATGGCGCGAAAGTTGTCGGACCAGACGTCGCAGCTGGTGCCAATACTGATGAACATTAGTATAGGCCGGTCTATTGTATTAGTTAGGCTTAGCTGTGGCTATGATGTTGTTTTAGCTCATTATGTGTGATCATGGCTGTGTATGGATGTGTTTTGGGTGTCTGGGGGGTTCATGGTGGGGTGGGGGGGGGTTGGGGGTGAATGGTAGGTTAGATTGGGGGGGGGCGATCCCCACATAAGCGTCTTTGCGGCGTATGTGTAAGGGCTACCTGCCATCCCCACATAAGTGTGATGGTATCTTCCAAACACTACTGACATTTGGGTATAACCTTGGGACGGTCCTAAGTTATATGATTGTGGGGGGTGGCCGGTAGTTAGTGAGGTGGGACGGTGGTTTCCATCATGAACCGGAGCCGGCCATGTTGGAATGGTGAGTCGAAATTTTACCTACCATAGACTATGTATGTGGCCCTCTCAGCCAGGTTGAGTTTAAACATATATAGATAGTTGGGACACTGGGCTTCTTGGGGTTTAGCAGAGCCCTAAATACTTGCCGCCGTTTTGGCCCGAGCCTTCTATCTGGTATGCTCTCCTGGATCGGGGGACGATGCCGCGGCTAGACTCGCCGGGCATTCACTATTACAGCGTGGGGACACCTGTTCTATAAATAGAATGGGTGATTCCCCCGTTGTTATGGTTACGGGTATACTGACAAAACGGTTTGTTTTGATTTTGCCAGTGCACATGTACTCTACTGCAATAGTGACTCATACGAATTTTGATTTGGGGGGGAAATGGGGCTTGGGTGGTTGAGTGGGAGGGGGCTTGGTTTTGTGTGAGAGAAAAGGGTGGGGTGTGGGGCGCGGTGAATTTTGGGAATTTTGGGTTGAAAAAAAAGAAAGGTTTTATACAAAATTTCGGGGGTCTGTTGTTTGGGGTGAGTTGCTAATAGGACACTGGTAGGCATAATTTCTAAAATAGACTAGCTTGTTAGGTTAATCTATGGCTAGTAATTGATGTATTTTTACCCTGACTCTTTTGTAAGAGTTTTTAGTGATAGGTGAGCTAAGATGGTTCAATACAGTGGTGGGGGCGTTTGGCTTGATAACAATGAACAGCTTGCCAAACAGATCCATGGCCTTGCTCCTATTTGCCATGTGGGCCTGGAAGGCCATGGATGGACCATCCTGGATTGAGTCCATATGACTTTGGTGCCTTAAGGCTTAAAAATTGGTAATAAATAAATGGGTAATCTGATGTAGGATGGGTTGTGTGTGGGGTGGGTGGGTGGGTGGGTTGTTGCCAAAAGGTTAATAAGTAAGATCTAAAGTGGTCAGGTCGTCGTAGAGAGGTATGAAGTGGACTGCGAATTCAACTATCACATTTTACAAAAGCACTCTGGGCGCACACTACCATTGGCATGAATTGGGTATCTGGGTCACATGATGGCATAATCCATCATTGTCATGCTAGAACGATTGATGACGCTACTAATGGACACATAAGACAAAAACCTACCTGGGCTGGTTGCATGGCAGCCTCGGCATTTGGCCCTGTGGTCTCCGGATACTTGCTCCAAATGGTGACTGGGTTTGGTAAGTTTGGTATATTGTTTGGGAAGTGGGAAAGATGGGGGTGGTGTGAGGCTTATAAGCACTTCATGAGGTTGGCTAATTCCTCATTACATGCCTCCCGATAAGGTATGTCTCACCCATATATGGCACGGGGCCTAGCTATTGGTTGGTTTGCATACACCTGATCAGGGTGAAATGCAGATTTAATGGACCTTTGCGGGGTGCGGATGATCATTGGATGATCTGAATATTGTAGTTATGAAAGGGGGGTTGATGGTTGTGGTGCTGAGATAAGTCAGCCTGCCGGGGTGCACTTTGTTCCTGTTGTGATAACACAGCAGGGAACTGTGCTGAATTATTTGATTAAGTGTCTCACCAAACATTCCAGTACCAATGGTAAACAGAGGTATAAACACGGATCAGGATGCAAGAGAACTGCGCTCCTACAGTAGGCCGTCATTTGGTAATACCTTAGGGTATAGAGGAGCCCTGAGCTTGTAACAAACCGGCGCATGCATGCCCCAATTTAATGGGACACAAACCGAGCGTATGCTGTGACCGTGGGTAATTTATGTGGCGTGCCAACCAGATCATCCAGTTTACGGCTGCCTGAGCCTTTAGAAAATTAAATAAAATTTTTGGCAATGTCACTCACTTACTTGTGGTACTAAGGTTTTGATGTGTTGGAAGGAATAATTTGAATTTTGTGGAAAAAATAAAACATAAAAAAAGGTGAATTTGGTGTTTCTAATGAGTACTCTCCATTGAAATAATATATGGGAAATGGAGAGGGAACATCTATTACACGAGAAAAAAAAGATATGCCTATAGTGTCTAAGTGGTTCTATGTATGTCTGTTTTAAGGGTGGTAAGAAGGTTACCATGGGTGGGTTTGTTAGGAATAATAGATTGGGGTGAAGGGCTGGGGTGGGGGGGCGGGGGGGGGCAATGCCTATACTCTAACTATAGACATTGTAGGATGTTTTTGGAGGAAAATGGTTTTATCAGCCAGTAACACTGTGAGTCTAAGGTTCCTAACATATTTCAAAATGTGTGCTTGATATTCTATCAACCATTTCTGGTTAATAAAAACAAGGAGGCGCCAGAATCAACGAGAGCTCTACACAAGTGGTTGTCCACGCTAACAGATACTGCACTCTTAGTCAATTCTGTATCAACGAAAAATGGCCTTACCTTGCTGTCCATATTGATCAGACTTGCTTTTAGGCTCCAGAATCGAGGTATCCTGGCTGTGTTTTTCATCGTCAGTGCAAGAGTCCTGGATGTGTGAGAGTCAATTGAGAGTTAACTTCTGCTTCAGTAGTAGGAGCAGGAGTAGTGGTGGGCGGTCGTGTGGTCGGGTCCTGTGGGGTCGGGGTCGGGGACTATAGGTGCTGTAGTTCCGTTCCCTGAATCCTAATTATTGTGACTGTTCCTGGGGCTGTCGCTGTCGGCATCAGATTGTGGCGCTGTATAGCTCCTACCAGGGGTGGTGTTCCTTGGGGTGTCGGGTGGGTATAGCTGGGTCATTTTGAAGGCGTCAGGTAATGACGTTTGCCTCTGGAAGTGGTGTGTAGTATCACTTGTGGATTGGTTGGGCGCGTCTAGCCCAGGTGATGTAAAGGTGCGTTGTTCTGAAGCTGGCTCCTTAAGTGATGTCTCACTATTGCTCATGTTTAATGAGAGGTTGGTAGTGGGATATTCTTGGAGGGTTCATCCACCATCGTGTCAACGGACGGTTACATGTGGTGAAGTGAATGTACACGGAATCCAGGGAAGTTCAGTTGATCCTTTTATTGCGTAGCTGACATGAGTGTTTCATAAAGGTGGTAACAATGATAACACTCGCCAAGATCTAAGCTCTGCCTCCGATCCTATAGCTCAACCTGTCGTAGGTTCTAGGTATAGGTGTAAGGTGTAAGTTGGGAGAGATAGCTTAGAATAGATAGCTTGGAATAGATAGCTTGGAATAGATAGCTTGGAATAGATAGCTTGGAAATAGATAGCTTGGAAATAGATAGCTTGGAAATAGATGACTGGGAGCTGCTCAAGCTACCTTATATACTGAGGGCTAGAGCAGCTCACAGTGTTGTGAAATGTTCTGTACATGTGGCTCAATAGAATAGTGACACATGTCATAAGGAGAGAGTGCCACCTGTGGGTAGATTATGTTAATGAGGATTGAGAGGAGATTGTGAAATATCCTCTCATTCCAAATATGGCACAACAGGTGGATCACACTTCCTCCAGTTAGACTGTGTGTGTGTAGATAAGGTTGGAATGTTATTACATCCTTGTACCTTATGTCACAGAGTGTCATGGAGGAAGTGTGTTTGTGATGAGTAATGGATCCTGGTTCCTATTGAGGAATACAGGAGATTATTGAGTGTGGATCATGGGCAGAGCTTAGGCTTTATATGGCGAAGAATTTAGTAAATATGAAAAATAATAATAATACCCAGAATGGTCCATTGACAAATGTCTCATTCATTCCTCTCGTTATCCCCCCTTTTTTCTAATAGGGTGTCTCTGTATTATATCATAGACCTCTTAGGGATGACGTAATGGTTTAGGGTCTTATTTCGTCACCATAGACGAACCCCTGAGTGCATTCATACACAGGCAAAAGGAGGATAGTTACGTTTACGGTTAAAAGATTGTGCATCTGTACATCAAGCCTAATGACGCTCTGACTACCCATGTATGGCTGTCCTGGTAGTCAGAGGTATTACACTCACTTTCCTCACATCCGCACTCTGATAATCTCTCCTTTCCTTCCCTCCTACCACCTATCTCTGTATTGTGACTTTGTTCTGTGTGACACCTTAACTGTTTCACAGTAGAGGCAGATAAAGGTAATGCAGCATTGAAAAAGGACTATGACAAGACATACAAAAAGTTTCAAGGTCTTCTGCGGAAACAAGAACAACTTTTGCGAGGTAACTGCTACCATAGTTCTATCTTATTCCATATATGTACAGAATGATACTCTTAGAGACCACCTAAATATGTGCCTAAAAATCATTAGAATATGATATCATTTAACAATTTAACTGTATTTATTTTTACTTGGGTAAATGACATTATACCTAAGGTTGAGATCATAATGGTCATTGACTTTGTATTGGGAATATTAGAGGAATTATGTATTGTGGCTTAATTATACTTTTTTGATTAAAAAAAAAACTGAAAAAAAAACTGGTAAAGTAATCTAGAGTGTATTCTAACGCCTGTTTTTATATATTGTTGGCCACACAACAGTGTCTTACTACCTACTACTAAATTTGGCGGAGGACCTGAAGGTTGAAATGAAAATGAAGAACAAAAACATCATCTTACTGCTTGTCAAGACGTTAGAGCGTGACAACTTTGAACTGCTCATCCTTGTCGTCTCATTCCTCAAGAAACTGAGTATATTTGTGGAAAACAAGAATGAAATGGTATGTCATATTATTGGCTAGGTTTCAATATAATCGATCTTCATTTTAAGGCAAGTAAATATTACATGAGGAACGGGCTACATTCAAATCTACTAGGGTATCTTTATCTTCTGTAGGCATGGTGTCGGAAAGTGGCTGAATATTTAGACGATCTATCTGTATTTTATTGTGTCTCAGCCACAAAGTTAGCTTGGCTCTTCACATTATCTGCCCTATCATAAATCAACCAATTATCTATAAGTTACCAAAAGTATATTAATAATTTGGATAAGGAGTTTATATAATAGAGTATTATATAATCCTTTGTATAGGATATTAACACGTCCAGTTTCCATTGCAAACATGTCTAACTCTTCTAATCTTCAGTGGACCATTGTTA
This sequence comes from Acholoe squamosa, assembly GCA_949317995.1. Lineage (NCBI taxonomy): Eukaryota > Metazoa > Annelida > Polychaeta > Phyllodocida > Polynoidae > Acholoe > Acholoe squamosa. The sequence goes on along the minus strand of OX439035.1, from coordinate 96,839,531 downwards.
CCAGTTGGGTTATTAATTTTAAGTATTTTAGGAAAAAAGTGGTTTATCATAGTTTAAAGTTACTAATTCTTTCCAAGGACAACGTCTATGAAGTTTGAAATAACATAGTCCAGTTTGGTGTCCCTAGAATGATTCCATGCATAGAGTGTTTTGTACACATCACTATGTCAAAATGAGATACCACCTGTAGGTAATTTTGTGATCAGAGTGTGCTAGAAGAATAGTAGCAGGTCATACCATGTTCATTTTTTATTACACTACCGTAATCTCCCGCTTATAAGGCACATCTTATACACCCAGGGATGTAAGTCTTCAGGGTTTATCAGGATTTCCTGATTTCTGAAAATTTTGAATGACATACATTTTCCCTATACCAGTGGTAAGGAAGGCTGTTTGGAGAAACAGAAGGCTTTTATATCAAGTAAATGTATGGCTTCCTGATTTTTGCCCATGACTGACTTACATCCCTGTACACCAAACAAAATGCTGCTGGGTCTTAAACGTGGGAGATAAATTGCCTTGAGTTTGGGGTGCACCTTATAGAGGGGTATTTTTACTATAGAACAGTACTAAACTGACAAAAATCTCCCCTCAGGGGGCAGCTTCTATGCGAAACAGCCCCCCTGTCAGTTGGGGGGCGCCTTATATGCGAGCTGCGCCTTATACGCGGGAGATTACGGTAGTCAGTGAAATGACTGATATGCATGCAAAGGTACTGGTTTTTTTCCTTATGGGAAATAACATAGGCCCTATTGAGGTTTCCCATAATACACTCTGTATGAGGAGGGTTCCTGCTAATTACCATAAGTAGGTCAGTCACGTGACAAATGCACAGTGGGGCCGTTGTTTAGCTTTCTGTGCATCCAGGATCCACAAGGAATAGTGTACCCAGGATACACAAGGAATTGACCAATCAGGAGCAAGCACCTGCTCAGCAGATGCATCTGCTACTTTCAAGATGGTGGATGTCTTGGCCACTCAGTTCAGCTTATTTTAACACAGATATCTGCTAGTTTATGATAGATAAAGTACAATTAAAAGCAGCAACATCATCTTTGAGCTTATATATATATTCAAGAATGCAGTTTCATTGGAAAGTCAAAAATTTTTTACTATGATTTACTCTCTAAGCATCACTGTCCATACTGGACTTAGCTGTTTTGGGCACTGGGCTGTTTACCAATGTAATGGTTCGTATTGACTTATATGTTGGGTGGCTCTTTGGCTCGCTTACCACTAGAAATACCAACACAACACGAGTAGTTCGGGTTGGGCAAAGCCCCAGAAACCCCTACCTCTCGGGTAGGACTTTATTGCACTCTAGTCTACAGGTTAAACTGCGCGTCTGGACTGGACTAGATCCAGTCACCTTCTGCCGCTCGTTCGGCTCCTTAGTAGGAGCTGGACGCGAGGCATGGTGCCGCCCCCTCTTGTACCAACGGGGTATCACAAAGCGACACCTAGCTGGCATAGAAGGAACAGGCACCACACGAACACGTCTCTCGGATGAACGGCACTAATATATATACGACGATACCGGCCCCTACACCACCCCCACTAGACTATACCTAGGGTTAGGTGTGATTAACAAATACCTATTGTTTAGCTTTATACAGTAATATCATACACAAATAGGTAAGTCTATATATACAGTTCGTATAGGATATAGAACATCTAGGGGCATTATAAATAATATGTACATAATGAGGCATCGTCGCATATAACCCGAAGTAATGATAATTAATAATAACGAATAGGAAGTGGCGCCTTATGCACCATCGACCTATGGTGATATGTAGTAACAGTGTTACAATAGTGTTATTATTATAAACGAGACGCATTAAAAAGTGGTAGACGAGTAATCAGGTGATATGAATAAAATTTTACAGTATTAACTAACCGACCCGAGGTGGGGTAGATAACCCGAGAAAAAATTTTGTTTGTTTTAATTACAAGAATATAGATTTGGTATGAAAATATATTTATACAAAAATAATAATACTGATAAATATAGGTGTCCTACCAGGGTAGCAGGATCACCCTTACAATATACCGGACTTCCGGCGAATCTGGAACGACTGGTTTCTGCAGCTCCATCCGGCGACATATGTGTGGTGGCAAGCCACGTTGCTGTTGTGATGTGCCCTGATGAAGATGGGAAGATGGAGCCCCGGGTAGGTGTGGTAATCCCTTTTGGCGTGTCGGGTTTAGCGTCCATCTTCGCTGCAGGTTACGTTCCAGATATTAGGAGTCCAGCGTAAGGAACAGTGCCTCTGGCATGTTAAATGCTTTTACCCTCGGGTACAAAGGAGACACCGTCAGATGGACACTTAAAGATCTTCCGGATCCGTGTCCATCTTCTCAGCCGACTCCACTGAGGCAGATGGAGCCGAGCTGCTACAGCTGCTCACAGAGAGCGCCGCGGAAGCCTCGCTGGGCGTATCGCTCTCCAAGCTCAAGGCCCTCATCACCGCGGATGGACTGTCCATTGCCTCGGATGCTGGTGGAGCAACCGTGGCAGTTGGAACAGTCCGGGTGACAGTAGGGGGCGGGAGCAGGAGAGCTGCCGGAACTGGCGGAGCAGCCGGGACCGGTGGAGTGGCCGGAACCGGTGGAGTAGCCGGGACCGGTGGGGCATCCGGGGGTATATCCGGTATGAAGATAAGGGACGACGGTAAGCCGTCCCACTCCTCCAGATGTTTCCCGAATGCCAGGAAAAACTTGAGGTCAGCCTCCTTGAACCTATGGATGTATCTGGCGTTTTCAGCTTGGTGAAACTCCTTAAGCTTTTCAGCTTCCTTCTGCTGACGCCGGCAGGATTCGAGAGCCTCTTGGACTCTGTCCTTCTCCAGCTGCCTGATCTTGTCTTCCTCCCTCTTCTGGATTTCGTATACCAGATTGAGGGTGGCTTCAGTCATCGCCCGCCAGTAGTCGACTGACTTCTGGCGGTGCAATGCCTGCCACTCCGCCATCAGTTCGTTCTGGATGTGAACCGTTTGGACATCTCGGTGGTCAACAAACGTGTTCGGATCCTGAAGACCTGACAGCGTATCCGAAATTAGCTCCATCAGGGGTACCCGAGGGCCCGTTGGTGGAACTATGACTGGTGGAGGCGCGGTGGCTTCCACTGAGGCAGGCGGAGTACCTGCTGGAGGAGCAGACGGGCCCTCAACCGTTAGACCGCCCCGGCCTCGGCCACCACCCGGGGAAGCTCGGGTGGACTCCAGCCCACCACGGCCTCTACCACGGGGTTTGGTCCGACCCAGGGAGGTAAGGACCTGCGACTCGGGTCCAGCTGGTCCCACAGCGGGGAACTTCGCCGCGTACTCACTATACGTGGGGCGCTTGCCGGAAGATCCCTCTCCGGCCCACCAAGACGAATACCCGGATGGGGGAGCAAAGATTTCGCCCCCATCATCCTGGCTGCCAGAGGCTTCGCCCGGGCGTTGTTCCGCGGGTGCAGCTGGGTTAGCTGGTCTTGGCTGGTCCTTGCCACCTGAAGGGCTCACGGACCGGTCTGCTCGGGTCCTCTTGGAAGCACCGGTAGCTGTTGTTGTGCCTCCGCCGGGACCCTTCGAGCGGGCCTTGGCCTTTTCTCGCTTATCATCCCCTCGCCACTTTTTCACCTTCAGGTGCACCTCACTGGGCATCCCGAATTTCGTGGACGAGAAGTTGATTTGGAAGAAGGTCAACAAGTTGCCGCTCTTCCACGAGCAGAATCCGGTCTCGAATTCCTGCTCCTTGACGTCTTTAGCGCTCAACGAGGCCCAGTTAGCTAGGAGCTCGTTGAAGCACTTGATGGCTCGTTTCCTGGTTTTCTCCAGGCCGATGCCATGGGCCTTCTGCAAGTGCAGAGCCATGTCTCGGCGCCGGTGAGTGCTGAACGAGCCATCACAATGTTTGCTCGGGCGGTCCCCAAGCACACACATCATCACAGGCTTGTGGTGCATGTGATGTTCAACAATGTGGCGAGCGAAGCGAGGCTTCGTCTCGAACATCTTCTCACCCGTGAGAGCCAGCTGGCATGACTCGAATGGGCACCGTCGGCGGCTTCCGGTTGGTCCCCATTGGGTCATTGCCCACTGAACTTTCGTCCGGGCCTCGTAGCTGTAAATCAACCCCAATTTGGATTTCAGCTGATCAATCCAAATGAGGTAGAATTTACCTACAGGCGTATCCGAGGGGCCGGATTTCATCCACTCCTCGTCATCGCTGTCACCGTCCTTATTGACGGCGCCGGGACACATGTAGTGGACCGTGTCATAGTCCGCGAAGCAGCGAGGAGTCCGTTCTTTGAACCCTTCGGCTGCATTCTTCCACATCCATTTCTGATTGTCGTCCTTCGGGACATCCGTGGTCATCTCTTCCCACGTTGTCACGGACTCCAAATCAGATTTGGCCGACTCGGGCAGTTCTGGATCGCTGTCGCTATCCTCACTGTCCGTGTAGATACCAGCTCCCCTACTGCTCGCTCGGCTGGTGGTGGTGGTACCAGCCGAAGCCTTGGCAGAGGATTTGGCGCCTTTTCCGCTGGTGCTGGCAGTGGAAGCTACAGCCGAGGTGGCTACTGTGGTGGTTGAGGGTGTGGTGGTGGAAGCGGGCGCCTTCGGCTGACCCTTACCCCTCGGCTTGGTGGGGGGCGTGGGCTCTGCCGGAGACGCTTTCGCTCCGCTCTTCTTCTTCCGGCGCTGAACCTTGGTGGGCTGCGCCGGCATCTCAGGACTGGAATCCGACTCCCGTGGATTCCTGTCCTCTGTACGAGGGCTCCTCCTTCCGCTGACCGGGGAGTCAGAGTCGGAAGAGACCTTGGCTTTCTGTTGGGCCTGCTGTTTGCGGTGGGCCCGGCGAGCTGCGGTGAGCTCCTTCTGCTGCTTGGCAAGCTCGGCTCGCTTTGCCTCCACAGCAGCCTGCTGGCGCGAGATGTCCTCTTCCGAGATCTCGCCGGGTGCCTCCGGGATGTCGGCAGCTGGGTCGGTCTCGGTTGTGGACCTCTCGACGGCGATGCGGACATCCTCAGCCTCCAGATCACTCTCAGTGAGAGGACCCTTAGGCGCAGGTTTACGGGTCAGTCGCTTGACCCGGTCGGTTTCCACCGACGACAAGGTGACTGTGGAGTCTGTATCCATGTCGGATTCAGACTCCCTTAACTCCGAGGCCTTTCGGGTGATGCCCTCGGAGATCAACACAGCTCGGGCCAGACTCTCGTTGACCGCCATCTTCTCCGCTAACTTCAGGTAGTTGCGAAGCCAAGAGACTGGCATATTGTCAGCCAACTCGTCACTGCACGAGTCCATTACCAGAGTCTTGAAATCATCTGGTATGGGCTCGGGCACGCCCTGCTCCACCGCCAATGGTCCGCATCCGAACATGGAGGCGTGCATGGGGATGTAGGTCCCCCAGGAAGTGTACACAACACCGGCCTCGCGATCGACGTGTGCCATACGTTCGATCCGAGTCTTGAATCCCGGAGGATACATTGGAATGTCCAGGACATCCACTTTGCTACCCGAGGCGGCTGCTGCAGACGAGCGCTCCGGGCGTGGTGGTGGTGGAGGTGGCATCCTCTCCCGGTCGGTGGCCTCGGCCATAGCCGAGAGCGTCCGGGCGGCCTCCTCTGTCGAAGAATCCATAGATTCCTCGACCCGAGACGGGACCTTCGGGTCCTCGCCTAGCTCCAACAGAACGTTGGCAGTCTGACGCGCGGCGTCAATCGTCCCCTGTGCCATGGCACTGAGGGCGACTTCCAAATGAATTGGCGTCTGTGTTGGACTCCTCCCGAAGGATTCGTCCAACAAAAGGTTGATGTTAGGCAAGCTAACCGTCAGCTAGCCTGTAAACTGCCAACACTAACTAGAGCAAAAACGGGTGGCGTCTAACCACCACGAGTCGGCTCTAGTTATGACCAGTATGACGTCACGCATCTCGCCTCGCGAGATCCCGCCGTGGCTATCCGGTGACCTAGTTCCGAGTTTTCCCGCCGCACCCGCGGCGCCACCTAGGGAACTAGATCCGAACTAACATTCGACTCGACATGCGAGACGTGGCCTACCACCCGAGTGCTATCTGCTGGAGTTTGGCGGTGTATACAACGCTTCAAAGCGAATGTACCGGTTAATCCGACCGCCGCTCACGGGATACAGCTCCCCGGGGAGGGCACGTTCAACATCTCCAGCCGTGGAACGTATGTTACCCGCCTATGGCGGACAACACGCAGCAGCTCGTTGTGTACTGAGTTAGGTTACGGCAGACCTCAACCGGGGACTGCGTCTAACGCCTTCGGTTAGCCTTTTATTTTTCCCGGCTTTACATATGGCCCTTTCCGGATTCCGCTTAGCCACTGCGGGCACCTTCCCATACGTAATGCCTTCACTCAGCGAGACATTTTTCCTTTTCTTACGATTAGGTCGTTTCCTGGCCTTCGTCTTCTTTTTCACCATACCCTCGTCTCCCGGCGTCTTTCTCGGCCGGCCTCTAGGGCGTTTCGTCGGTACTACCACGCTCGGTCCACTAGGGACAGATACAGGTGGTTTGTAGCCGAACTCCCTCTCCGCCTCTTCGCGTCCCTTCCAGGGCCGAAGTTTTCCGACATTTGTCTTCCATTTCCTACCAGTTAGGCAGTCCTCCATCATCACCGTGGATTCGGAGATGACACGAATTATTTTAAACGGACCTTCCCAAGGCGTTACGAGCTTCAGCTTCTCCAGCGGCTCATAATACCTTAGGACTTTGTCCCCTACATTAAAACGAATTCGTTTAGCATTGGTGTCATAACCCACCTTCTGCCACTTCGCACTCTTCAGCAGTTCTTTACGAACGGCCTCGTATGCCTGTTTGAACCTGTCCCTTAATGACTCCACAAACAACACCGTGCAGGGTGCCTCCGGGTCTATACCAACCACTCCATACACTAAGTCGGCGGGCATTATGATGTCCTCCCCGAACACTAGCAGGTTGGGAGTGCAATTAGTGGATGAATGGACAGTGTTGTTGTAGGCATGTACCACAAACTCACACTGTTCATCCCAGTCGTCCTGGTGGGTATTGACCAGGGGCTTTAGCACTTGTATGAGGGTTCTGTTGAAACGCTCTACCTGCCCATCCGACTGTGGTCGGTATGGGTTTGTTCGGGTCTTGCAAATGGCTAGGTAATGGCACATTTCCTGCCATAGCTCCGACTCGAACTCCCTTCCTTGGTCGCTGTGCATCATAAGGGGAACACCCAAATGTAGCACCCAGCCTTTCACAAATGCCTCCGCACACGTGGCGGCTTTGTGGTTAGGAAGGGGGAACACCCGAGTGTACTTGGTATAATAGTCGGTTACGACCATCATACAAGTATTATCTCGGGGCGTCGTTTTAATTCCACTGATGATATCTATCGCCACTCGAGCGAATCTGATACCAAACAATTCCTGGGATAGGGGTTGCTTACCCAGGCCGGGTCCCGGCTTGTTTTTACAGCAATCCGGGCAAGTGGCGATCCACCGAAGCAGGTCGCCTCTCATACCGGGCCAGTAGTAACGCCTTTGTAGGCGCTCTATTGACCTTTTCTTACCGAAATGGCCACTTGTTTGATGGCCATGGCAATAATACATGATATCCCTCCTCATCGGGGTGGGTATCACTATTTGCAACAGCCTACCATTGGTGGGAGTTGTCTTCCACCTGCACAGTATGCCGTCTCGGATCTCTAGCTCGGTCCATTGGGCTAGCAACCGCCTCGCCTCCCTATCTTCTAGGGATACTAGCGGCCTTGCCGGTTTAATACCTGACCGTAGGTATTCCATTATGCGCGCAGTGGTGGGATCCGACTGTTGGAACTTCTTGATGGTCTCCGGGGACCAATCAAGATAGCTACTCACAGCCTCCTCCCAGGGGATACGGGGGGTGGTATGATTAAATACCAACCCGGCTACCACAGCATTGTGGGCCCCGCAGTCATCACAAGTGGCATTTTGGCACCTTCGGATGGGTCGTCTCGACAGGGCATCCGCATTGATATGTTTAGTACCGGGTCGGTGCTCTATTTGCTTATGCTCTAATCCGAATTCGGATAGGTGAGCTAACCATCGTCCTATCATCCCCTCGGCGTCCTTAAAATTAAGGAGCCACCTAAGAGACGAATGGTCGGTTCTTAAGGTAAAGTCACTTCCCCAAAGGAAATGCTTGAACTTCGTATACACCACCACAGCGAGGAGTTCTCGCTTGGTGGTAAAATAATTTCGCTGTGTCTTGCTTAACGTGTTGCTAGCAAATGCTATTGGCACTTCGACTCCCCCTTGGACCTGAGAGAGAGCTGCCCCAATTGCATCATTGCTCGCATCGGTGTCTAAGATGAAATGTCCCTCGGGAGTGGGATATTTCAACACGGGTGTATTCCTAAACAAATCTTTTATTTTATTAAAAGATTCTTCTTGCTCGCTGGTCCCTACCCGGAGTCCAGTGAGCTAAACACTGCATGGGGAAGCTCACACGAGAGCTCACACGAGAGTAATTTGGTATGAAATCACGATAATAGGAACAGAATCCTAAAAATGATCTCACCTCCTTAGCACTCGTAGGTCTTTCCCAATTTTCTACAGCTTCCAATTTTTCCGGATCCGCACTCACCCCGTTAGGAGTAATGATCCTTCCCAAGTATGTAATGGTTTTCTTAAACAAATTACACTTCTTGGGTTTAAGTTTAAGACCGTTTGATAGTATCCGGTCGAGGACTAATTGCAGATTCGCCAGGCATTGCTTGAACGACTTGCCGAACACGACCACATCATCCAAGTAAACCAGGCATTTCTTCCACAAAAGATCACTCAGTAAGGATTCCATCATAGCCTCGAATGTAGCGGGGGCGTTACACAATCCGAAGGGTAAGACATTATACTCGAATAGCCCCATATGACTGGAGAATGCTGTCTTCTCCTTGTCATCGGGGTGCATCGGTATTTGCCAATACCCGGACTGTAAATCCAAGGTACAGAACCATTGGTTTCCGCCCAAGCTATCTAAAGTCTCGTCTATCCTTGGTAAAGGATACGAGTTCTTCTTTGTTATACCATTCAGTTTCCGGTAGTCGACACAAAAGCGGATTGTACCGTCTTTCTTAGTGGTCATACAAACAGGACTGGACCAGGGACTCGAGCTGGGCACGATTACCCCTAGGTCTAACTGTTTTTGTATTTCCTCTTCGCAAATTAACTTCTTCTTTAGAGGAAGTCTACGATACGGAATTTTAAAAGGTTTCTCGTTGCCCACATCTATGGTGTGCAACACCTTATCGGATCTACCCACCGGTCCTCCCTCCCTACCGAAAGCACTTTCGTACTTCTGTAGGAGTTTCGCCAGGCAATCCTTATCCTCCGTATTTTCTAAATCAGACTGATCAATCAGCTTTTGGAATTCTTCATCCAAAGGATGCTTACTAACAGGGTTCAGTGGTTTATTGAATTTGGCCTCGGCGACATGTTCTACCGAGCTCATCCTCCCAATACAGTCGCCTCGCCTCAAATAGACTACTGAACCACTTCGGTTAGTCATGGGTAATACAGTCCAAGCTGCATTAGCCACTAATGTATCCACTGAGTCTAACCCGACGCTCGACAAGTACACCGTATCGGGTTCATAGACTCCAGTTTCATCCCTTTGAGCCATGGACCCACCACAAAGGACATCGCAAGTGGTACCCGGTGGGATCTTCACCGTATGTATCACTGATGCGACCGAAGACACCTGTCTCAATACGCATTGGACATGCAAGCCATACGGGTTCCGTATGCTCATCATACCGTCCCTCGGGTCCAAGACGGCCCCGTATAAGCTTGCAAAATCCAGTCCGAGGATTCCGTCATCACTAACCTCTGCTATAGTTGGCGAAAGAACAAATTCTTTGCCTCCTATACGGATAGGCATAAACGTCCTACCAAATGTACGCATGCTGCTTCCGTAGGCCGTGCAAGCATTTACCCCCGTTTTGAGGTTCTCATGGCTGCTGGCCACCGAGTCGAAAAACCTTTTGGACACACAGGAGTGGCTAGCTCCGGTATCCACCAAGAATTCTCCTACCCGGCCTTCCACAGATATGGGTACATACCACCGTCTCCCCCCTAAGGGTGAGGGGTTACTGGTAAACTGGCGAAAGTCTCCCGAATCACCAAGATTCAATCCGAGTCCTCTCAGTAATTCCAGACACGGATGACTTGGGGGAAGGCGTGTCCCACACACTCGGATCAACTCTTTGATCCATCCTTCCTCTCCCCTAGTGTGGCCACTCGCCTCCATATATTCACTCTCATACATACAAACACTAGGGTCCCCGGCCCCAGCCAAGGTGCAGGGGTGCGCACCCCCGGCCACCCGGCCTCCAGGTGTAATTGATTCGAAATCTTCCACCGGGTCACCCCCGGTAGCATTTTGGCATTCGTTCTTCCTTGGGGTCGTATCAGATGCCGTTGGTACAACCCCCACTAGTTTTCCACGTCAGTGGAATCCGTAGTGTTCTCCCTTCCTTCGCCATTGTCTTCGGCTTCATAGAAGGCAGCCATTACCGGTTTAGCAGCGGTACACTCAGATGAATAGTGTCCCATGCGCTGGCACCTGAAACACTTTACAGTTCGGCGATCCACTCGGGGTCTCTGCCGACTGGCTTGGATGGCATCTGTAATTTTCTTACACATGTCCTCCATAAGTTTGGTCATGTCCGGGGACTGACCCTTCACTTTATCGGCGCTTACGAAAGGTTTGGATGCCTTCTCACTGGCCTTCGGGTCACTCTTGACCTCGGGTGGTGGTCTAGAGTCCCTTGGCTTATTGAGAGCTTTCCTTGGAATATACTTCCTACCCGTAGTATTCTTCCTTAATTGAACCGAACAGAAGGTTCCGTCCTCCTGTTCGATTTCAATCAATTCGAAATCGTCTGAGGGGACTTGCGCCCCAGACTGCTGGACTACTGACACCAGGGGAGCCGAGCTGCTGGCATTCGGTATGTCTCCGGCTAACATCGTTCGCTTCTTCACGGCCATATCTATACCATTAAATATGTCGTGAAGCGTTACGCCTTCTTTCCAGGCATCCCTGGCAGCAATCTGCTCATCTCGGTCTCTCAGACCCTTGACGAATTGTGTGATCAAATCGTCCATATACCAGTCCTGGTTTTCAGTACCGGGTCTGGCCTTGCTTAGCAGGGCATGGAGCTCCATACCGTATGCTCGGAAAGCTTCGTTAGGCTTCTGTGTACGTTTCTTGAAACGGACCATCGGGTCCTCCTTGACCATGTTGCATAACAGTCCACTAGCAGATTCTATCAACTGCTCAAAACTTCCAACGAGACCATACCAGGTCCGCCATTGCTCTACAGCCATGCGACCCGGGCCGCCCTTCAAACATCTTACCAGATGTGGCTTGGCCTCGTATGGGGTCCACCCATTACAATTCATCACATCGATGAAGTCTTCAAAGGTCTTTCCAAGGTCGAGTACCGTCATATTCTTTTGGAATAACGGCTACCCTTCGGGCAGAATTATGAGCATACATCAATCTAGTGCATTGCTGTTTGCTCCATTCAACCGCCTTTGTTTCATTCAAGGTTCGGTTGCCCCCTATACCACCGAAGCTTGTATTGCCCGGTGGAGGTGGTGGTGGTGGCTGCGTATACGTCCACTGTGGCACACTGTGGTTCGTATAACCCGCGCCACCCTGGTTAGGGCCGGGACCCGAGGTACCACTGTAGCCTGTGGTACCCGGGGTACCGCCCCCTCCTTGTGCGCTTTGATAACCGCCGCTTAAAGGCTGGTTACCCGTCGGATGACTGCCATCGTTTGATGGATTGGGTTGGTTGCTGTCATTACCAGCTCCCAACCCCACACTGTCACTCGGATCCACATGTATGTCGAATCCGTTAGTCTCTGCACTACTGTCAGAGGCCTCCCGTGGTACATAGTCCGGGTCCAAATTGTGGACTATGGGGACTTCACTTATCCGGACTCTACTAGTTCGGCCATGTTTATCTTGGGTTCTGATATAAACTCCCCCTTGATCTACATTCCGCGTCGCATTATCATTGACAAAAGGATTATACGGCGGATGCTTCGGCGTAGAACAGGAGACTGGGTCGCCCTGTTTAACGAAAGTCGAGTTCGGGTTTGTGTCCTTACTCGCCGGAGGGGCATTCGCTTGCTCCTGCTCCTGTAAATAACTCTCCATGGCAGACTTATTTATTGTGAGGGTAGCTAGATCTGTGGTCAGGTTTCGCTGTTCCTCCCTCAGCTGTGCGTTTTCTGCTAAGATTTCGGATCGAATCTTTTCATTTTCCGACACAGCTCGGTTTCGTTCTTCCTGAGCGGCTAAAGCCTCTCGCTTAAAAGTATCCTTTAGTAAGCGGTACTTTTCACCTTTTTCTTTCTGAGACCTTTGGTACTCATTGGTCTCCTTCCTTATCTCGGCTTGTTCCGAGACCATTTTGGCCTCTGTCTCCGCCTTTCGGAGTTGAGGTTTCTTTAGCTTCTCCTCCATAGCATGCAACTCGGATTGTAATCTGTTTACATCCCGGGCCTTAGCAACTTCTTCGGCTCTAGCCTTATCGATTGCTCTAAGTCTATTGGCTTCTTCGAGTTCCAACTCGGCCAATCTTTTCTCTTTCTCGCGTTCGTCTCTCTCCTTCCTTTCCAAACGATGGGTTGCCGAAGTTAGACGATACTTTAGGTCAGATTCTTTTAGAATCGCCTCCTGCTCATCGGAACGTAATTTTCCGATCCGAGACTTAGTTTCCTCTTCTATTTTTAATTGGGCCGCCATGAATTGTTCATGTTGCCGCTTAGCTTGTAACTCTACCTGTTCTTTGGCTTTCAAATAGGCCGGGGTAGTTTTATACCCGGGGCCCATCCGACGTCCGTATATAGACTTGCGACTGCCTCCAGGATTAAACATGGAGTCAGACAAGCCTTCGTCTAGCGATCGGCCTAGGTGATGCCTTTCCGAGCTTTTCGGTTCAGTACCCCTAGGCTTATTCTTCGCATTCACGCCTGGGACTTTTGCGTCCCTTATGGCTTTGCAATCGTCGCTGTCATGGTCCGACGATGTCATTAATGGGGGTACCTCGTTTGCACCATCTGGTACTGCTTCTGGGGGGGTCGCAGTACGTTTTCCAGGGTTTGGTGCCACTGGCATACCCAAGTTACTAGCCGAGCCTGCTGGTACAATAGGACACAGCTGGCGTCTGCTAGTCATAGCTTGGGACCAATCACTCAGGTCTAAAGTTGGGGGTTTTATTATTCCCTTGAACAATCCCGTATCCGGTACTCCCATTTGGGGTGTACCCGGATACAAGTTTACGATACCATCACCCGTGGCACCGTCCATCAGACCAGGTGTCGAAAAAACAGTTCGAACACCCGCTGAATTATACATTTGTTGTTGACTGGGTTTCCAGTCTAACAACAGATGCTGGGATGCAAAGTCATCCTCTTCGAATCCCTCTAGCCCAGGGCTGGGGGGATCCGCTTCGGGTTTCCCGAGGCTTTCGGCCAATGTGGCCGCGCACCACCCCCGAACCAACTGGTCACGGCACCAGTGTAATGGTTCGTATTGACTTATATGTTGGGTGGCTCTTTGGCTCGCTTACCACTAGAAATACCAACACAACACGAGTAGTTCGGGTTGGGCAAAGCCCCAGAAACCCCTATCTCTCGGGTAGGACTTTATTGCACTCTAGTCTACAGGTTAAACTGCGCGTCTGGACTGGACTAGATCCAGTCACCTTCTGCCGCTCGTCCGGCTCCTTAGTAGGAGCTGGACGCGAGGCATGGTGCCGCCCCCTCTTGTACCAACGGGGTATCACAAAGCGACACCTAGCTGGCATAGAAGGAACAGGCACCACACGAACACGTCTCTCGGATGAACGGCACAAATATATATACGACGATACCGGCCCCTACACCAACAAAGGGACTGCTTCTGTATCCAGGATACACAAGGACTGCTTCTGTAGGCCTATCTAGGATCCACATTAGGGAGTGCTCATTTTTTAACAACAGGGGGGGGGGCTGGTGGTTTGAGGGGGAGCAGAATTTTTTCAACACCTCTGATGGGGGGGGTCAAAATAATTTCACCTGTTTTCAGCGGAAAACCCAGTGCGTTACTATAGGCTAAAAGGGGACGTTCGCGCGCGATTTTTGTCCCTTATGGGGGGGACGAAAAATTTTACCCCCTCAAGAGGGGGGGGTCGAAATTATTTTCGCGCGTCCACACGCAAAAAAAAATTGAAAGAATTTAGTCCACCCCACCTGTATTTTCTCAAAGGGGTTGAAAATTCAACCCTCCCCCCCGCCATTGTTAATAAATGATCACCCCCCCTCGTCCATCTTCAACTCATGTGGGGGACAGCCTGAAAAAAATCTGGTGTAACGGATAAGAACCCAGAAGCAGGTGCTGCCACCTGCCATCCAGACTCCCTCATCACACCCGGAGACCTGGGTCTAAGTGCCGCGTGGATCCTGGATACAGAAGGAGCTCCTTGTGGATCCTGGATACAGAAGCAGTCTATTGTGGATCCTGGATACAGAAGGAGTCTATTGTGGATCCTGGATACAGAAGGAGTCTATATTGTGGATCCTGGATACAGAAGGAGTCTATTGTGGATCCTGGATACAGACGCAGATCCTTTAGGGCAGAAAAATTTCTTTTTTTTTTTATTAGAAAAAAAAAACAGAACCACAAAAAAACTTTTTGCCCCCCTCCCCTGCCATGGAGAAGCTGAAAATCAAGAGCAGACACACACCCCCTCCAATTAATAGCAGGGCTGAAAGAATTTAGTCCACCCCACCTGTATTTTCTCAAAGGGGTTGAAAATTTTTCGACCCCCTCAACCCTCCCCCCCCCCGCCATTGTTAATAAATGATCACCCCCCCTTGTCCATCTTCAACTCATGTGGGGGACAGCCTGAAAAAAATCTGGTGTAACGGATAAGAACCCAGAAGCAGGTGCTGCCACCTGCCATCCAGACTCCCTCATCACACCCGGAGACCTGGGTCTAAGTGCCGCGTGGATCCTGGATACAGAAGGAGCTCCTTGTGGATCCTGGATACAGAAGCAGTCTATTGTGGATCCTGGATACAGAAGGAGTCTATTGTGGATCCTGGATACAGAAGGAGTCTATATTGTGGATCCTGGATACAGAAGGAGTCTATTGTGGATCCTGGATACAGACGCAGATCCTTTAGGGCAGAAAAATTTCTTTTTTTTTTTATTAGAAAAAAAAAACAGAACCACAAAAAAACTTTTTGCCCCCCTCCCCTGCCATGGAGAAGCTGAAAATCAAGAGCAGACACGCACCCCCTCCAATTAATAGCAGGGCTGAAAGAATTTAGTCCACCCCACCTGTATTTTCTCAAAGGGGTTGAAAATTTTTCGACCCCCTCAACCCTCCCCCCCCGCCATTGTTAATAAATGATCACCCCCCCTCGTCCATCTTCAACTCATGTGGGGGGCAGCCTGAAAAAAATCTTAAGTCCAACTCCAAGGAAGATACAGGGGGGCTCTATAGTATCAGGGCAAGCCCAGATGCAATGCCAATGGTGAAGCTTTATGTTTTATTATGTTTGGTCATATCCCATTCATTTTCTCAAATAACAACCTCTAATTTTCCATAGAGCATGAGTAATCAAGTGATTCGTGCATTGAATGGACAAGAATTGGCTAACAAAAACATCCACCATCTTGGACAGCAGCAGATGCATCTGCTAAGCAGGTGCTGGCTTCTGATTGGTCAGTCCATTGTGGATCCTGGAACCACTATTCCTTGTGTATCTTGGATCCACTGAAAGCTGAACAACGGCCCCACTGCGACAAATGCCATTGGCCAGACCAGGTCACATGACTGACCTACTTATGGTAATTAGCAGGAACCCTCCTCAAACAGAGTGTATTATGGGAAACCTAAATAGGGCCTATAGAGGCCATGTTGGTCTTGCATTGGAGGTGAATCTAGGTCAGTACATAGAGGAGCCTAGTAGGCTTCTCTATGGTAAGTATCATTAGTGAGATAGCTGGCCCCTTTAAGAGGATTGCCTTGCACTCATTTCTCATGGGAAAGGAAGGAAATGTAACAAGTAATTGTAACAAGGTCACATTACCTTGGCTACACTGACTGTCTGTGATGTTAATTGTGGGATCAACAATGACTGTCTATGATGGATGGATGGATGGATGGATGGATGGGACTGTGGGACTTAATGTTGGGACTTATGTTGGGACTTATGTATCAATGATTTACTCAATATATGAAAGTAATTTACTCAACATTTGTCAGCAATCGTGCAATGTATGTCCGTAGTAACTCACCATTTCTCTGCAATTACCAGTAGTCCTTGTATGCTAGTACTATTTGTTACCAATAAGTCAAGACTATGGAACTGGACGCGTTACTTTTTGAATTGCAGACAAATAGCTAAGATAAAGTTAAAGCAAACGCTACCTTGTTGACCTATCTCGTTTAGTTGATATAATATTAGTGTAAGGATTTGATAATTTCCTTGGGCAATTAACAGATGGAACAGAACATCATTGAGAACTTGTCAAAGCACATCCCATGTGACCATGAGGATCTGCTGAATATCACACTGCGCCTTGTGCTCAACCTATCCTTTGACAAGGACCTGCGTGGTCGGATGATCAAGGTCGGCCTCCTCCCCAAACTCGTC
This sequence comes from Acholoe squamosa, assembly GCA_949317995.1. NCBI lineage: Eukaryota > Metazoa > Annelida > Polychaeta > Phyllodocida > Polynoidae > Acholoe > Acholoe squamosa. The sequence continues at coordinate 96,822,846 of OX439035.1, read as the reverse complement.
AGTCTTCTTAGTAAGTATCTTTGTATTGAATGTATTTAATTGGGAGCAAAAATGGCCTTTTGATTATGACATAGGAGTGCGGTCATTTCTTTTTTACGTGTTTATTTGCAACAATAGGAACTCATTCTACCACTGATAAATATGAGTGTGTGTTGGGGGGCGGAGTCTTAGAAAACTTTAGGGACTCGGTTTATTTCTCCTCCGGAGGTTGCAGGCATGTTCAAGATCTAATGAATGTTACCATAACTTCTTAATCAAATACTGATATCAGGCTATCCCGGTAGACTAGAGTAAATGACTCCATTTATTTTATCTTGCAGCTAATGAAAATCACAGTTTAATTGTGCTATGCATCCTTTACCACATATCCATGGATGAAAAGTGCAAGTCTATGTTCACCTACACCGACTGTATACCAGTTGTAAGTCTCCCACATCATACAGCCCTCTGGCCCATTTGAAGGAAAAAATAGAAACATAATATGTTGTTCTACGTCTCATTTACTACCAACATTATTATCTAAGACATGAAGCAGAACTATATTCTTAACCCTTAGGGTATACTTAGTATGAGAGCTGTAAAAACAAAAGGTTATTGTATTGCACAGAGAGGGAAGCTTTCAGGGTTTTCCATGATTTCACAGATCTTCAACTTAAAAAGCCCTGTATATCCATATACATATTCTTATTGTGAGCATTTCAGGGATCCTCAAGTTAAAAAGCCCTGTATATCCATATACATATTCTTATTATGAGCATTTCAGGGATTTTTGTGCTCAGTCACTTTCGTCCCTGATTTCATAAAAAGAGAAAAATATGCTTGGGATTATAGTAGTGACTTAAAAGACTTGTCCACTGTTCTAGGTGATGCGGATGCTTCTTGAGTCACCAGATGCTCAGCCAGACCTGGAGTTGCTCGCACTGTGCATTAATCTTGCTGCAAACAAGCGTAATGCACAGCTCATATGTGAACATAATGGTCTACGCCTCTTAATGAAACGGTGCTTCAAGTTTAAAGACCCTCTACTGATGAAGATGGTCAGGAATATATCTCAACATGACGGGCCAACTAAAAATCTGTTCATTGTAAGTTTTCAGCCTATCTAACTAAGGCGACTAATTGTCTAACACAATCTGAAACACAACTTCTGAGACTAAAAGTTGTAATCTCAAGCTATTTTCATTAATTCCCATGCATCTTGAAACTATAAAATGAACCCTTAGAAGAAATATGCCTTAGAAAGTATACAAACTTACAACATAGGAATGAATATATTCAAAAATATACTGACAGTCTACGGTTTCATACCCTGATATCTGATATTTCCTTTTACTTCAGGATTACATCAGTGACATCGCCAATGTTATTCAGAATGAAGACAACGAGGAGTTTGTCCTGGAATGTGTGGGTATCCTGGGTAACCTCACCATAGCAGATCTTGATTATGAACTCCTTTTACGGGAGTACGATCTTGTGCCATGGATTCGTACTAAATTGCAACCAGGTGAGGTCATTACATCATGGAGTCATAACAATGAAGTGTCATTTGATGCTGAGTAGCATTCATACACGTATCAAATATTCGTCAAGTGCAGAATGCTAAAATATGAGTACTTTACCAGGTTGCACGTTGGTTTTTTTTTTTAAAATCATGTCACAGTGCTAAACATCGATGAGAAAATGGCCAGAATGCGATGCTGGAGTGAGTCAGCCCCGTATTCCATTGCACGCATAGGTATAACATATCAGCTTAGTCAGATCAGCCACAAAGATATTTCCAAGATCAGTGAGAGACTTGTGTGCTGCTGTCATTAACAATGTCAAATTTAAACTTGGTTTCTCTTGTAGGAGCGGCAGAGGACGACTTGGTGCTGGAGGTGGTCATCCTTATTGGGACAGTATGTAATGATGATGCTTGCTCCAAAATGATTGCCAGTGAAGGTATCATTCAGAGTCTTATTGAACTACTTAATGGTAAGACCCTGTTTATAAAAACGTATGTTATTTATGCCATTTGTAATGTTTCAGTCCAAGTTCCCCAAAGATGTCATTTGCAGGAACTAGCGAATTATTATAATCGTACAATAGGTCATGCATGAAATTCTGAAATAATATGTCAGGTCTGTCACATGGAAATGGGTGAAAGAAAAATACATTTTCCATGTGTGCAGCCAAACAAGAAGATGATGAGATGGTGTGCCAAATTGTATATGTCTTCTACCAGCTGATCTTCCATGAATCAACGCGGGAAGTCATCATTAAAGAAACACGTATCCTTACCTCTATCTCTCTCTATATGTTTTATCCTTTTTTCTTTGAAATATTAAATATATGTGCCTATATATTAAATATATAGGCACAGATTTAGATATCAAGCTTATTCTCTCAGGTTATTATGAACTCAACCTAAACCGCTTGGTTTACTCAAGGGGGATGTCTTTACAAATAATATGAATCTGATCAATTATGTGAAAAAGAAGAAAAGAAAATGCATATATATGTATACACCGACTCAGGGTGACCACCCCTTAACCAAACTCAGAGGCTCCAGCATACCTCATCGATCTGATGCATGACAAGAACGCAGAGATTAGGAAAGTGTGTGACAACACCCTTGATATAATATCCGTAAGTAGTATACATTATTGAATATGTTATCTTATTTCATGTGAATAACAACTGTCCATAGACTTAACATTAGAATGCCATACGCCACACCCTCAATGTCATAACATGTCTCGATCAACACTGCTGGTCACGTGACTTATTTACATGCTAAATTCATTGATTCTAAGCATCTTTACATCAATATAACATGAAATAAATACAGAACAAAACTCCCATGGCATACATTGTGGCCATCCACCCCTTGGGGCGGGGGCTGTCAGCCCTCCTCATGGGGAATCGACCATAATGTATGCAATGGTCGTGTAGTTCTGTGTATTTATTATCCCGTAGAAGAGAGTGATACCAATATGAGAGGAATCCTCAACCTGAATTGATATTCGTGTTTCCTCCCTCAGGTATGATAATAGAAACCAATGTGCTGCATGAATGTAACAATAGCTGGGTTTATATAATTTCCTATAACCAGGAATATGATGAGGAGTGGGCTAAAAAGATCCAGTTGGAGAAGTTCCGGTGGCACAACTCGCAGTGGTTAGAGATGGTGGAGTCTCAGCAGATGGAGGACATGAATGACGCCTACATGTATGGGGATGAGGACTTCGGCTACATCCAGGACGCCGACATCCTCGACAGACCGGACCTGTTCTATGGTGCACCAGGTGAGAGATTATGTGTGACATAAGTATTGCAAATTAACGAATAACTTTGTGTAACCTACCCCTGTATAGCTCACAGGGGTTCTAATACTGCTAAGGAGATTCTGGGTAGGTGTCGGATAAATATATGTGTAATGCCAGATTGGCTTAAATGGTGAAGTTACAGTAAGAAACTAAATGGAGATTGTAATAATGTGTCTAAAATATTTAGTTATAATACGGGTAATGGTTTTACCACAGGGTGAGGAAACAAGATAAACTAATTTATTTCCAATATTTGCAATGGTAATTCATTTTAGGGCCAAAGACTTTTGATTTGGTTATACATATGGTCACTACTTTTACAGAGTTGTATGATGGAGACGATGCCGGGTGGGCCTGTGAGTATTCAAAATCAAAACAACACAAGACGTGCCAGGGAATGAACAAAAAAAAAAAAATGACACGGGGAAAAGAACAAGCTCAGTTTAGCTTTAGATGCACATACGATATTATTATTCTGTGACCAAAGTCCAATTTCCCGGTTTGCTCTAATTGTATGGTGTGTACTTTATAAGAGAGGCTGTATTATTGGTTTGTCCTGCAAAATTAATACCTACCTTGTTTGGTTAAAAGCTTCTATTTTTGTTCGATCGAGTATTTTTTTCTACAACCCCTCCTCCCACCCCCTATTATATCAGAATTATTACTAACTCAATAGTCGTAGGCCTACCTGAGATGAATGGACGGGAGCCTTACTGAGTATGGTTATGAATCCTGCATGGTTGGATGAATGATAGACATTTTATAAGCCATATTTGCTACTATTTCATATATGTCTTTTTGATGGAGTTTTGGAGAGGGGTACAGTATTTAGTACATGTACTAAAGCCATTACCCTGATGTTCGAAAGCTAGAAGGGAACAGCAAAACACTTATAAGTAAACACTATTCAGAACGCACTGTCTAGGTCACCACACTTCACCCTCCCTTTTTTTCTTACAAGCTCAGAGATCCCATGAATTAGTATTTCGTTGTTAAACAAAACAAAGAGAAGAAAATTAAGCTATATTCAGGGGTATTTTCCCATGTACTGCTTTCTTTTTATAGTTGCTGGTTCCCCTTTATCTATGCCCCTATTCCTTGCTTGGTTGGGCATGGTGGAGTCCTAGGGATGATTTCAGCCGTCCGTAACGACTATAGTTCTATAACATGATGGCCCTACTTTGGCCTTACCCAATATGTTTTCATTACGTGCATCCGAGTAAATGATTAATGTGTGTAGCCGATTGTTATTAGATAAACTGATAAAGAACATATCTAAATCTACATAGTCAATTATATTGGCTGGGGTCTTCCTTAGAGTGCTAAGTGGTTTTGGTGAATGGAGTCTTGTTTTTCACCCAAACTGCTAGAATGGCATGAATGTGTGTTTCCTTCCCATACTACAGGGGTCCATGGCCCTATTAATCAATGTGTTGGTGTCTGTATTTCGATGTGCCATAAAAATTGAAGCTGACAGATAACAAACTGATATGGGAATGAAAATATTACCAGTGTGTTCCTCACCATTACCAGCCCTTACTTGTTCCACATACTAACATGAACTCTGATGATAACAAACACCTTCTCAAGGCTTCTGTCCAACGTTCTCCTATCTGACAGCTTGAATGATATTCATGTCAATTCTGCTGGCCTATTTTTGGAACTCATGCATCATTAGCTATAGCAGTGCCTATATGTACATTTGATGTCGCCTTCAGTACTGTATATAAAGTATGTTACAGAAGTCCATATTCTATTTACCAAACGCTATAGAAGCAAAAAGATTAAGTTCGTTTACCAGTAGTATTTAGCTGACCCCTATATCGTCGCCTTGTGCAAGAAAGTCGTAACTGAAGTACTTTACAGTCTCATTGCACCAGGGCAACGATATGACTTGACAGTTATGGGAAAATAACAAAATTCATTGATAATCCATGACTTCGCCCTTATGCGAGAAGGTCGTAACTGCAATACTACAATGTCATTGCACCAGGGCAACGATATGATGGTGAAAAATAACGAAATTCATCGATAATCCAGCAGGGATTATAAATACCCCCTAGTTAATGGCTTTAATCATTGCATATCATGGCTTTTAGCTTATTTTTGTATGTAGCAACATCATAGGAACTTGTGATTAAAGAATACAAGGCAAATATCCAGATAAGTTTTAAGTTTCGTTATCAGCAGTAGGTAAGTTTGCCAGATTTTCTAGGTTTCAAGATGTGCCTGATTCCTTGTGTAAAGCTAATCTATATGACAGTAAATAATAATGTTAAAGTAATGGCGTTTTGTCGTCTTCCCCACAGATGGCTATGATGCTGGCCTCATGATGGACAATGGGTTGTCACCAGAGTATGAGGAGGCTGGTTACTACAACGGTAACCCCGAGTATATGATGGCTGCTGGCAAGTAAGTAACTGCATATATATGTACTCAGAAAGGCTTACAAGTTATATATGTACCGTAATCTCCCGCGTATAAGGCGCATCCCGCGTATAAGGCGCACCCAGAGTTTCAGAATATAGTCAAAAAAATAAAAAATTCATAACTTTTGTTCTAATGAATGGATTTTCAAAATTCAAAAAGGTATGTGCTGTTTGGACCCCCGTGACCCTCCTGGACCCCAAATGCAGCAGTTGAGCTTATATGGTAGTGTAACATATCAAAAGAAAGGTCTTGGTGTCCCCCTTGTGGATCCAATTAGAACTAAACCCCCCCCCCCCGTATAAGACGCGCCTTATACGCGGGAAATTACAGTAGGACAATTGTGTTCGCTCACAGGTTGCCACTCAGAGATATTTCTTTCAGTTAGCGATGGTCGTTATATCATATATGAACATATGTAAAACGACATAATTTGAAAGATATGGTTATGGCAAATTCTTGACTATATTTTACTCCAGTTCATACAATGTACCGCGATGATGGAATTTATAAATGTTACCAGACACCAACCTTCCAACCACCATAATCATAACTACCATAATACCTCGGACATAAGGTTTGGCTTATACGTGAGGACGGACCCGTTCTGCACCTTAGAGAGTTAGGGGTGTTCATTATAGGCAGAGATAACCTACATTTAATTAGTAATAACTAGGTCCAAAGCAAGTGCCAGATGCACCCTATTAGGATTCTCCCGAGTTAGGGGTGCGCCTTACATCGTGTATATGGTACAACATCAGGGACTGAGCTCAAGGAAGTGTTATGAGGCGCCTCTGGGGCTTGCGTTAATATAGTGTAGTACTATATTCTATGGAAAAAGATTGATTATGTGCACTGAGTTCAGGTTTGTTCTATGAGGCACATGGGGGCATCCTAACATATAAGCTGCCCCTTATATGCAAGGTACTACGCTAGCACAGAATCAACAGGAGTAATCCTATGACACCCTTTGTAATATGGATTAATATCCTAAATGTTTAGAATATATCCAGTTCAGTAGGGTTCAATCTCTCAAACACACTTTAGACCTATAATGTAGGGAATTCCTTTCAGGGGGCGATTGAGAATAAATCGTGAAGTGAACTTGACCCATGACTTTATCGTTTCAGTTTTGCTGATGAATATGCTGACCTTCAGCACGACCTACATGCGGGGTGGGTGTATCACTGAAAGGGAACCCTGCCAGCTCTACCTTATTAACTATTTCAGAATTTTCAACATATAAAGAGTATATCAGGAATCTGACTTCAGAGTTTAATGTTTTCCATGTGATCAGATCTTGTAGTTCAAAGCTGGCGGGGTTTTCAAAGTATGGTCCTTTGTTTAAAACTAGTAGTTATAAGGTTCTTATGTTTCAGTTCAGAGAATGAGGCACGCCGGCACATTCTGATCAAATGTGCCCTGCTTTTTTGGTGTTCCTTTAATCGCTAGTTGATGGCAAAACTTCGGGTTATTCGCTGTTACAATAGTTAAAATGTACAATAGTTCAGTGCTCATGTCCTTATAAGATGCATTTCCCCTTGAATCGATTAAGTTACCAAGACTTATTGAGAATGTTATTTGATACTGTTGTTAAAAAATGTATGAGTGTGCTGCACCCACCGTCTTTGGTGTATAATACAATTGGTTTCTGTTAACCCTGTTTGTCCCTGTATAGCACGAAATCTCCCCCAGATCAGAAGATCTATACTTCTATGCACAAAGACGTAATAAAAAATCAAAAAGGGCTAATATTGATTATATGTGGGGAACTCTGGGGCGATTTGCTGTTTCAGCATTGCCAAGTCCTGATCTAAGAGAAACTCCAGTTATGAAAGTGTGAATGCATGAAAATATGAATGCTAAATGATTGACCTCATCAATAGGTTTAAGTTGGTCCTACCCTCTTCCCTTGTTGATTTAAACTAATGGCTTGTTTCTCTTTCTTTTGGGTTTAGTATAGTCTCGCCCTATTCATTCACCGCTATATCTAATTATCAGTTTATTCCGCCATCTCTTTGATATATATATATATAGCCTCCTTGACTTCCTGTATAATCACTCTATTAGGATCCTTAGACTAGAATAGGATCAGATGTCAATTTCGACATACATATAGAGTCTGGACAATAAATCATTCTGTATTTAAAGAAAGGAAAAAAGAGCAATAAGAAGAGAATGTTCAGCATATAAATATATCAAGAATAAGCTCATCTAGATACTGTTCATTCGGAATGTTTTGATCACAACCCATGCGTCTGCAGCAGTGCTAAGGTGTGGTCTACATGTCGTGTACATTCATTTGCTATTGTCAAGTATCGAGTTCAATTTCTTGTATAGTAAGTTCCGCTCTAATAAGTCATGTAATCGACATTTCGCTCATTTCTTTCTGCTAGGTATCCCAATGACTACGATCCCTATGACCGGCCTGGATCCAACATGGGCTTTGCAGTGGATGCTATGGGCCGCCCTTATTTACAACAAGGCTACCCTAATGGCAACATGGAGGATGAGTTTGGATATGGCTATGGATAACTGTTCTCACCAATGTCTAAATGCTGCATTGAGTAACAGAGTAAATCCAACACATACATACTTTTTATGGACCGTTTGAATGATAACGCGCAGTGGGTTTGGTTGCCTCTTAATGTGTCTCACTTCCAGAGTGAGTGGATCATGTATTTGAATTATTTTGCTCAAACATGAATTCGTAGTTTATTATTAGTTATATGAATGTATTTCTTGCATCATTTAATGCTTCCATGTCCCAATACACGAGTATTTTACACATAGTGTGTCGCTAAAGAAATGCATAATATGCTGAAAAAGTATGTACAAAATTTTTAATTAGGATGATTGGTCCTTTCTAAAATAGGTATATGCTTTAGTCAGTACACGTTTTGTACTTTGTTTTAACCGCATTATATGCTAAGAAATGCATGAAAATATACATGTGTGTATATATATACATATATATATATATACATATATATATATATATATATATATATATATATATATATATATATCAAAGTTTTTGACAGGGCTAGGATGCAGCACCTCCTTCTTCCATGATGCAACCACTCTGAATGACGGTTAGGCCAACGGGCTATCATTTTATTTTATTTAAAAATTTTTATATATATATATATATATATATATATATATATATATATATATATATATATATATATACATCGAAACCATTCTCCTTTATAAAGAGAGTCAAGTGATATAGCTCGCCACAAAAATTATTATGCCTACCATTGGAAGTTATGTAGATTGATTTATTGCGAACGCAATGCTACAGTATGTATAATGTACTGGAACGTCATCGATATGACAATATTATGAAATAAACGGACTCGGTGTAATGATATGGGAAACAAAGGACGATGTTCGGTATCCAGACCATGAGGAAAACTTGCATATTCTATTTACACAATAGTAAGACTAGTCTTTGAACTCATTCATATTGTTTACAAGTACATGTAGTTATGATATGAATTGTAAGACAAAAATAGAGATCTATACAAGGTTTACAATGCCCAGTCATTGCCAATAGCCAAATTTGTCTATTCTAGTCTGATTGGTTACTTCTGTTACAAAATCTGTGATATTGATATTATGTTCCCATTCTATACAAAGATTGTCATACATAGCCCTGACATAGATTCCGATGCTTATTAGCGCGGCGACTAGTGAGTACTACTCGTGAGATGAGTAGACTAGTGTATGGTTCACAGTCGCCACGGTGTAAGGGATAGGGAGGCCTTGCAATCTATTTTTGTTTGTGGCTCCTCTGCTATGGACTATTCCTGCTCACTATTCTAATGTAATAACAACAGTGTGTGTACTTTACTTATCAGTGAAGGAATTTTCAGAATATATATCTCATACTTTTTATTTTATTCGCAGATAAGACATTTCATCATTTGGAGCCCTATGACAGATTAGCATTAGAGCATTTTAAGATTCAGAAATGCATCCCTGTAGCCTTTGTTTTAGAATTGTTCGTTTTGAAACTACTATATATATATGTAGTACAGGTTTTATCTCAGTGGGTTATGGTACAATTAGATCATATTTTCTGTATTTGAACAAAGTATTCACTGTCAAAGATCTCTATGGAGAAATCAGTGCTAAAGTGTGTGTTGCCATATGTGCATTTTTGTAAATCAGAGGAGGTTGAAGTGTAAGGCCACCTTGTGGAACTGCTACATTCTTTTCTGTGTAAAATTCTTAGTTTACATTGAAATAATGCTTTCTCAGAATATGTATCTACTATTGGTGATGAAAGATTAATTTGATTACTCCTTTCATTATATAAACGATTTGGTGGAACACTGAAAAGATGTATGTACTTACACTGTGCTCCCCCTCTACAGAGAGGTGGAGTGATCTGGCCGGTTTTCGGGCCTCCCCAGCCCCAGGCCATCTTTAAAAGGGGTCTATGTCTTGCTTTTCTATCCTCTCTGAGTGTGGGTGGTGTCCATATGCGCGGGCACTGGCACATATTCGTTCCTTGAATCTCCTCTTTCCTGTCCCCTCTTTCTTACATGTGTCTGGTGTCCATATGCACGGGCACAGGCACATGTATTCCTTTGTGACGTGATGTCTAATGTACTTTTTCCGCCATGAATATGACCTTAGCTGTCGGCTTGGCGTTAAACAACCATTACTCACTCACTCACTCTGGCCGGTTTGCTGACCACTGGCCCGTGATGAGGTACAGACTATTACAAGTGATTGGCAGTTGGGTGTCTGTGGGGGGGGGGCGGGGAAGCAGAGCAGGCTCCTTGCAATCTGAGACAATGTACACTCATAATGACACACCTGTTGACTATGGCATTGAACATTGAATAAGACAGGTCCCTGTGGCAGCTGAGTGAGGTTCATGCAGAATGGACAGTCTACAGACTATTAGTACTTAGCTGCAGTGGGTAGTTCAGGTTGAATTTGTGCTATATACTACCAAAAGCCCAGATGATAGTATGCCCTATCTCTCTCACCAACTGAAACTAGACACAAGATTACAAGTCGCCACGCCATGTCTCACAGAACTATTCTCTACTATTGTATTAAAATCTACAACACTATGGTTTTATTAGAAATGAAGCTTAGGATGAGCTCGAAGCATGTTTAAAATATATACTACGGGGAAGGCCAAACTAACACTATTAATAATGATATTTTCTCCTTAATTCACCATCCCTTCGGGATGCACCCGTTGTAGGGTATGACTGGCCAAGTATCTGTATTTTGTACGTGTGTTTTGTTTATCTCCATGTATAGGCTATGTCTGAAATATATTTACTGGTATGTTTATTTATTGACACTGAATGGAAAGCATAATCCATAAAGATCGAAAGGAATCCAGAACTAAGAACCCTATCTGTATGTTTTATTTGCAGTTGACTTTTCCAACTGTGTGTTAGATGAGAATAAAGAATCTCTTAATTTGCAAGTTAACTCAAGTTGTTTGAATGTAGAAAAATGTTATAAATAACTCCCCCTCCCCATTTCGAGAACGCGGTCTTTTAGTTAAAGTGGCTAAATAGTTTGTAAATGCTCATCTCTTTTGCTATGCATATGGTCGATAGGCACCACTTGTCGTCATTTGGGGTGGGAGGGGCCCCAGAATAAATATAGTAGGACATGTTAAAGTTTTTTTGTGTGTATACTACAGGGATTGGACCATAACATCCACATATTGGGGTAGGTTAAATATGAAAACTCTACTTACACCACCCTGGTGAAGAAGGCATGTCCAAGATTGAAAAGTGACGGGGCGATTCGTCTCACGCCCTAACCCTGTGTATTGTGGGATGCCTTAAGACCTTGTAATATATTATCTAACTTAGTTATTGCGAATGGTTATGAAAATAGACAGCTAACCTGATAATATGGACCATAAAACATATACATTGGCTTTGATGTCCATCATTTTGCAGTGTGAGAGAAAATGTTGAAATTTTATGTGGTACGAGGAAACACCAGTACATCCTACACCCCTTCCTATCAAATACCATAACTAAATGTAAAATGGAATAAATTTATTTATTTATTTATGAATAAGTAAGGTATGACCATGAGTTCATCTTGCTATATCGTTATTAGGCCTGCCTGAAAGCATCAGACCACTAGAGCTCCTGTCCAGGGCGTGAGACGAATCGCCCCGACAGGCGATTCGTCTCACGCCCTAGCCCCATGACGGTACCAACACTGCAGGACAGTTAAGCCCCCAGTTAAGCCCCCAGAAATGACCAAACATGATTCTCACCATAAAGGGGCTATGAAAGGATGATAGTTGAACAACAGTTGAACATGTAATAACATTTATTAACTGCGTAACATTTCATCATTATCATTACTATTACTACTATTACTATTATTACTACTATTATTATTATCATTATTACCCCTCTCTTAACGATTAATACATGCAAGGGGTGTGTACAGGGTACAACATACAATTCTCCGATAATGGTATAACTACTACTACAGGGGGGGGTTAACACCAAAGAAATGACCACAACGCACGGGTGTGAGACGATTCGCCTGCTAATATATGAGAAAAAGTTGGACGGTTCTTTCAAGTGGTTGGGACCGTTCGGGCGTCAGACGATTCGCCTGCAGCAGCAAATGTATGGGAAAAAGGTGGACGGTTCTAACCAGAGGTTGGGACCGTTCGGGCGTGAGACGATTCTCCTGTTGTGCAATGTTTCCTGGATAGAGTTAAGACCTAAAAAAAATCATGAAGCAAACACATAACGTTCAGGCGTGAGACGATTCTCCTGTCGTAGAAGCATATATATATACAACTTTATACAAAATTTCATCCATCCTGAGCGTTCCTTCATAAGTCTCCACCAGTCCCCTGGCCGCACCACACAAATGGGGAAGCCGGACCTACCTGTCCACCAGGGAATACAAGTGGAGGCTCATGGAGAAATGCTCAGGATGGATGAAAGGTAAATACACTAGTACACAAGCATCATCTACTTCTTCCGCGATGACCTGCGGAGATGTACTTGGACTTCCTTGGTGGCCTTGGTTTTGGCGGAGGTCGACTTGGTTGCCCTCAACTTGGTTGCCCTAGACTTGGCTACCCTCGACCTAACTAGCTGAGGGAGGGGGACATCATCGTTGTCACTCTCAGCAGCAAGTCGTGCCTTCACCTGAGAAAGAGGGAGGTCATCCTCCATGTTGGCCTTGAGGTTGGCAAGAGGGGTGTCTTCCTCAGAGCTGTCCTCAGAGTTGGGGAGATGGGCTAGAGGAAGCTCGTCCTCAGTGTCGTAGCCTGACTCCCCCTCAAAGTCGAACTCTTCATCCGAGTCTTCACAGACGTCTTCCTCCTCCTTTGCCACAACCTTGGTCTTGTACCATCCGGCACACCCCGGTACAAGCTGCCCAGTGCTCATGCAGCAAGCTCTGTAGCATGAGGTGCGCCGGACATAGATGGCATCTTGGAAAGCACATGCTTGGTGCATTTCCATAAGCCCAGCCACACCTGGGCTGTCCCAGTCCTCAACCTCTTTTGTTGACTCCATCACTTCCCTGGATGTAACCTGGACAAGTTGGACCTTGGTTGCTGGTGCAACCTTCTCCACAAAGTTGTCTGCCGATTGGATGATCTGATTGGTCTTTACGATGCGGTCAGCCAGGCGCTTCATAGCTCCTCCGACCCCGTCGCAGGGGCCTTTCCCGTGCCCGGCCTCGAGCCAATTCCATGCTGCGACGAGGCCGAAGGTACTGGTAAACCTTAGAAGCATCTGAATCACGTGCCTATTACGGTACTGTGAGGAGGGACTGTCCGTGCAGAAGTGTATGGATGTCACATATGAAAATGATGCCTTGATATCTTCTATAAGTTTCTGTATGAATGTGAAGGTAGTTGGAAAGGAGTGGGAGGTAACGGATGTCACACCTACGTATGTGTGAGTTATGAGGAGGCCTTCTGGTGATCGTATTTTCACCACCATAGGATGTATGGTTATCTGATCCTTCGAATAGTAGGCTGAGGTGATCTCACGCAGATAGGCACAGTTCCAGTTTTCGGAGTAGTCCATTAGAATGACAGCATGGCCCACTGGCAGATTTTCCTCCAGCCTCCTCATCTCACGGTACTGCGCCTCAACTCTGCCACAATGTGCACGGAACCCTGGCAGGGCAGCAAGGAAGGTCTTTATGAACACCTCTTTTGGTTCTGACTTGGTGACTAGTTTAGTGTGATGGACTTCCTTGGTCACAATTTTCTTGTCAACTATGCTCTCCACCTTCTTGCTCACCCGTTCCCATTGCTTGTATGAGACCATCTCCTTGTTCATCTTTTGAAGCTCCATCTCTATGGCCTCATCAGTATAGTTGTTTGTCATGGCAGTGGTGCTCTTCGGTAGGGTTGGAACAGCGTCCATCATAAGTGACATATTTGCATGTGCCTTGCACAAACAGACGCTGCGTTTTAGGAAGTGATTGAGTTTGATGTACCATGGTCTGGCTCTCCTGAAGGTGGAATACTCTAGGGTCATGTTCTCGAATTCTGAGCAGTACTTCCTATGTAGATTAATTAACGTATCTCCAAGAGCGTAACGCTGCTGATTTTTGGTTTGGTGTCTTTTGTCTGGCAACATGTAAGAGTTATCGTCACGCTTCATGAAGTCAATAATAGATTGTTTAGTGGCCTCCCTTTTATCGATTCTGGCGGTGCTCGGCTCTTTCTCTTTCCATATATAATCACGAGAAATTTGTACGGTCTCCGCGAGCAAGCCAAGTGTTCCATGATAATTTTTGCCGGCCACAGGCTCCCGGAACAGGCCTTTCTTCACATCAACAGAACTCGCCTTCACCTGGCTGGCAGCAATTTGTAGGGTGAGGAAGGCCTTCACCCTATCACTTGTCGGAGTGATGTTCAATTCCTCCATGTTGTTCATCGTAAGTGTCAATGGGGATGCAGGGGCTGGTGCTGGTTCAACCGGTGCAGCTTCCACTTGTGGCTGTGGATCTGCTGGTTCATGACCCTCCAAACCAGGGGGTGGGATTGCCTGTGGAGCTGGTGCTGGTTCAACCGGTGCAGCTTCCACTTGTGGCTGTGGATCTGCTGGTTCATGACCCTCCAAACCAGGGGGTGGGATCACCTGTGGATCTGCTGGTTCATGATTATCAAACCCAGGAGGTGGGGTCTCTCCTCTCAGCGCATGAAAGAATCTCACTACTGGACGACGAGGTTGTTGCTTAGATGGTGGTGGGAGAGTTGCAGTCCTTGGAGTGGTAGGTTGCCGCGGTACACTTGCGGCCCTTGGAGTGGTAGGTTGCCGCGGTACACTTGCGGCCCTTGGAGTGGTAGGTTGCCGCGGTACACTTGCGGCCCTTGGAGTGGTAGGTTGCCGCGGTACACTTGCGGCCCGTGGAGTGGTAGGTTGCCGCGGTACACTTGCGGCCCTTGGAGTGGTAGGTTGCCGCGGTACACTTGCGGCCCTTGGAGTGGTAGGTTGCCGCGGTACACTTGCGGCCCGTGGAGTGGTAGGTTGCCGCGGTACACTTGCGGCCCTTGGAGTGGTTGGGTCACCTTGATGACGCATAGCCGCAGCAGCTGCTGAAGCAAGCTGCTTACGTAGCTGTGCTACTTCCTGTTGTGCAGCATCCAGCTCCTTCTTCATTGCCCTTGCCTTACTCTGGCGAGAGAACGGCAAGGCGACAACAAGACTGTAATTGATAAAAGAAGTGAACCATAAGAACTGAGTCAAATCTCTATGTGAGAAGGGTTACTACCAAAGAAATGACCAAACACACGGGCGTGAGACGATTCGCCTCCAGCAGCTAATATATAAGAAAAAGGTGGACGGTTCTTTCAAGTGGTTAGGACCGTTCGGGCGTGAGACGATTCGCCTGCAGCAGCAGGTCAATGGGAAAAAGGTGGACGGTTCTAACCAGAGGTTGGGACCGTTCGGGCGTGAGACGATTCTCCTGTTGTGCAATGTTTCCTGGATAGAGTTAAGACCTAAAAAAATCATGAAGCAAACACATAACGCTATGGTTCAACGAGAAATACCTTTTATTAAAGGTGAGAGAAATGACTTTAATAGATCTAATATAGTACTTTTATAGCATTTACAGCATTTATATAAGTTAGGCCATTCCTTCTTCTTGGGTAGAAAAATATATATATATATATAGACTTTTAAATATCTGTGTACATGTTACATCTTACATCTCTTAAATAGAAGCACCTTGCTGTCTGTACATACATGTATATATATAAGAACTTTCTTAGATTATGTTAAATGCAGTTAAATATTAATTTTTCTTCCTCAGGTTTAGAGAATGGGCAAATTTCGTCCTCGGACTTTTAGTGGGAGAAAGTGGCTTCTTCTTCTTCTTCTTCCCTTCTTCCCAGGTCCTGTCCACAATATTCTCCATGGTAGCAATGGGGTGGGGGTAGGGCAGGGGCTTAACAGGGGGAGTTGATTTTGATCTTGTGAAATGTTTGCTGGAAGAAAAGGAAAAATTCTTTTTAACAGAAAAAAAACAACATAGACACACACAAAAAAAAAATTGAATGAAATGACAAGGTGCTTCATGTATTACAAATAAAAGATGGGGGGAAATAAATTTTATGTTTTACTCACCGAGCAGAGCCAGGATCTGGCTTACGCCGCTTCTCGGGAAGGGGTAGGGCAGGCTCTGCCTCCACTCCCTGCACTCTACGGGACGACTTCCCTCTACCTTTCCCTTTGCCTTTTGTTGGAGTTGGAGTTTGGTGGCTAGGTCCAGCTACGGGCTCTTCGGGTTGTGGTGCTGGCAGAGGTGCTGCCTCAGGTGCTGGCAGAGGTGCTGCCTCAGGTGCTGGCAGAGGTGCTGCCTCAGGTGCTGGCAGAGGTGCTGCCTCAGGTGCTGCCTCAGCTTCAGCCTCAGGTGCTGCCTCGGCTTCGGCCTCAGGTGCTGCCTCGGCTTCGGCCTCACGTGCAGCATCTTCATTTAAAATATTATAAAAAGTGACAAGACTTAAATTATTATCATTATTATAATTATCATTTGATTATCATAATTATCATTGTTATTGTTATTTATCATTGTTATTGTTATTTATCATTATTATTATCATTGTTGTTGTTGTTATTATTATTATTATCATGATCATTATTATTATTGGAACAGGACTGATAGTACAGGTACAAACCTTTGGCCCTTTTCAGTTTCGCTTTGTACCTTCTCTTTGATTCGCGGCGACGTTCCTGGAGCTCTGGGTCCAGCTCATCAATGCCCTTCCTCTTTGGTTTGTATTTCTGAAAGAATAAGAATAAGATAATTTAAGAATCATAATAAAATAATAATTCTTAGTGATAACTTAGTGTCAATATACTTCCAATATACTTCCTTAAGTTACATAACAGGTAAAGTTACCTCATCTGACAACCTCTTGGCCATCTTCTTCTCCTCTGTTTGTCTTTTCTTGTCATAAGACCTCTTCGACCGTTTACGAGCACTCTCCAAGGCCGCTGGGGATTTTGGGTCTTTGTAAGGCATCTGCAAGAATAGATTATAAAAAAACATACATGGGCGAATCGTCTCACTCCCGACACCTACAGACTATGCCTAACATGGGATAAGTGTACCAAATGGACAAGACAGGGTGTGTGTTAGTATTCTTTATGATATGGTAATGCCAGGCCAGGTCAGACCAGAAAATATGCAGTACAAACAAACTTCATTGAGACAGGCGAATCGTCTCACGCCCGACACTGACATACCTCTGCCTTCATTTTACATAAGACTAACGGCAGAAAGTGAACCAGATCGGCCGAGCGTAATGTTTACATGTTGCTGAGGTGATTTACAGCCCTAATTACCACACTTAGCTCGATCAATACAGTCTATAGCATGTTTTCTACATTATTTAATCAAATTTCTTGAAAATTAATGGTTTAAAGCATAATTTTTCATCAATTTCTTACCTTGAAAACGTTTAGTCGACCGGCGACAAACTTCCAAAGCGCCTGCGTCCGTAACGTTCCTGTCTTTTACACCAGATGGCGGGTCATAGGTTTAGTTCTAGCGAAAACCGCCAGGGGGTGAGACGAATCGCTGGGCGTGAGACGATTCGCTCCGGGTCGACCTCTGCCTTTGTATAGTGATATCTATTGCTATGGAGCTAGCAGGAAAATGCCCTTGACATGTCTTATACCTTTGATATGTAGGTGCTTTGTGATATGAATAAGGATGGTTAAATATAAAAACCCTAAAAAATTTGGATATATATATAGAAATTGAGGGCGTGAGACGATTCGCCCTCTGCTTCAGCCCCAGACTACCCCACCGTACATCAATCATTCTGTTCTGCTCTTTGCAGGACCCAGACTCTAATTTTCTTTTTCTCATATACAAGTATAAGTTTGCAGAGAAAATGGATGGTATAGATAGACCATGCACTGTGTGTATATTATAGCTAGACCCCCATCTTTGGGCGTGAGACGAATCGCCTCGAAAATTAACCAACCACATTTCTTATTACAGAAAATAAATAACTAAGTCTATACATACCTAAAAGTTCTTCAAAATTTCTTAGACTAATTATACATTTGCCTAGAAATATCTATGGGCCCTCCTACCAGTAATTTTTTTTTTATTTATCTCTAAATGTGGATTTTTCGATTTTTTGCCTAAAAAACGAGTTTTTTTGGGTAGTTCTAGGCCCCTCACTCCCAAAATATCCTTCAGATGTATGGAAAACTAGGGTTCCCCATGTAGCTCTAACCCTGGGCTATCAGAATGAATGATAATGACAGGTGTATATATTATTTTCACTGATTTATTAACCACAGAAGGCAGAATGACCAAATGACGACAAGTGGTGCCTATCGACCATATATTGTTCCAAATACTACTGGCCCCTAGTATCTCAAAATGAAGTGACTAATCACAACACAATACACTTCGCTGGATGGCCCTTGACATTCCTACTCCACCACAGTGCCACCTGTTGGCTAGTCTGACAAGCTTTGAGTAGTGTTTAGTCACTTTGAGAATTAGGACCGCTATTCATCCACAGCACACAGGCTCCCTCTATAGGAAATTAGCCACACCTGATTTATTACTAGGATAGGAATAAATACAGGGCACAGGTGTGTTTTTTTTTATTTGGAGCAGAAATATTTCTTTTAATCATTACATGTTTTAATACATGGTTTAGAATGTTGTCTAGATGGTGATTGATGAGAAACCTTAAATTTCATACTGCGATAGCAGACATACCATCTTTAACTGTAGGCATATCATTCTCTACAGGATTGTAAAGATAATAGAATAGAAATATCTCCTCAGTCTCATTCTTCACTGTGACATGATCAAAATGACATTGACAGCCTTGTTAAAAGTTAGTTATGTGTGACATATCTTCATAAAACAATGTATAATAAATCAGAGAGACTAGTTCAAAATCATCCAAATTGACAGTTTCCTCATTGTCGGACCCTGACTCTGGCGAAGGAACTATAGGAGAGATTTTGTCTTCAAAAAGACAGTTTCTGAGATCTGTGTAAATCAACTGAGAAAATCCTTTACAATTTATATTTATAGGGGAGGGGGTGTCTGCCATCATTTCTGATAATATCTGACACCATTTAAACTTGTGGATATTTCTATACCCCAGTGTCAAATTTACACCCTAGACACTAGAGATCGATTAATGTGCCCCTTTCAATAACTGTTCTGTTGTAAAGTACTAAAGTATTATATGGACATTCTCGTGATGCCATAAAGAATAGTGCGCTTCAGAAAAATCCAGTTTCGACATTTAACACCCCTGTATATACAAGATGTGTATGTGCTTAAAACATGTCTACTTAAATGACAATTGCACGGTGAAGATTTACTACCGATATATCTAAAAAAAATGGGGTGTGCTACTAGGTTTAATTCCGATCGATGGAAGATGATAGGACGATTTGTAAGGTCAGCGTCAGTCGGTTGAAATAGGCCTAATGGACCCCTCCTTTAGAGAGACATAAAATGCGATAACTCAACCATTATAGTCTTAACTACACTATCACAACTATAATGTGTCTCAGAGGTACAGCACACATACAAGAGTATAGGTCTACACTGAATGTCCATTAGAGTACTTAGTCCCAAACCTGACGTTCTATAAATAAACGACCAAAGTTTAAAAGACCACTCTCTTCCTCCAAGTTCATGACATTTTGTGATCAATTATTCAATGACGCAAGGATAAAACCAATGAATAAAACATTGCCTGTTGATAACAGTATCTAATTCTTGTAGTCAAAACAAAGGGCTCATTGAAATTCATTGATAAGATTGGATAAGACTGCACTGTTCTTTAAGCATCGTCGTATTAACACCGTAATACCTCACGTGTAAGATGCAACCCGCCTTTAAAACACAACCTGAGTACATTCCATACTCATTAGGCGCACATAGGGTATCACATCCTCGCCTATATGGCACACCCTGACTCCAGGCATATCCCATAAAGCAGACTAAAGGGCTATCCCCAGGACGGGGGGCACTCCCTCTCTTTTCTATTTTTTTACATGCGCAATCAAGCCCTCGTATTCGCTACCCTTCTCGCAGGGGCAAAAACTGAAAACCTATTTTGCACCAGAAAATATAAATTTGTACCCTTTAAACCCTTTCCATTCAGAATGGAGAACTAGAATAAAATCAAATAGATAGTAGCCAAACATAACTTCATGTTTGGAGCCCATACCCACTATTGATATGCATTGAGGCCCTCATCCTGAAACCCAAAATTTACATATATCTAGATAGGGTGTCAAGAGGGAAGACCGTGGGATAATATCATATATGTAACCCTGAGATTTACATGTGCATACAACCCATCCCCACACTCTAAATGGTCAGCTACAAACACGTGACTAAATACATGTATCGTAAAAGTAATTGCCAAGCCCACCTAAGAATCCTTGGACGAATATATCTCAGGTGGCATTTAGCTCTGTCCGTTGGCCAAGCACGCACATCGCCATGAAAGCGACGACGACAAGGCTTATGGTGACATGGACATTTCTTAAGATCGACATGGGACCCGGCATGGGACATGGCAATCCTAGTGACATGTGACAGGGCTATTCCTTAAATTTGACATGTGACATGGGACTTAGTGTGACATGAAAAAGAGTGCCTAGATAAGGCTATACTCAGAACACAAGAATGAAAAGATTATCCATGAACATCGATCACTATATTCTTATAATACGTCCCATGAAAGGCCTAATTAAGGTTGTGGGGGTGAAGTCAGACTCTCCTTGCTAGCCCAGCAGACTCACACGGGTGGTGTTAGATGGGATAGTAGCACCCAATGTTAGGGACGACCCTGGCCACTTGAGAACAAAGGCATAGACCACAGTATCTGTAGCAGGGGTCTTACATGTGTACCTGGAATGAAAGATGAAAACTGTATTTCACCTCATATTACCATCAGAAAAGACGATTGGTAGATAATGATTTTGGTTCCTAGGTTCGTCACCATAAATGATGTACTTGTAGATAACCGAAGTATTTCAGTGATATTCCACATTAAAAGAAGGGTCTCGCGATCTAAAACCTTTAGATACCAATACTACGCTGATGAAATATTGAGAATCCCACTTGGCAAAAAGTTTAACGTTTGCGAAAATTTTGATTAGGTTTGGGTAGATTTCTTACATTAAAAAAAAACGTTTTTTCAAACCTATCTTAAATGTTTTTGAACGTTAGTTTTTTTCAACGTTTTGCCCCATATTTGTGAAACGTTTGTTAGTATAGAATGTTTTCTGCATCAAAATTACGTTTTTTGACCTGAAATAAAACGTTTTTAACGTTAAAAATATTTTGTGCATGTTTTTACGACTTTTAGATTAAAACAAACGTTTAAAGAGCTTAGGAACCTAATAAATAACGTTTTTACAACAAAAAAAGAACGTTTTTGACCAAGCGGGTTAGCTATAACCCAGGAAAATTCCAAGTTAGTCAGTCTAACTTAACCTAGTCAAAATGGCCAAATAATCTTAGTTACCACATATGACTAATGTGTGACTAACAATGTCTAGCTTATGTTATTCACATTGACTACCCAAATCAGTTTCCCTCTCCAAGCACAATCTTATACAAGGTATCTGCTGAGAGTTTCAGGCAAACTAAGTTATCATGGCCACTGTCATTAAGGGATCTTAATCACTCTGACTAGGTGTCACAGCAGTACGTATTCCACCCCAGTAAACCTAAGACAGCTAAATAGTCCCAACTAAAAACAGTGTTTTGCTTGGTATAATCAGCGCTAGGGGACCTTATTTTCAATGCAGATTAATAATTCTGGTACCAGAAGAAAGGAAACGATTTGGTAAAAAAAAGTTGCAAAATTTTTTTGGTCACCATGGAAACCTGTTGTGTCAGAGAGGGGTCAAACGTCACATTTGTGACCTGTCAGGTGCACCTGTATCATTTAATCTATTCTACATGGTGGTTTCCATGGCAACCGGATCAGACTCCATTATGGTTGACCATGCTAAAAAATCAGGAATGACTTTAGTTTTAATTCAAGCCTTTATTTATAAACACCATCAGATTAGAATCCGATCTATGCCAGTTTTATGGTGGAAGATGGGGGGAAAATCAGAACATCCTTGGCCCTATTAGTGCCGTGACACCACTAAGATCCCTTGGTGACTTTGACCAAGGTATATTAGCATAGTGTTGCCTTTACACACCAGGTGCAGTGTGGTTTATAACAGGATTTTTCTGGTGGCTGTGTACCATGAATAGTTAAATGGATGCCTAAATGATGGTGATTTCTAGGTATTATATATACATTTGAGGCTTTCACAATTCAATATAACATCACGCTTGGCGATTTTTTTTTATTGTCACTCATCTCAGTAAATTAAATAACATGATCTGCCTGACAACATTTTTTTTTTGTAGCAATACCATAAATAAGTGCAAATTACAGGATGATTATATCATTTATGTAGTTAACAGTTGTCATGAAGGGGGATGGTAAAGCTGCTTTGGAATAAATCAAATAGCTTAAATATTTGTTAAATTAACCAGATAGACAGATAGTAATACCTTTGCTGTGGGATTCTAGATAAGTAAAATATCCACAGATGTAGCTGCTTCATTGTAGGAAACCCAGAGTAAATTGACTCAGGGGTTCTAATGAAAATGATGTGAGGCATTTCACATGCTACCTAAATATTGAGACAATGACTTGAATTAAAACAAAAATATTAAAATGCATACTTAGTCAAAACCACCAAGGAATCTTAGTCAAAATCAGGCAAGCCAAGGCAAGTTGGGCACTTTGCCTAATGGTTAGTCATATTTGACTAAGTAAAACTTGGAAACTTAGGTACATGCATTGACTAGGTATTGTTAGAAAGTTAGCCTTTTTGACTAACATCTGACTAAGATTTTGAACATTATTTTTTTTCTGTGCAACTAGACCCATGAGAACTAACAAAATCCCTCCTTGTATCAGTCTTTCTTGTAACGGGATTCCACTGTATAAGCACCAAGGAACACTAGGTGTGAGGGTGTCGTTTTGGTGACTCCATGGTTTACTGGAATACACGGCCTCACCGTTGACCTTAAGCCAGGAGCCTATCTGTCTCAGGCTCTCCTCAAACACTGGGATAATACGGTCATCTGCTGTAGGGCCAACGTTCATCAGCATGTTACCCCCACAACTGCCAATATAAAAGTAACACCAGACTGCCATAGTTAGAATAAAAGGCATGCATGCTTGCTCCCATTCAGCAAGGTCGTTGGAATATATTAAATCTGTATTGGGAAGTCCACGATTTCACTGGAGAGCCCACCCATGGATTCTGGGTCTCCAGAATGCCCTCTCCTTTCCCTACAGGGGTGCGTCCACTGCGTATCATTTATCCGTATCATTTATCATTGCTTTCTATGGAGAAAAATACGGATGAAGGGAGACGGATGGTCCATCCGTCGCAGTGGATGACCATCAATTTACTGTGCTCCTCTTGAAGACCTTTCTCATTGTCCAAATCTTAGATTGGTCTCCATCATATTCGACTGAAGATTAGGCTATGCATATTACAATAGAGTGAGTATGTTTTATATTGTCACACACCTGATGGTAGATGCTAGTGTGGCAACAACCCCCTTAATGCTGAGGCAGTCGGAGAGCTTTAAACATTATTTATAGCGTTACGCCTATAACCC
Organism: Acholoe squamosa; assembly: GCA_949317995.1. Classification (NCBI taxonomy): domain Eukaryota; kingdom Metazoa; phylum Annelida; class Polychaeta; order Phyllodocida; family Polynoidae; genus Acholoe; species Acholoe squamosa. Next base: position 96,798,898 of record OX439035.1, on the reverse strand, counting down.
CAGGAGTACCTGTCTACCGTCATTGCATTCTCCCATTTATGACTTTGCAGGACTCCTGCAGAAGATTGGTAAAACGGTAAGGGTATCAGTGAAAAGCAATATGATGAGAGACAGTGACGCTTAATTCTATGGGAACTGTGTCTCAAATTGCTTTCTTATAATGTAGCTCTGGATGTTTTTGTTTGTTTGTTAATTTAGGGTGCACGAATGACGTAGAGAGTCGTCATGATTCTTTGTTATAGTGTAGGGGTATAAACATCACCAGGATAAGGATCTATATAATATAAATGCACGCCCTGTAAATGGCAGGTGGCTTAATTGCTTCTTAGTTTAAAGTACAAGCTTGAGAAATTTCTGAAGGTTCTACCTTGTTGAGAAACCCCAATCAAGCATCACGTCTATTATCAGTTTTGGCTGACCTATGCTCATCAAATCTATTAGAAGATTTGAATGAAATATATGTGACCTTTCACTGTAGAGCCAGGCTAGGAAGTGGGTGCTGTTAAAGTAGAAGGCAGGTCCTTCTGTCCCATCTGACCAGAAAATGTCAGGCTTGTACCGATTTACCAGCTCATACATCTCCGGCAGTGTATTGCCCTGTGAGGACATAGAAACAGGATTATGTACATGAAGACATAATTCATAGGACAGTGTGTGAGATACTCCTAGGGGCGATGGGCAATAATGCCGAATACCACGGCTCCTATCCATGATTTTGGCTTGAGGCAACAGGAGTCTATATATATATATATATATATATATATATATATATATATATATATATATATATATATGTGTGTGTGTGTGTAGAAGCAATTCATCAATTGGTTCGAGTATTGATTGTAAGAGGGCAGCACCTGTCTAAGCTGACCCCACTGTAGTTCAAGGTCAGCAGCCATTCACCTCTTCAGCAGAAGAACAACACTGCCACCGGTATGGGGCCTGCTAGTGTTGTGTGAGTTTTGTTGGTTTTTTGCTATGGCTGAGGGCATAGGAGGTGTAGAGGACCTTAACAGAGTGTTGGCTCTACATGCTTCATCCTTGGGAAGCCTAGAACCAGATTCCCACCAAGCAAGAACGACCAGACTTTGCAGGTCAGGGTGTGGACTGCGCCATTTTGGTCCTTGGGGCAAGAGGTGTAAGAACATTACATCAGGTAATCTACAGCCGGTGGGTGACCTAGATACTTTTGACAGTGAAGAAGGAAAGGAACAAGAAGCCATGGGTACTACTCAAGAGGATATAGAGAAGGAACTAGATCGTCAGCATCGGCGTAAACAGGAGCTGGCAGAGCAAAAGAAAACAGCGGATTTAGCAGCAGAGCTAGCTCAACTCAAGTTGGAGAACGATGCAGAGGAGCAACGGATTAGGAAAGCCATGGCTGGCGCAGCCGGAGCTTCAGGTAGTACCCCCTCCCCCACTGGTTCACCAGGAACGGAGGACCCGACAGGCATGGCTGGTGGCGGCCTGGCTACACTCATTGCCGGGCTAGGCACAGCTGGCTTAGGCCTAGGAGCATTAGGCGCCTTGGGCAACACCTCTCCACTTTCACAGCTTGGTAAGGGTGTAGATTTGCTTTCTGGCCTTCAGTACTTGTCAACAGCTAGTAAACGCAAATGCTCACGCCATCCACTCTGTCCTGATAATTATATACCAGATGATAAGGACTATGATGACATGTCAGCGGGTGAATTAGCATATGGCATGGCGTGTGTATTAGAATACATCCATCAGTCAAATAATGAAAGATTAGATGTAGGAGCCTACATAAGCCATATGAAGTTTGTGCTATTTAAAGCTATGAGTGGCACCTATACTGACAAAGCAATGGCCAGGTATGAACACAGTGTCTCCCAGAAAGTTATCAACGGTACTTTAAGTGGTTATGTGGAGTCAGACAGCAACAGTTTCAACCAGGAACTGGATGCAGGTGGCACAAAGGCAGTGCAAGAAGCCCTTCAAGCCCTCATGAAAAAGCTAGCTCCACAATCACAGTCTGACAAGAAAGGCAAACAGAAGTATAAGGTGGACGTCCCTAATGATATTTGTGTGAAGTTTAACTTCACTTACTGCAATTTTCCTAAATGCAGCAAGTCGCACATTTGTGCAGTATGCCGTGGGGACCACAAAATCAAGGCATGCCCACTAAAATCAGCAGCTCCAACCTCCACGTTCGGTTCAGGAGTTCAGTCTACTAGCGGCCAGTCCAACGCTCATGTTTGACGCGGCATTATTGACTCCGTTCCATTAGCATGTGGCGATCAGCACGTGGTTATGTTTACAAACAGTTCTGACACGTGCGCCTCGGATGTCAACATGACGTCATCGGTTACTTGCCGATCAGCGGAATACGGTAACACCACAACCGGCAAAGCACCAGCTGCGGCTGTTTCGCTGGGTGTGGGCACGGTGTTGGCAGAAAGGGCTGAGTACATGGATTTAGGACAGCAACAAGTGCATTTACAAGATGGTGGTTATCGAAGCGAAGTGTTTATCAATGACGCTTCGAATTTTGACAATGTTATTTGTTATGACACTATTGAGCAACTATTGAGTTCAAATAGAGATTATCTGCCTCTATGGAGTTATCAGCGTCACCGCCTTAATAACATAGACGCTCAGTTATCTCCCTGCGGCTGGCGGGAGATGCTTTCAGGCGGCCCCGACGAAGTCTATGGCCCTTCGTGTTGGGACAAGGACTCTTTATTTCTTTTGAACGGCGTGATGTTTGGCTTCAAATTAGTCGACCCAGCAGCCCCTATTCAGGAATATCTCACGGCTAATTATAAATCAGCTGCCATATTAGCCAAAGACGCTATTGACAACATTATTTTGGCTGAATTGTCAACCGGTAAGCTGTCAAAAGTGGACTGTTGGTGCAGTTCCCAAACAGACAGGCGGATTTCGGCCAATAACAGACGCCAGTAGGCCTAGGGGTGCTTCAATAAATAATTATATGGAGTCAACTTTTGAGCACTTTAGTTATAAGTCGATGGACAATGTTTGTGAATTATTAGAGCAAGGCTCTTATATCGCAGTAACTGATGTTTCAGCAGCCTACCGTTCTGTCTTGATAAGACCAGCAGATAGACAATGTCAAGGTTTACAATGGTCAGATGAAAGTGGGGATTATTATATGGTAGACAACTTCCTCAGCTTTGGAAGCAGAGCAGCGCCATATATCTTCACTAGAATAACGGATAGTCTCTGCAGATTTATGAATTTAAGTGGTTACAAATGTATTAATTATTTAGACGATATGTTAATCACTGCTGCAACGTATGAAGATTGTGTGAAAGCCCAGCTCATGTTACACCATTGGTTATGGAAGTTAGGCCTTTATATAGCTTACAATAAAGTGAAGTCTCCAGCTCGTGTGCAAACTTACCTAGGAGTGGAAATAGATACAATGGAGATGAAATTGAGACTCCCTTCAGAGAAGCTGACCAAGCTACATGTTGAACTGAGCTTCTTTAAAGGTCGCCGTCAGGCGATGAAAAAACAGTTACAACGGCTATGTGGTATCTTGGGACATTGCTCAATGCTGGTACGAGGGGGCAGAATCTTCTCTCATAGGATAATTGCACATTTAAAAAGATTCACTGGTGGTAGGCACTACATAAGGCTAACTAAGTCTTTCTTCCAAGACTTGGACTGGTGGCAATCTTTCAGTGACTGGTTCAATGGGGAGGCAAGGATCATGAAACCTTCCAATGCTCTTAACACAGCCTGTGTCTACACGGATGCTTCAAACTCAGGCTGGGGAGCGGTCCATAATACAGACTGGATCGCTGGCACATGGGAACCACGGCCACCAAACATTGTTACCAAGGAGCATCAACATTTTGTACAGGACCCGGCAGAAATGGAAATACCTAATAATATTAATGTTAGGGAGCTCTATCCCATCTTAAAAGCGGTACAACGCTGGGGAGAGGCTTGGAGGGACTGTACTGTTGAGTGTCAAACTGATAATACGCAAGTAGTCTGTGCCCTGAATAAAGGGAAAAGTGCAAATGACACTTCAATGTCTATTCTACGTTTGATTTTCTGGGAGTGTGTTCTTGCCAACTGCCATTTAAAGGCCATACATTTGCCAGGTGTAGACAACTCTGTAGCAGATTATTTATCAAGAATGTCTATGGTGATTAAACCCATTCTTCCATTGAACTTATGTTGCAGAGAGGACTTCCTTGATAAGGAGTTTGGATAAGAAAGCGGCAGATATGAAGGCTCGAGCATGGGCCCCATATACTTGGAAGACTAGATCTTCCCAATGGAAGAAATTTTTGACTTTTTCTATTTTGATATCTTGTATTCCTATTCCTACAACGCTTCAGTTGATGTGTAGATATGTTGTATATTTGAGTGAGACCCTCACTTTCAAGACCATAGATAATTATGTGAGTGCAGTCTTAGCACTAAATTTCATGTTTGGTTATGATGTAGCTTGGATACGTAGAGACTTCCAATTTCGTATCACCATGTCGGGTATACGTCGGTTTCTAGGAGATCCAGAACCAGCAAGACCGACACTGGACATTTCACATTTACTTAAAATGTTTACAAGAGTTCTGATAAAAGACAAAAATCACAGGTCAATGTGGTCAGCTGTAGTTTTATCTTTTAGAGCCTTACTAAGGAAGTCAAATTTGGTGGTTACCGGTACTAATGACGCTTTAAACTTACACATACTTAAAAGGAGTTCAATCACCTTCACAGACTGGGGAATGTACGTATCGGTATCTAGTACAAAGACAATTCAGTTTGGTCAACGCACACACATTATTCCTATAAATTCCATACCAAGCTCTCCTTTATGTGCAGTATCCATGTTGAAGGCACATCTATTTGATTTTCCAACTTCGGATCCTGAGGATCATTTATTCAGGTGTGAGAATCAAGGGAAACGCATTCCTTTATCTTATAACAAACTTTTAATGTTTTTCAAAGACTTACTACGACAGATTGGTGAAGATCAAGATAGAGCTGGTATGCACAGTATGCGCAGGGCTGGTGCAGCTTTTATGTATCAGATAGGTATGTCCTTAGAGGACATACGACAAGCTGGAGACTGGCGTAGTTTGGCAGCCCTGATTTATCTTGCCAAACCTATGAGTGCCAGGATCAAATCTGACAAGTTCATGGCTGAGTCTATTGCTTCTTTCAATGTATAAAAAAAAAAAAAAAAAAGGTGTGTCTATTTCGATATTTGGGATGCTGGCGGTCACTTTGTTTTATGACAATGCCCAGATCCAATATGTATCGTCTTGTCTAATCCCTTCATATCTATCAATGTGTAGAAGCAATTCATCAATTGGTTCGAGTATTGATTGTAAGAGGCAACGTGTGAGGCAACAGGAGTCTATATATATATATATATATATATATATATATATATATATATATATATATATATACATGGATGACATGTACAACCTCTCCATGACCAAGATCGGTACAAGCCTGACATTTTCTGGTCAGATGGTACACACGTTCACTGCATCGTTTTATAATCATTTATCTATAATTCCAATAATTTGGCATCTAAATGACAAACCGCCAATGGAGACTTAATCAAATCTGTGGTTATACATTGTGTATTCTGTATATCTATTAACATCCTTGTCCATTTAACATAGGTGTACCCCATACCACAACAGAGGATGTACAGTTGATGGGTTATGACATACCTAAGGACACCATGATCATCTCCAATCTCTATGCTGTTCACTTTAACCCTGTTTCATGGCCAGATCCTCATTGTTTCAACCCCCACCGTTTCCTTGACAGTGATGGAAAATTGCAGCGAAATGAGAAAGTCATACCATTTTCTATGGGTCAGTATCATGTCATTATGTATCACTTACTATCTTACTTTATACTAAGGACCACTTTTTTTATTGTTGTAACTCTGAAAGTTTATACAACAGTCAATTATGATTATATGCAATATGAATTTACTCTCATCCACCATATATAACAATAAGAGAAATTCTTTAGAAATGATTTTTTTTGTGCATTGAAAAAACTGTATCTGACAAAATGACATGTATACCCATGTCAAGTTAGATTTGACCTGGAGAGCACATGTCATTGGGACATGTGCACATATGTCACGATGACACCTGTAGAATGAATTACACCTCCTACGATTTGACATACCTTGAAATGCCATGTCACTTGTGATTTGACAAGGGTCACAGCCATGTCAAAGTTTTGTTGACATGTGATGATATGGCAGGTTTGACATGCATATTTGTAGTAGGATATACCACTAGATGGGGCAAACAACCATTTTGGTACTAGGATTATCCACTACCAATACGTACTACCAACACCTGAGACATTTGCTGTAACTCTGTGTCATTTTGTTCTTGGTATAGATGGATCACTAAAATGTATTGGTATTTTCACTCAAGGGTAGTGAAAACCATTTCATTGTTAAGTTTGTATGTCTTATTTGATAATAAAATGAAACTCCTAAATCCTGAATACTTCAACAGGGCAGATCGGACACCTTATCTATGGGCCAGGAAGAATACCAAAAGGTTTTATGCTAACACCCAATCTATAGCCTCAATGTCTACAATACATGCAGACATATGGCATTGCCATGTACCTCCATGTCCTTGTTTTATTGACTGCATAAAGGTCCCCTGATGAGGAGAAGTTATGTAGATACGGATATAGACCTTGTTGTTGCAGGCCTGTGGCACCATAATATTCCCTACCTCATATACCTTATTTGTACCACTGGTACACAGGTATTGACTGCTTTTAACCCTTGCATAATTGTCATACAGAACTACCTGGCACTCAGGGGCATGAACCAGGAATATGTGACATGTGTTTGCTAGGCATGTCAAATGGAGTTGACATACAAAATGTGTGAGCCTCAACCTGACTTGACATGCCTTCGTACATGTCATGTAGGAGACAAATCCTGATGTGTGCAGTACATGTCAAAGCGATCAGTCTTCTTCTCTCTGTGTCCATTTAGCAAGTTGTTTATTTATCATTTTATGTAATAATAAGATCCATAGCACAAGACCAGTGAACAACCAACAATCTACATTCATCTTAGTTTTAAAGCTACTCTGTTTTTTTTTCTGATTAATCAATGAGACCACTGTCAGGTTCATTTATATGGTCGTAAACCCCATTTGTCTTTACTATGCAGGTAAGAGAGCTTGTTTAGGAGAATCTCTTGCCCGGATGGAACTGTTTCTCTTCTTTGTGACACTGCTACAAAACTTCACATTTGAGCTGCCACCTGAGGACCCTCTCCCTGAACAAAATGGAAAAGTGGGCCTCTCCCACATGCCAAATCCTTTTAAAATTATGATTCAGCAACGGAAATGATTCCCGGAGTACTACTCTAAAAACTACATATAAGGCGATGAGTAAGGTGCAACTAGGGGTTATTTTTTTATGTTCTAGTCAACAAGAATTTGAATGTTTAAAATCCAACAATGGTGGTCTGAACATGCAACAGATGATTGCCTAATAAATCAATAACCAACTATACATTTGACTTCTATATGTGACTGTTTTAGTCAGGTGGTACTTACTGTGGCTGCTATGTACTTTGTAACATGTTTTTTTTTTGTTTTATGTCGTTGTGATATATTATATGATTGAAATGGTGTTCAACAATATACCCCGCCATATCATTCCTAAGATTTTCTTTTGGTTAAGCAGGGAGTAGAAGCAGGTTGAATTCTCTGAACACCTCCCTTAAACCATGGCTCCCCATATACATGTATATGAAATGAAACTGAATTTTTCACCATTTTAAAAGTAAAATTTAAATTCAATATCTGAAACTTCTGTCAACCCCTGGTATGGCTGCACATACAACATGCACAATTGGGGTAGACACTTAACATTTCAAGCCACTAGCCACCCGGGCTGTAGCTTAAGAAATCTAGGCCTATATGGGCACAGATCTAAATCTTTGGGCCCAGAAGGGCCACTTTACTTTTTAGAAAGAGAAATTAAAGGTATTTCTCATCCATTTACACCATAACCTAATTTGTTGGCACAATGGTAAATGAATCCAATGATCAGGTTTAAAACCTGATTTTGGCAAAAACCGTTTTTTTTTTGCCAAAATTATGACATTTATAAAATATCTTACTCTATACTTTTCTTATTACAGGTAATACCTTATATAATCCATGCTACCGAACACATCATTTAGAGGCTAGTTTCCAAAAATCTCTTAGGGGGCATGTCCCTACCCCCCCCCCCTTCTGGCATTTTATCAGTCAGGCTGTAGGACTGCATATTACTGGGATGTGGGAAGTTTCAGAGTGGTTGGGATCAGGGAGGTTTACAGCAATTTTAGCTCCCTTTGCTTGATCTTTACGTTTGACCTTTTGGGGTTTGGTCAAGTGTGGGTCCTTAATATGACCTACTGAATGTGTCATCTATTCTCAAAAAGCACCAGAATTCACCTTTTGTCCTGGTGGATTTCAGAATCTCTGGGGAATCCAGATCCCCTACTCCCATCATCACAACTGTAAACCCCCACTTCACTACCAAAACAAATCAATTATACAGGTACATGTACACCAAGAGATCTCTGCTTAGGACCTCATTTTCCCCTAAACAATAGCTCTTCAGGTGATCCACTGATATCATTGTCCATCCCCATCATCATTTTCCTCCTCCACCTTTATGGGTGCGAGCATGGGCCAATATCTGACCTTTGTTCGCCCCAAACTTTAGCATCGTTCTGCTCCCCTGGTTATGGAGTGCTAGAATCCCTCACAATGCCCCTTTTTAAGTCTTAAATTTCAAAATTTTCTTGGGGGCCAAACCCCCAACAATTCAAATTTCAGAAACATAACATATATATTCTATTTCATGATATGGCCTTCAATAATGCACCAGGAGGCATTTCTGCCAAGTACAGATAATCAAGACATTCCGCTTGTATAGGGGTGAACATATGTCACCCATCCCTCAACACTGAAAACCCGCCGCCATTGGAAAGTCGTCATATATGACGAGTTTAGGGTCGTCCCTAAGTCGTCATATTGAGCACCTTGGCTTTTACTACTAGTTTGGGTGTGTGCCATGAGGTCCCCACTATATATGCAGTACTGTCACAAACACAGAGATTCTGAAAACCGCCAGGACAAAAGGTGAAAGGCAAAGCATAAAGGTCGAAACTAATTATGCAATGTTGGCTAAAACCTTTCTGCAATTTAGTCATCTGTTGCAATATATGGAGCTCTCCCCTCATAAATTGCAAGACCTGGCTATAGGGCAGGGAATGGCAAGGAATTTCTTGCAGATTTTGACACAAGTTAAGGTCGAATCCCACGTTGCAATCTTCACAGAAAAGTTTCTGAAATAAAGAGATCTGTTGCAATTTGGTGTACTCCCCGCATATTACAAGAAGTATAACAGCAACAGGGGGTATACTCGCCAGGAAACTCTTGCAGATTGGTAGACAAATCAAAATCTAAATATTTAGATATTAATTTTGTCCTTACTTTAAAGTTCCTGCAATTTACCAGATTCTGTTGCAAATTCCAGAAATGTTGGTAAAATCGTGAACATGAAGGTATGCTTGTCACATTCAATTTGCAACCCAATCAAGAATAGTATAGGTTCCCTAGGATATGTTACTCCATAGAGTCCTATAGTGCAAGCCACCCCCCTCTACCCCCCTTAAAAGTAGGCTACCTTTTGTGTTAGGTACTGAGTCCTATGTAAGATAAGGGGGTTTATGGAGATGTCAGGAATCTTTATCAGAGTGATATCAAATGGAAACAAGGGGCCACCTATACCAAAAAATCCAGCTGAAACCAAAATTTGTGGTCTTGATTCTCAAAATTTGGCCAAAGGTACCTAAAAATGAGGTTTGATAATGAGAATATTTTAAAAATGTAAAAAGGTTATATTGAAAATGATTGGAACTTTTTATAGATGCAACATGCTAATCAAATTCATAGGTTGACTAACTAAGAGATCATAATAAAGGTTGGATGTGAGCTATCCCAGGTGATCAAGCTGTGGAATAGATATTGAAGAGGATGGGTAGCAAGGAGGATAGGTAGCAGTTTAAGAGATAGGCATAGAGAGTACCTTGTGAAGTGAGCATATTCAAAGGATACATTGGTGCTAGGTATTATCACAGATGTGCCAGTCAAACATGAGGGATGTGAAGAGTTGGGGGATTTAGGTTACAAAGGTGAGGGGTAAACTTTAATCCTTTAAGCCATTTGAGAGAAAACCTAATTAAACTCTAGATGTTTCAAGGGATAGGTAGTATGAGTGATAGGTAGACTAAGGTATAGGCAGTATGTGGGACAGGCAGAGCCATACACAGGTAGAGTACTTGTCAGGTTGAGATAGGCAGACATTAGGATATGTAGATTGAGGTATTGACTTTGATTAGCATGTTGCATCTTTAAAAAGTTCCAATCATTTTCAATATAACTTTTGTACATTTTTAAAATATTCTCATCATCAAACCTCCTTTTTAGGTACTTTTGGTCAAATTTTGAGAATCAAGATCACAAAAATTGGATTCAGCAGGATTTTCTGGTATAGGTGGCCCCTTGTTTCCATTTGATATCACTCTGATAAAGATTTGCTGACATCTCTATAACCCCCCTTATCCTACATAGGACTCAATACTGAACACAAAAGGGAGCCTACTTTTAAGGGGGGGGGGTAGAGGGGGGGGCTGTTACACTGTGTCCATAGGTAAAGCTCTGAGTTTCACCTCCTATCTATTGAAGCTTCTTGACCCAATTTCCACGTTGCAATCTAATGGGTATGGACCACTAAATTCGACATGGTGACATGGCCATTTCTTAAAATCGACATGTGACATGGGCCTTAGTGACATGAGGCCAAAAAATTAGTGACATGACATAGGTGCTTTCTTAAATTTGACATGGGACATGATAGGCTCTTAGAGGTGACATGGGATTTAAGTTACAAGTGCCATGACCATTTTTTAAAATCGACATGTGACATGGGGAACCCCCATACACACCCCCTATGCTGCAATGTCGTCTGCATATAAACTATACATAGAGTTCAATCTTAATCTACTTGTACACTGGGATTGCCCACATTAGCTTGCAAATGCCATATTAAAAGGAATGAGATAGCAATTTTCACAGAGCTTACTTTTCCCATAGGGTCTACATTGCAAGGTTGGGAGGTCATTTCTATCTTATTTCTGTCTTATTCTACACTCGTCTTGCCCACAATAGCTTGCAAATTCAATAACAATGAGAAAGGCATTGCAATGTAACACAGCTTTCTTTTTCTAATAATGTCTACATTGCAGGGCTGGGAGGTCATTCTAATTACAACTGTGGGATTTGGAATGTGCATTACTTTGTTAGAACCCTTGCAATTTGCAGTGAAGTCACGGCTCACAATGTACAAGAGTTCTCAAATTGCAGACTCTTTTAAAGGGGTAGATCTCCACATGGTATTCGACCTTAAGGACCTGGCACCCATGCTGGCCTAAAATCTAAAAATTACAAAAGACTTCCCTTGATAAAGGGCAAAGGTTACTATAATTTAATCCAGTTTACACAATGCCATCAAAGCGAATGAGAGTTATGTGAGAGCTTTTCCATCCGAGGAGGTGGAGAAAAAAACGAGCTACTTAGGAGTGTGGATTTTGGTTTATACAGCCTGCATTTAGTGGCAAGTGCGACAAAGGCTTGGGCTTATGAGTCCCTGCAGGCAGAAATAGCCAAAAGTCGGGTGTATAGGGTTGTAATGGCAATTAGAGCTCCAGTCAGATGATACTGGCCCTGCGTCGAATGACCACAATGTAATGGGGGAATTGGTTGATTCAGATAACATTCCTAATTAGGCGACTAAAAAAAACTGGTTTCTCATCACCAACCACTGAAAAACATGAAAAACAAAAAAAAAAGTTTGGGCATAATGAGACATAGTTATGATTGTAACCCAGTCACTTTGATAGGTTGAGTGGTGACTGGGTATCAGGCGCCGTTTCTGCCACAAATGTGGCAGAACGCGTAACATGTTGCGCATAACTTTTTTGACCAATCAGAGTCTATAGATTTGCATAATGATCACGTGACTTGTCAGAGTCAATCACTGCCTATCTCACTCTCTCATGCAGATCAGGCTCTTTCTCACGCATTTTAGGCTTCAAAAAGTCAGTATAGGCTTTGAGAGTGAACTTGGACTTTTCCTCAAACTCCCCAGTTTTAGTTTATTTGTGACATTTCCCGTAATGTTTAGAAATGTCTGAGCGCTCCGGCAAAGTCTCACTCTTTGGCTTCATCAAAACTTGAGAGCAATGGCAACATGTATGGTGATCGTCTGCCTAAAATTTACATTTGAGGCGTTCGGAGTACAGCCAAGGGATCAATGCTGGTTCGTAAGGCCACCCCCTATTGGTCCTCCCCATGTAGGTCAATGTTGATCCCTGAGTCAACTTACTACCCTCCCAAGCATAGTTAGGGACTGGTACCTAGCCAGACCTGGCTGGGGTGGAAGGGGGTGGAGGGAACAAGCTAAGGTTGTGTAGTTAGCGTTCGAGGTCACCCCCACCCACAATGGACTGCATATGGTTAGAAAACCGCTGTCCGAACGCCTTGATTATGCACCGAAGGCATTCTTTGGCTTAGCCACCTTTCAAAGTCACGTGACTACAGGACACACTCTGATTGGTCAAGAATGTTGCGCGCAGAAAGTTACGCATAGAAAGTTGCGCGCAAAAATTGTGGCACAAACGGCGCCTGATAACTGGGTTACAATGACAGCCCAATCAAGTTTAAATGACTCTCTGCTTAGTCTCAGGGTCAACATCGCTACCCTCGGTGTATCAAAAGCAAATGTTGAGTTGGAGAGTTCAACAAAACGAGACATAACATTTACTGTCTCACGAACATTTGAGACCAAAAGTTTTGATTTTAGTACTTAAGAGTTTGCTGATTATGAGAAAATGTGAAAATGCTCTCAATCTCTAGCCCACTGCATTGCTGAGATCGTTAGCTTTAAATTGATACCAAACATTCCCATATTTGTCTATTTTCACCTTGTTATTGAGTAAAAATCTGTAAAAAAAAAAAAAAAAAAAAAAAGTTCAAAACACAATTTTCAGATGCGCGCGGTCATGAGAAACCAGTTTTTTTTGAGTGGCCCTAGAGTGTGCTGGGGTGCATGGGATAATTATGATTATGACCAGGGGGCTCGCTAACAGATCTGACATAATGGGTGAGTTAAATCAGGGGGTATATATATATATATATATATATATATATATATATATATATATATATATATATATATATATATATATATATATATATGTATATATATATATATACATACATACATATATATATATATATATATATATATATATATATATATATATATATATATATATATATATATATATATATATACATACATACAGGATAAGGTGTTCACTTGAATGAACTCAATCTTGTCGCAAGACACATTCTAAGGAATACCTCTCTCATGTTAGGTTTATGGGTCATTTGGTGGGGAATATAACTATGCACAGTAACTTCCTACATGTCATTACTACAGCAACCAACAGGCAGAACTACTTTATCCCAAAATTCCTGTAAGCCAGCGACGACTCACACTAGTTGTCGAGTTGGGACCAGTTTGCAGGTCTCAGCCATGGAAATACTTTTTCACTATATTTTAATGTAGCATGGCATGCCATAACTAGTGTGCCCTGGAGGTATTGAGCACAAATCCCACGTATATCTTTAGGGGCAGCCTCAATTTACGACATATAAAAAAAACTGCGCATCGACCACGAAAATCTGGAATGCTGGCCATAAATGTACAGACACCTGCATAATTGGCATTTTTTGCAGTGAATAAATTCAGTTCAGACCCAATCCAAACAAGCCCAAAAATGAATGGGCATCACTGCAATAATCATGTTTTATTTTATATCATATGAATAAGTACCTACACAGGACCAGTTATGAATTTTTACAGAGTTCTACTAAATTAGCTAACTATTTTATCCACCCAGAACTCATGTAGTATTCAGTGCAGAGGTGTTCTGTCGGTACGGATGCACTGAGTGACCCCAGGATTTCCCTACGTGAGACCTGGAATGAACTAACACCAGTGCTGCCTTCTATTATTAAATCGCCCCTGGGCAAGTAGGTCGGGGACTTGACCACACAAGTAGGCCAGTGTATAATAGTACTACCAATATAATCTACATGTACATCCATGGGCAAAGTCTGAGTAGATGTGTAAAGGGTCTTGGAAGGGCACCATGATATAGTTAAGGGTATGGTACTCTTAGACACCTGTCTGCTGTGAGCCACTGAAGGTATACCTGTCATACCTGTCAATAGAGAACTGTGACAGGGATACTTACACTGTGGCACACAGCAGACAGGTATCTATAATTGCCATACCCTTAACTATATCATGGCACCCTTACCAGACCCTTTACACATCTACTCAGTCTTTGCCCGTGTGTACATGTGCAGGCCACCATCCCACTGTGCACTATATTTTGTACTTATAAAACGTCTTCCATATCCAGGAACACGCCACAACCAAGGAGTATAATTATAGGTGAGCATGTTTCTACATATTTTATTTCTTTAAGCAAAGGCTTAGGCGTGTTGGGGATGTGAACAATATAGTTATGATGGTAATTGAATCTGATAGATCAGGCCCAGAGTGTAGCCTTACCAACAATTAAGCTATACAATGTATGTATTAGTGTGAGAACCATGTCCTTAAATGTTATCATTATTTATACATTGGGTATTAAAAGCCGAACTCCTTTTCAGGTGTCCACATACACAAGAACAACAGCAGACCTACACCACCATCCTTATACTATATAAAGAGATCGGGCAGATACAATGATGGATATGTTTGCAGATGTCACCTGTAACAACTGGGCTATTGCCACATACATTTTCATTTTCTCTACTATAGGCTTCATTTTCCTACAAAACAAAAGAAATAGCAAGCACTACCACCTCCCCCCTGGACCATTTTCCCTTCCAGTCCTAGGTACACTTCCGTTCCTTGGTTCAGATGTTAGAGAACCTCTTCGAAGGCTATCTAAGGACTATGGAGATGTTTTCACAGTGTACTTTGGTTCACGCAGGGTAATAATATTAAATAGCTATGATGCTATCAAGGAGGCATTTGTGAAAAAAGGAAGCCTATTAATTGGCAGGCCTGACAGCATGTTTCTTCTTGATGATGCACAGAAAGGCAAAGGTAAAAGTCATAAAACTATGATCACCTCTCAAGGAATCATGTCTCAATATTTTACAATAACATAGTTAACATAATGCTTTAAGTAACATAATGCTGTACGTTTCTAATTAAGTTATTCCTGCAATGGTGTGCAATATAAGTTCTGGGTTTGTCATAAATGGAGGTGAAACCTAATGAATTGCAACTGCCATGCAGGCACGTAGAAAGCCACCTTTATGCAGATCATGTGATTTTTTTTATTTATATCAGGAAATGGTCATCTTTTTAACGCCATGGGGTGGTTTGAAATGGACAGAACCTTTTTGACTCCTTGAGCAGGGGAGGGTGTAGAGATTCTTTTAACCCTTCCAAGAATGGGAGGAAGAGTCCTGTAGGGTATTCCAGATTAAAAGGGTGTATTCACTTGTGTCTTTCATTCTGTCCAATGTCCAGTGGGGGGAAAGTTTGAACCCTGAAGAGGGTGACGGTCAAAATCATGTTCTGTGCATACGCATGATAACCCACCAACCCTGCTGTTAAAACTGCATAAGCATATTCTATCTGAAATGCATGACCTATGACTCTTCTGCAGGTCTAATTGCATCTCAAGGTGAGTTATGGAAGGAAAACAGAAAACTCACTCATTCCATCTTGAGGGAGTTTGGTCTGGGCAGTTCCTACATGGAGGATCGTATACGTACAGAATCGGTTCACTTGTGCAGCCTAATGTCTCAGCACCTAAATGAGCCCTGGGACCCTGCTTCCAGTCTCCATGCAGCTCTTGGCAATGTAATCTACTCAGTGTGCTTTGGGAAGCGTAGGGAATACACAGACCCTTGGTTTGTGGAATACCTGAAAGTACTCACCAAAGCATCTGAGCTGCTTGGCAGTGCTGGTGCTGTGATAGTCTTTCCATCACTCAAGTATCTTCCTGGTGACATATTTCAACTTAAAGAGTTCAAAAGATTTTCTGAGACTATAATTCAAGACTTTTATAAAGATATGATCAACACGGCAAAGGAAACTTATCAAGATGGCAGAGTCAGGGATTTCATTGATGCATACCTGAAGGTCATGTACGAGAGGAAAAAGGAAGGAAGGGACACAACACTCACTGGTTTGTAACAATTCTTCACCTTGATAATTCTAATGAATCATCAATATGGTATTAAAGTAAGGATTACAGGCTATATCCTTGCAAATTTAAGTTATTGTCAAAACCATTATGTTCATGTGAAAATAATTATCAATTGTTCATTTCCATTTTCCAATGTTTTACAAGTTACAAAACCAATGATGGAGAGACAGATATTATATGAGAAGGTTGCTAGATTGACCTATGGGTGTGTCTGTGGAGATATTAGAATTGACCATAGACTACAGCACTATGTAACACCATCTGGGTTGCAGAAGCCCTGAGGGGAATTTACTGGTAGGTCGCCCAAAGTATTTTGACCATAGTGTTCTGGCAGGTCCCCAAAAGTATTTTGACCATAGTGTTCTCAGCTTGTCATACATTTTTTGTCACTGATATCACAGTTTTAGGATTTGATGTCAGTGTTATTCTAGAAAAAAAAACACAAGTATCAGGCTGATAATGTAGTTTAGTGCATGAATAGGTGATAATTGACTAAAAACACAGTTAATGTGCTTTAATAAGAGCAATCCATTAATTATTCTTCATGCTATGTAAACTCCAGTATCGGGGTGATACACTAGTTTCTGTGAAACCTTGATATCACAGTTTTTAACTCTGATATCAATGTTTTCAACTCTGATATCATAGATTTTATCTTTGACATGAAGGTTTTTATTTGTAATATTGATGTTTAATCTCTGATATCAGAGTTAGATACTTTGACATCAGAGTTATTCACTGTGCAGTCATGTCTCTATAAACCGGTCTTCAATAGGTTGGTTGATTCACTTACCAGCCATGTTTGCCATCAAACAGATTTGATTATATCCATTGAATTCTATTGTAATCATGATTCAGAGAACCAGCCAATTCAAGAACCAGTCAAATTTTATCTCAAACGGAGGTGGCCGGTTTATAGAGACATGACTGTATCATACTTGTACTATATACTTTTAAATAGACTGTGGTGGTTGGATGAGCCGAGCACAGTAGGTGCTGTAGACCCCTGGTGTTAACATATACAACTAACTCTTCCTACCTGAGCGCAGCAAGGTGAGAGGGTAGACACAATAGATATGTAGATACACATATAAATCACCTTGTCATTTATACAGTTAGATATCAAGTCTTGATTCAAAGTTAAAACTATGATATCAAACTATGATATCAAAGTTTCCAAACACTCATGTTTCGCCCCGATACTTCAGTTTACAGAATATGAGAAATAACAGATAAAAAACAACACACAGGTTAAGTTTTGATGGATAAAGTGGAAAAAAGAGTGAGGAAATGAATATCACAATGTCACCCTGATATGGGAATATTTTAGAAAAACTCTGATATTACTCTCGGAAACTGTGATATAGAAGTTAGAAAACCCTATTATCAAGTTCTAAAACTATGATATCAAATAAAGAACTCTGATATCTGGGGGTAAACATTTGGCTTGCCACAGTAGTCACCATACTTCACGGGCAAAGACTTAGTATAGCAGTGTAAAGGGTTGGGTTAGGGTGTCATGATATAGTGAACAAGTAATCAATGGATAATTCATGATGCGTGTGAAGGCTAATTACATGAGGGCTTAGCCTGAGTGTAATTAGCCTTCGCTAACACACACAAGTCATGAATTATCCATTGACTACTTATTTTATTCCCCGAAACCAATAGATAATCAATACAATACCAATAAATTCAAGTTGAAAACAAAAATTGTTTCCCTTCCCCGGGACTCGAAGCCAGCCATTGTGTGTACACGATCGGTACATACACCTCAGCGCCCAGCAGCTAACAGCGACAGCCCCCGTCTCGGCTTGCTTTGAATGCATCTCGTGGTTATAAATGTATGTACACGATCAGTACACACACCTCGGCGCCCGTCTCGGCTTGGCTTGCTTTGAATGCGACTCGCGGTTATGGCAGCGGCACACAGCGAAAAAAAAAAATGTGCCCAGACTGGGACTCGATCCGCCCACCTTCGACAGCTGAGCGCAATGCGCTAACCACTAGACCACCGCGTCTCCTCCTTCAGCGGCCGTCTCGGCTTGCTTTGCTTTGAATACGTCCCGCGGTTATGGTAGCGGGCACAGGGCAAAAAAAAGATGCACCCAGACCAGGACTCATCCCGCCTACCTCTACAATCTAACCAAGCAAACCCAGACCGTTACACGTCAGTCCCTGTGGCGCAATGCATAGGGAGTTGTGTTTGGGATGTGAGACTGCTGGTTCGATCCCTACCCTGGCCTTGTAAATTTCATGGGTTTTAACATGTAACATATGACATGTAAAGACATGAGAGGCGTGCAGGTTATCCATGGATTACCGCATGGCATGCAGGTTATCCATGGATAACCGCATGCCTTACAAAATTGATGCTACAGCCTTCATGGTGTGCAATATCGACAGATATGTGCAGGGGAATATCCAGAAAAAGCACTCAGAATCCCAGAAATCGTGGAATAATAAAGGGTATGGCACTCTTAGACGCCTATCTGCTGTGAGCCACTGTAAGTATACCTGTCACATTGCACTATTGACAGCACGTATTTCCCCACCTGTTCCCAGATGCAAGGTATTATAAAACTAAAAATTATGGTGATTCTTAGGGTGGATGTATTGATTGTATTTTCTTGGTTGTTCATCAAGGTATCACAACAGATAAGATAATAAAATGACAAATAATGCTTTATTCATGTATTCCTACATAATTACAAGCATGCATATGGGGAAGTTGAAAATTGGTTTCAGGTTAGATACTACCCATCATTACGGCAACACAGAGTCCTACGATCGAAACCAACGAGAAAGTGTGTTCACTATCTACTTCTATTTACTATAAAATATTTTCACATATTTACTATTTCACATTTCTCTAGTTGAAGACATGCCCATTGTCCTGTCTGACCTTGTTGGAGCTGGGACAGAGACATCAGCATCCACACTGCGCTGGGGTTTGGTGTACATGCTAAGGGACCCAGACATACAGCAAAAGATACAAGCAGAGATAGATGAAGTCATTGGCAATGATGAACCATCTATGCAGCATCGCCTAAGTATGCCCTATACTGAGGCCTGTTTACTTGAGATTCAGAGGATTGGGGATATTGTACCTTTGGGTAGGTCCATATCTATTCTGTTAATCACTTTGGTGACAGTACATTAGATTGATCTAACTGAAATGTATGTCACTGTCCTAAAGTCTCTCATGATAATATCCTAGGAAGGTAATAGAGAGAAATCTAATAACACTGCCCACTTCACAAGAAACATTTTTCTTCTTAAAGTAAGTTAAAGACGTTTTTCAATGTAAAAGAATGGTTGGAAAGGAGGAGCCATCCAAGCAGGATATACTGAGTATGCTCTACACAGAAGCCTGTCTGCTTAGGATTCATAGGATAGGAGATATTGTGCCTTTGGGTAGGTCTAGATACTGATCATGTAACTATTTGCTATCTAAGGCTAAATACGGCATACCGAATGAGACACAAGTCTTGAAACCCTTGACACATCTAGCCAAAATGGTGAAGGTAATTCGCCATACCAGTTTTGCTATGGATGGTATACTACACGTGGGCCCTTCACAAGTGCAATGTCACGCTATATATTTTGTATACTTTAGTGGCTCGATACACTCTAAATCCTGCACTCATAGTTCGGTATATCATTTTCCAAATGTAAGATTTTCAATATACTTATGTGTGGTATAGAGGAAGAAAAATATCAGTTACATTTTTGCAATTATCGATAGTATAAAAAGAGATATTTTTCAAAGAAAGTTGACTTGCAAGAATATCTTGAGTATTATCAATTCATTTGCCATTAAACTGGATGTACTATAAAATATTAACTTGTAAGAATGGTTTGATTATTATCAATTCATTTACCATAAATAAAACTGGATGTACTTAATTTTCAAGACATATAGAATGTGCTTTTAAAATAAACCCAATATAATACATGTATGACTGAAATACCTTCAACATTACTCTAGATATGGCTAACCTCGGTCACCCCCACGGACAACCTGCTGGGGTCTATACCTGTGTGTACTGTGCTCAATACCTACAGGTTGCGCGGCATGGGGGTTAATTGATAACTTAGAAAGAATTTATTTTTTATTGAAATTATCAGACTGACATAATCGCTTCATGCCGAAAATGATACTCTCATTGAAACGAAAATCCTTTATGAAAATCTTTTACATTTTTTCATGATATAAAGCAATACAGCATGTTGTGAATTGCATAAAAACCATCAAGAGTTTTTTCTCACAGACCTGATCGTTTTCAAACTAAATATGTGTCTTATAATTCTTTAACTCATGAATTGCCATCCTGCAAGAGCAACGTGATCTCACCCCTTTAAACACCTCTACATAAGGCCTTCTTGTTCAATTTATCTAGGTGTACCCCACACTACAACAGAAGATGTACATCTTATGGGGTATGACATACCTGAAGACACCATGGTCATCTCTAATCTCTATGCTGTACATTTTGATCCTGTTCTATGGCCAAATCCTCATCACTTTAACCCTCACCGTTTCCTTGACAGTCATGGTAAATTGCAAAGAAGTGAGAAAGTCATACCATTTTCAATGGGTAAGTAACACTTCATTATTAAGCCTTTATTAACATATGTCCCGTTAGTAATGCATAAATTCATCTGTTCTGAAATCATGCAAGTCAACATAAGGCACAGTCACCCCTGTGCCACAGGAGCTAATCTCACCCAATCAGAGATAAGAACTATACAAAATGGGATTTCTCCTATGTGAATTATTATGTTGCCTAATCAGTATCCACATTTTTTAATGATGATTGCTGATTAGACAACACCCCTTCCTTACAATCAGTATCACATTCTGTTGATGAGGATTTGCATGTTTACATCAGCACTGCCTTAACATGTGATTAGCTATTTGTTGGGAATGAATTGGTCGAAATGGAAAGTCAGGGGGCTGACCTTACCTGTTCCCTACTGACTCAGCTAAATGTTTGAACAGTCTCTGCATAGATAGAAATGGAGAAATATCTACTATCTTTTTGAATCCTTCTCACATTACTCCTATTGGCTCCAGGCACTGCATAGATGATATAATGATGGCATTTTACTTTGCAGGTAAGAGAGCTTGTCTAGGAGAATCTCTGGCCAGGATGGAACTGTTTATCTTCTTTGTGACTATGTTACAAAATTTCACATTTGAGGTGCCAGCTGGGGCCCATCTCCCAGAACAGAATGGCAAAGTGGGTCTCACACACATGCCTAACCCATTTAATGTGGTGATTCAGCGACGTAAATGACTATGGCATAATATCAACCAAGGGACCTATAACCTTACTTAGTCTATCATAGATAAGAATTCATGCAGGACACAATATTCATGACAAAGAATGAAAAATGTTAGATTAAAGATAAAGTCTGATATGACCTCTTAAAAAATACTCCTAACCGATATTGAGTTGTTAGCGCGGCGACTCTAAGTCCTACTAGTGAGACTTGTAGACTAGTCAATGGTTCAGAGTCGCCACGGTGTAAGGGATAGGGGAGCCCTGATTTCTATTTTCGTTCACTGTTCTTCTCCTATGGACTATTTTGACACAATATTGAGACATTGTTATCAGTATATGCATGTACTAATGGTAGATAACTTGTTTTTGTGATATATGTTTAGTTTGGGTTTTATGATTAGATTAGACATTTCAGCTCCTGGAGCTCTATGGAAGATTAGCATAAGACAAAATTAAGATTCACCAATACATCTCTGTAGGCTTTATCTGATAATTCTGTGGTCTGAAATTGCTGTATATATGTACTAAAGGCTTCATCTCACGGGGTTATGGTACATTTGGATCATATATTCTGTATTTGAAGAAGATATTTACTGTTTAGAATCTCTATAAATCTCTATGGAGAGACAAATGCTAAACTTGGTGTACCCTGTCTACAGAGGGGAGGGGGTTACCAGTTTGGTGGGGAGGGGGTTGTGACCAGCTGTATGCTGTTGGGGTTGGTAAGACTGCCACACACAACCCTAGTCATTCTGGGGTCCTTGGTGCATATGGTTCTGGGTCATTGAACATGCCCACCTCTACCATTTGTAGTGGTCATCTATGGGCAGGCAGAACTTCTCGGTAGTAGACCTAGTAGTACAAGGCAGCACAAGAGTTACAGGGTGAGCCAGATGGTACAACCTTTAATTGCCTTTGAAGTTAGCTTTCCTATTATTCTATCACTAGACACAAGATTACAAGTTGCTGCGCTATGTCTCACAGGTCTATTCTCTACTATTCTATTAAAATCTACAACACTATGGTTTTATTTTATGTGTCTGTCCGACATCATTCACAGTATGCAATTTATATTGGAATCGAATATGTTAATCAGATCTTTCTAGACACTGATATATAGGTTAATAATCATATTAGATTCTTAACCACGCAGAATACACTAATGTAAAGGTAGGATTCTAAATACCCCTGGCAACTTCTTACTATTCAACTTTTCATTATTCATTCATTGTCAACAAAAAAGAATGGCAAAGGCAGATGGTTATGTGGGCTAGGAAATTCCATGGAGTCGCACTGTATCCTGACCACACCTAAGCTAGTCTCTGCCATGCTGTGTTTTATATGTTTATTGATTTAATTAAGCCTGTCCGCCACACAACAAATATGAAGTGTGCCAGTCTAGAACATAAAGCATTCCTTTAGTAAAATGTTTCGGGTTGCAGGTGATTCCATGAATTCGATCATCTCGCACATGAGGATCCTCTAGTGGATTCAGTTTCTACCCTTCCTCAAGAAAATAATTATGATGGCGTGTAAGGGTCCATAGCCAGGTGTTGAAATAACAAAAATGGTTCATGCCATATTGAGGTCTTTATTCTCATTGTGCATCTTACTATTCCTTGATGCTTGGGTGTTGTTTTCATTTTGTTCAGGAGCCCATGCAGAAAATTTAATTTAATATAAATTGTAATGGGCAATGGGTGGGTGATTCTCAGTTGAAATAGTTGCTGATGTTATAACTACATTTATTAAAAAAATATATAGAGATATCATTCAGACTTGAAATGTGTTTAAACGTTTGTGAACGTGTGGATTAGGTTAAGATAAAAAGAAAGTTTATTAAAAAAAAATATTCTTACAGTTAAGATCCTTTTTTGTTGTCACGAACGAAATTCGTTTTTCAATGGTTGTACATGTAAAACGTTTGTTAGTTCAATGTTTTAGATCAAAATTACGTGTTTTTTAGTCTAAAACAAAGTACATGTTTTGCCGCTAGTTTTTCTTACATTTAAATAAACGTTTAAGAAGTTAAGAACATAACAGTTACGTTTTTATATAAAAATGTTTTTTTGCCAAGTGGAATAAACTCAGAACTGTTTCAGTGGAGGTAGGTCCTGCTACTTTGCCCACTCCTGTAAATTTACCCTTTACTGTGCACAAATTCAATCACAGCACCTATAGTACAGGTGTACAATTAAACAGGACTGCAAATGTAACAATTATATAGAATAGAAAATTCTGAAAATCATCTAAACGTATATCAGATTTGTAGGTATAGTTGCAATTACAGACCTGGCCCATAACAAGCTTTTGCTAGGGCTTCTTTCTTGGGCATGGTGGAACATTATAACTTAATTTGTGGATCCTGGTGAATTTCATCAAAGAAAGTTGATTTGTATGTATTATTGCTCTTGTGCACCATCAATCTAGTGGCCAATATTTCCCATATAAATCAATATATCATTCTTGTATGATATACTCTTTCTAATTGTCTAATTCCCATGTGGTAAAAGCTACCATGCAGCTTTCTTCAATCAACATAAATAAATGTGTTATGATCAACATACTGACAAACATCATTGCTGTGGTTTTCACGAAGAACTTGAAGACGTTGGGAGTTAATGCAGATATGCAGGATATGATGCAGAACCACTCATCTCTGAGTTGGGACTTAAAGATCCACATGATAGCCCCGCATCCCACCATGGAGACTCCGTGCATGTCCCCAGTATAGATACCCACTAGGTCCACCCCCCCCCCAGCACAGGGGGCTGTTTAGAGAAAAGAGTGTGTCAATACTATAGAACTGCCAGCTAGCTAACAACCTCTCTGCCAGAAGGGCAGCTAGCAACACCAACAGACATGATACAATTAATTACTATTGATCTATACTCTATTACCTCTAGTGAATGTTACTCTATATCATTTGAAAACGTGGAGAAATCCAAGCATTGCTCATCAAGTATAAAAGGTATATAAAAATGAGACCATAATTACCGTAAATGCATTTTTGATGTGCACCATCGTGAAAAGCCTGACAGGACCTTTGGGTTTTACTGTCTCAGGGACCAGGAATATTGCATACAAAACGAGCAGGGCATTGAGGACAAACATGATAAAGAAAACCCAGCCAAACCCAATCAGATTCACCACGAACCCGCTGCCGCTGTAGACAGTACGGCCGAGATGAATACAGTTAGAGAAGCCATCACTATCGTGAAGCTTCGCTGTTCCTACAGAAAGAAATGAAGAGGAGTAGAAAGAAAGAAAGAAAGAAAGAAAGAAAGAAAGAAAGAAAGAAAGAGCAGTTGATACAATGGATAAGGCTGTATGCATTTCTTTACTAAATCGAGGAGAATGGTATGAACAGATAATATAGCTCTATATATTATTGAGCTTGCCCATTGGCGCACTATACGAACAATACTTCAAGGTCGAATCCCATGATACAATCTAACGCTGGAAAGTTCTTGCAATTTGGGAACTCTTGCAGATAGGGGGACTTGCCTTTACTGCAAATTGCAAGGCTTCTAACATGCCATTGCATTTTACAAATCCGACTGTTGCAATTCAACTGACCCCTAACCCTTGCAATGTAGATCTGTAAGCTGCGTTAAATTGCAATGCCATTCTCCTTGATATTGAATTTGCAAGCTGTTGTAGGCAAGCACAGTGCAGAATGAGACCGAAATTGAACTCTGTGTGTAATTTATACAGACATTTTGCATACAAATTGCAGGGTCTGGGGCAAGTTTAGATTGCATAGTGGGACTTGGGTTGCAAGTTGAAGTGAACACACATCCCTATTTGTCAGTGACTTTATCCACATTTCTCCAAATTGCAATGGGTTCTATAAATTGCAGAAACTTTTCGCTTAAGCAGGGAAAAATATCTAAATATAAAGATCTTAACTTCAGTGCAAATCTACAAGAGATTCCTTGCCATTAAAGCCCCCCGTAGCCGTTATAGGTCTTGCAATATAAGGACAGGGCCCCAGATTGCAACAGATGACTAAATTGCAGAAGCTTTTCAGCCAAAATTGCATCGTGGGATTCGACTTTTATGTAGATATTCTGGAAGAGTGTGGGAATAGGATTCGGATCAGTGCTCATCAAGATGTACGCACGGGAAATGCTGTGTTACTAAATTGGATTTTGTCCACATGAATGTGACTAAATATAGTTTTACTACTGGTATTAAGGAAACGAATCCCAAATCCCAGTCAACCCCTAGTCTAATGTAATCACTTACTTATATAACAGTTGTTTTCTTGTGTAGCATGAAGACACATAATTATATACACAGGGTATCAGTTCTGATAGAGACGCCCATAGCCATTATCGCCATTTTATTGACAACTAGGCGATGCCTATCTAGGGAGAAGTGGGTAATAGCGACCCATGGCTCACTGTACTTTTCTTATCATATTATGCATATATTAAGGACTTACGTCTAAAATACAACTCAGTAGATTTCAATGGTCACAAGATAAACTTATGAGGTTTTCCATATTTCAAAGGTGAGTATTTCCGCATGCCAATTGTAGTTTTTGTCACCCCTTCCAACTAATTCCTACATCCTTATGATGAATTTACACTGGTCCTATTTGGATTATAAGGTCGAATCCCACAATGTAATCTAACCCTGAAAAGTTCTTGCAATGTGGGAACTCTTGCAGATAGGGGGACTTGCCCTTACTGCAAATTATGAGGCTTCTAACATGCCATTGCATTTTACAAATCCGACTGTTACAATTAAACTGACCCCTCACCCTTGCAATGTAGATCTATAGGCTGCGTTAAATTGCAATACCATTCTCCTTGATATGGTATTGTACAGTGTATGAGCAGCTCTATGTATCAGCTGACACGGTTAAGTGACACTATAATGCCCATTGGTCGTCATAAATGCAGAAACTCGCCAGGGCTGCAGAAGTGCTTACCCAATATGCTCAGATAACGAATGTACACAAAATGAGTCAAAGAGCGCGAGTTTATAAACATAGTGACAAGTAACTACAGGTCGAATCCCACGATGCAATCTAACCCTGGAAAGTTCTTGCAATTTGGGAACTCTTGCGGATAGGGGGACTTGCCCTTACTGCAAATTGCAAGGCTCCTAACATGCCATTGCATTTTACAAATCTGACTGTTGCAATTAAATTGACCCCTCACCCTTGCAATGTAGATCTGAGAGCTGCATCAAATTGCAATGCAATTCTCCTTGATATTGAATTTGCAAGCTGTTGCAGGTAAGCACAGTGCAGAATGAAACCGAAATTGAAGTCTGTGTGTAATTTATACAGAAATTTTGCATACAAATTGCAGGGTATGGGGCAAGTTTAGATTGCATAGTGGGACTTGGGTTGCAAGTTGAAGTGAACACACATCCCTATTTGTCAATGACTTTATCCACATTTCTGTAAATTGCAATGGAATTCTGTAAATTGCAGAAACTTTTCACTTAAGCAAGGGAAAATATCTAAATATAAAGATCCAAACTCGAGTGCAAATCTACAAGGGATTCCTTGCCATTAAAGCCCCCTGTAGCCTATATAGGTCTTGCAATATAAGGAGAGAGCCTCAAATTGCAACAGATGACTAAATTGCAGAAACTTTTCAGCCATAATTGCATCGTGGGATTCGACCTTTAGTGTTTCTATTTGAAGATAAAATAATAGCTTTTATTGACAGCAAAAAGTGAGGTCATTTCTGACCTATGTGTCATACAGTAAGTCTACTACAATAATGTATATGCTTAAAGGCCGAATCCCACGATGCAATCTAACCATGGAAAGTTCTTGCAATTTGGGGACTATTGCAAATAGGGGGACTTGCCTTTACTGCAAATTGCAAGGCTTCTAACATGCCATTGCATTTTACAAATCTGACTGTTGCAATTTAACTGACCCCTAACCCCTGTAATGTAGATCTTTAAGCTGCGTTAAATTGCAATGCCATTCTCCTTGATATTGAATTTGCAAGCTGTTGTAGGCAAGCACAGTGCAGAATGAGACTGAAATTGAACTCTGTGTGTAATTTATACAGACATTTTGCATAAAAATTGCAGGGTATGGGGCAAGTTTAGATTGCATAGTGGGACTTGGGTTGCAAGTTGAAGTGAACACACATCCCTATTCGTCAATGACTTTATCCACATTTCTGTAAATTGCAAGGGAATTCTGTAAATTGCAGAAACTTTTTGCATAAGCAAGGAAAAATATCTAAATATAAAGATCTTAACTTCAGAGCAAATCTACAAGGGATTCCTTGCAATTAAAGCCCCCCATGGCCAATATAGGTCTTGCAATATAAGGGCAGGGCCCCAGATTGCAACAGATGACTAAATTGCAGAAACTTTTAAGCCAAAATTGCATCGTGGGATTCGACCTCTATGTTCTACAAACTACATGCATAGTATACAGTACTACAAAACTAAATCTATGGAAACAGATACTTCTGTATAACACAGCTCACACAATCACTCAAGGTCGAATCCAACGATGCAATCTAACCCTGGAAAGTTCTTGCAATTTGGGAACTCTTGCAGATAGGGGGACTTGCCTTTACTGCAAATTGCAAGGCTCCTAACATGCCATTGCATTTTACAAATCTGACTGTTGCAATTAAATTGACCTCTCACCCTTGCAATGTAGATCGAAAGGTCGAATCCCACGATGCAATCTAACCCTGGAAAGTTCTTGCAATTTGGGAACTCTTGTAGATAGGTGGACTTGCCTTAACTGCAAATTGCAAGTCTTCTAACATGCCATTGCATTTTACAAATCCGACTGTTGCAATTGAACTGACCACTAACCCTTGCAATGTAGATCTGTAAGCTGCATTAGATTGCAATGCAATTCTCTTTGATATTGAATTTGCAAGCTGTTGTAGGCAAGCACAGTGCAGAATGAATTTATCCACATTTCTGTAAATTGCAAGGGAATTCTGTAAATTACAGAAACTTTTCGCTTAAGCAAGGAAAAATATCTAAATATAAAGATCTTAACTTCAGTGCAAATCTACAAGGGATTCCTTGCCATTAAAGCCCCCCATAGCCGTTATAGGTCTTGCAATATAAGGACAGAGCCCCAGATTGCAACAGATGACTAAATTGCAGAAACTTTTCAGCCAAAATTGCATCATGGGATTTGACCTTAAGAGCTGCATCAAATTGCAATGCAATTCTCCTTGATATTGAACTTGCAAGCTGTTGTAGGTAAGCACAGTGCAGAATGAGACCGAAATTAAGGTCTGTGTATAATCTATGCAGACATTTTGCATACAAATTGCAGGGTATGGGGCAAGTTTAGATTGCATAGTGGGACTTGGGTTGCAAGTTGAAGTGAACACACATCCCTATTTGTCAATGACTTTATCCACATTTCTGTAAATTGCAATCAAATTCTGTAAATTGCAGAAACTTTTCACTTGAGCAAGGGAAAATATCTAAATATAAAGATCCAAACACCAGTGCAAATCTACAAGGGATTTCTTGCTCTTAAAGCCCCCTGTAGCCGTTATAGGTCTTGCAATATAAGGAGAGAGCCTCAAATTGCAACAGATGACTAAATTGCAGAAACTTTTCAGCCATAATTGCATCGTGGGATTTGACCTTCACACATTCACACACACAAGCATGCTTACAAGATATCATGTAGACCAAAAAATCCCTACAGAGATACACAAATACAGATATGGCATACATAACCTAGGTGGGTCAGCTGTACCATAAGGTCGAATCCCACAATGCAATCTTAAGGTCAAATCCCACGATGCAATTTTGGCTGAAAAGTTTCTGCAATTTAGTCATCTGTTGCAATTTGGGGTTCTCTCCTTATATTGCAAGACCTATAACAGCTACGGGGGGCTTTAATGGCAAGGAATCCCTTGTAGATTTGCACTGAAGTTACAATCTTTATATTTAGATATTTTCCCTTGCTTAAGTGAAAAGTTTCTGCAATTTACAGAATTTGCTTGCAATTTACAGAAATGTGGATAAAATCATTGACAAATAGGGGTGTGTGTTCAGTTTAACATGCAACCCAAGTCCCACTTTGCAATCTAAACTTGACCAATACCCTGCAATTTGTATGCAAAATGTCTGTATAAATTACACACAGAGTTCAATTTCGGTCTCATTCTGCACTGTGCTTACCTACAACAGCTTGCAAATTCAATATCAAGAGGAATGGCATCGCAATTTAATGCAGCTTACAGAGCTACATTGCAAGGGTGAAGGGTCAGTTTAATTGCAACAGTCGGATTTGTAAAATGCAGTGGCATGTTAGAAGCCTTGCAATTTGCAATAAAGGCAAGTCTCCCTTTTTGCAAGAGTTCCCAAATTGCAAGAACTTTCCAGGGTTAGATTGCATTGTGGGATTCGACCTTAACCCTGGAAAGTTCTTGCAATTTTGGAACTCTTGCAGATAGGGGGACTTGCCTTTACTGCAAATTGCAAGGCTTTTAACATGCCTTTGCATTTTACAAATCTGACTGTTGCAATTAAACTGACCCCTCACCCTTGCAATGTAGATCTGTTAGATTGCAATGCCATTCTGCTTGATATTGAATTTGAAAGCTGTTGTAGGTAAGCACAGTGCAGAATGAGACCAGAATTGAACTCTATGTGTAATTTATACATTTTGCATATGAATTACAGGGTATGGGGTCAACTTTAGATTGCATAGTGGGACTTGATTTGCAAGTTGAAGTGAACACACATCCTTATTTGTCAATGACTTTATCCATATTTCTGTAAATTGCAAGCAAATTCTGTAAATTGCAGAAACTTTTCACTTAAGCAAGGCAAAATATCTAAATATAAGGATCTTAACTTCAGTGCAAATCTACAAGGGATTCCTTGCCATTAAAGCCTCACGTAGCCATTATAGGTCTTGCAATATAAGGAGAGAGCCCCAAATTGCAACAGGTGACTAAATTGCAGAAACTTTTCAGCCTAAATTGCAGAAACTTTTCAGCCAAAATTGCATTGTGGGATTCGACCTATACCTATAACTCGTATATTTATATACATTACATTTTATGAATGTGATGATATAATACTAGGTGAAACCGTACAATATACATAGTACCTAGAATAATAGTTGGATTCCACAGAGGGTAGTTAAAGCTGCTGCTGCCTCTGCTTAAACGCAGTATACAGAAACTTTGCAAGTGCACTTATCATACTAGGGTCATTTTCTTTCATAACCGTAACAAACTTATCCATATTTGACATATCCCGGTAATTACAGATTTTACCACCTATATGATTTTCAAGAGTTGTTCGAGCTGCCTTATGTAGTTCACATGTTGTCAGAAAATGTACCTCATCACCAATAGCACCAGTTGAGGAGTATAGACATACTCTGTCACATTCAGGTTTAGGGGGTCTACAATGCCTCCCTATCTCAATACCAAGATTATGGGAACTAAGTCTGTATTGTGCTAATACAGTCCTGTGATTTTGATCGCTAATTTTAAGTAAATAGTGTTCGAGCCTGAACTCGCTCTTGAATTTTTTTAATGTTCTTTTTACCCTCCCCAGCAAGCGCAATCTCATTCATAATTTTCTCAGAGTATTTACTAAAAATTGGTTCAGTTGCTCTAGCTATGATGTTAGAGTTAGTAGATGTCGACTGGTTTTCCCAAAGCTGACTATATTTTCTACCAAGCGACTATAGCAAACCTTTAACATTTGTACACCAGTTATCCCCTCCTTGCTGGTCAAGATGGTGCAGTTTCAAGCAACATCTATGGAGAATATGCGATTCCTCAAAGTTAACAACCCTTTCCCATTATTTTAGTGCTCTTACTTCCCATTGAGCCTTCAGAGGCACTCTACCCGTATCCGCATATACTGCAGCTGAAGTTGTCTGCTTCCTTACACCAAGCACACACTTCAGGTATTTAAGATGGTCCACTTCAAAATTATCTAGTTTTCTAGCTTTATTCAGGCCCCATAACTCGCATCCATAGTCAAGGCATGGTCGTATTTGGGTGTCAAAGAGCTTAAGGGATAGTCTAGGATTTGGTTTCCCATAATATACTGTCTGTTTCTACTTTGAGAGCTACTCCCTGCAGATTGACCCCAATATATGTGGAAGTGTCCTTGGGTATATATTGTTTTGAACATAATTGATAACGTCCATGCTGTTATGCTTTATTTCTTTCAGGTAGACTTGTTCCATAGCATTCACTTGTAAAAGTCCCAAATAAAAGACGCCATAATGGCATCATTATCCGTAGACACCGACGTTTGCAATAGCACGGCGGACATGTCAGATAATAAGAAATTGGTTGGGGAATCGCCTAAAGTAGAGCTCAAGGATGTCCCTGCACATAGATGAAAAAAGGCTGTCCTATCATCATAGAGCCAGTCATGATTATTTTCACGCTGCTTCACTTCCCTACCAGCTTCATGATACCTGAATATGTCCAACGACGTGAGTGGGAGAGGCTCACAGGTAACAACAACTACTCCTCGTCAAAAACAAATGTCTTACTTCTGTGAATGATACCATTGGGAATGACCCAGTGCATGGAAATATGACACTAGCATCTAGTGCAGCATCCTACTTTGATTTAGAGTTGACACTCATGCACTCAATTCCTGCCCTATTTGCAATGATGTTTCTTGGCCCATTCAGTGACAAAGCGGGACGAAAGTATACTATTCTTTCTCCAATCATAGGCCAGTCATTGGCTCTCCAGTCATATACATTGACAGCTGCATTTTCCTTACCAATACAACTTATTCTTGTGGGATTCTTTCTATTTGGTTGCTCTGAGCTGTTTGTAAGCTTCTTCTCAGGGCCTTATGCCTATCTTGCATATATAACACCAACGGTAGGTTACTGTCTGCTATCAACTCGACATGTTAAAAACATTTAGCTGTGATGAGGGGATAAATTATTTATTTCAAAATATTTGTCAATCTATGAAAAAGATAAATCTTGATTAAGGCAAAGAATAACTTGCAACATATGTAAGTAAACCTCAAGATTCAAAGGCCAGTACAGTAAATAGGTTGGTTTAAATATATATATAGCCATATATACAGATGACCATTGTCTTCGAAATGTTATCTCTTTGGTAGTATCTGGAGCAGCTATCTGGATGGGAAAATATCATGTCAGTGATGAATGGTGGTGCATCCTTTCTGGTGCGACATCTGCAGCTGGAGATGTATTTAGGTTCTTCGTAACAACTACTGCAATGATACTTGGCAGTGAGTTACCACATCTAAACTTAAAATAATATGCCAATGCCTTCTATGATAATGTCATGGTATCCACTTCATTGATTGAACAGGTTGTTTCTGCAGGGGGTGGTCAAAACAGTACTGCTAATAGTGGGGTTGCCTGTACATGCCTGTCGAATATGATATAGTTAGGCCGGTAACACATGCTGAGTAGGCTATTTATTACCTAATGCTCCTGTACAATTTGGTAGAGGATTCATACTAGCTACGTAAATAAAAAATGACAGTTTATGAGCATAATTATGGATTACCTGAATGCTGCATTCTCAGTTGCATTGATTTGGTTTCAGGTGTTACATTGGCATACCTATATTTGCAACTAAAATACGTTTAATGCTTTCATAGTTGGTCCAGTCTGATGAAATATGTGAGATATTAAAAAGAAGCAAAACAAACTGCACCATTTTTTTAAATGTTAAAGTTAATATATCTGCTATAAAGGCTGGTTTGAAAATTTGTGGAATCACATCTCAATATTTTGTTAATGCTCATCTCTTTTGCTGTTAATATATTGTTCCAATCACTACTGGCCCTTAATGCTTCAATATGAAGTGTTTAATCACAACACAATACACTTCACTGGATGGCTCTTGACATTGCTGCTCACCACAGTACCACCTGTTGGCTATTCTGACAGGCTTTGTGTAGTCTTTAAGTACACCTTGAGAATTAGGACTGGCTATTCATCCACAGCACACAGGTTCCCTCTATAGGAAATTAGACACACCTGATTTATTACCAGGATAGGAATAAGTATATGGCATAGCTTTTCTTTGTTTTGGAGCAAAAATATTTCATATAATTACTAGATGATTTAACACATGGTTTAGAATGTTGTCTAGACGGTGTTTGATGAGAAATCCCAAATTGTATACTGTGATAGCGGATATGCCCACTTTAATCTATCTACTCCAAGATATCGGGTGTGTACACATTTAATGGGGAAGGATTTGCAAATGATGCTAAATGCAATCAATATAGACATCTTCAAAAAGGGGGCTTAGTGAAGGGGGGTTTTAAGACGCTTTGTCCCAGTGCATGTCACATATTAAACATCAGAGGCTGTAGTGATATTCTACCGAAGACTTATTTGTCTAATTTTGTTCAGGGACTATCATGGGCAGTGTGGCTATGTTAGAAGTAGTTGCTGGCCTCATTGGCCATGTAATCACCAAACCATTATACTCGTCGACTGAAAAGGCTGGCCATCCCTCTGCTGTCTATCTGGACATGGCAGCATTCCTGCTTAGGAGTACTGCCATCATGTGGTATGTTAATTCTTCCCTTCCCCATTTTTAGCTCACTACTCCATTCTTTTGAATAGATTTGCAACAGCCATTAATGATCATCTGCGACATGTATTTGATATATCAAAACCTGAAAAGACAAATAATTAATGTATCCAACAGTATTACAATTAATATAGTATAAATTCAGAGAATTACTTCAGACCAATATATTGCCACACCAGATCTAACCCGCTCTGTAATTGATAATGACTTTGAGATTCTGTGTGTAGATATGTTGGTGAATGTTATAAAATATAAGGTCTTTGTATGCTATAGACCTCCTGATAGCCCAAACAAGAGTGCAATATACAAGAAGCTCACTTCAATGTTAAGGGAGGTCTCTAAAAATAGAAAACTGATAATAATGGGTGACTTCAACATCAATCTATTGAATAAGAAGGACGTAGAAGACTCTACAGTAAATGATTTTTGTACTGGAAATATATTATTCCAAATCATTAACGAAATTACTAGACCTGTGTCAGGAACCATATTGGACCAATTATATACCAACGCTCATAATATATCGTCATCAGGGTTGGCAGATGTGCACATATCTGATCATACCCCAAATTTTATGGTTTGAAAATGTGAAATAATGAAACTAAAGAAGAAAACTGTGTATGTGTGCTCATATAGGAAATATGACTATTTAGATTTTAAGAATATGCTGACCAACTATAACTGGGCTGATATTGTAATGCTACAAAACCCGAATGAAATGTGGGATAATATATTAACTGCTATCCTGTTACAACTGGGGAAAATGTGTCCCATTAAAAAATTAGTTATACCAGAATATACACCACCATGGTTAACACAACAAATACTAGAATTGATGAGAGTACGAGATAAAACCTATAAAAAAGCTAGAATCACTAAAACTGAAGATGACTGGGCTATAGCTAAACATTATAAACGGTTGGTTAAGAGAGAACTGTTTCACAGCCAGAAAAATGAAATTCTGGGATGCAATACATAAATTATTACCACATAAAACTAGTAGTACTCTCATCAAATTAAGAAATAGGACCACAAACCTGATTATACCACCTGATGACTGCGCAGAATACATTAACAGTTTTTTTGTTAATATTGGTGAGGATCTGGCAAAGGCACTCCCACCTGCTGAGGGGGAGATTGCTAATGCTACTCCTTTTGGAACACCTGCGGTGGATAAGAATCTATTACATGACATCTCATACATAGATCTTATAAAACTAATTAAGGCCATAAATGTTAAAAAACCATCTGCTATAGAACATTGTAAGTCATTCATAATTAAGGATGCCTTTTATGCCATTTCTGATGTAATACTTATATTGTACAACAAATGTCTATGTGAGTCGACCTTCCCTATAGCATGGAAGGCTGGTACAGTAGTACCATTACATAAGAAAGCTAAATCACTTGATGTAAATGATCTAAGGCCAATCAGCCTACTACAAATACCAGGCCAAAATGTTAGAAAAAATTGTATGTAAAAGGCTTCAATCATATATGAGAGAACACAATCTTTTATGTCCAGCCCAGCATGGGTACAGGGTGGGACACTCGACCCAGACAGCAGTCACTGAGCACCTTTACACTATTATGAAGAATACCATTTTAAATAAACCTTCATATTGCCTATATTTAGATTATTAAAAAGCTTTTGATACTGTCTCTCACTTTAAATTGTTAAAAAAATTGTCGCTTTTAGGACTTGACCGTTCAACTTGCAACTTTTTTAGAAACTATTTATCTGGCAGAACACAAAATACCATCGCCAATGAACAACTCTCAACATCCATGCCAATTAAATATGGGGTGCCTTCTTTACCCAAAGTTGGAAGGTTTGATATCACTCTATATGCTGATGATGTAGTTATAACTGTTAATACACCCGATGGCATGCAACAACCTATCACAGCCATTCAAAAATGGTGCATTAATAATTCGCTGACAATTAATGAAAAGAAAACCAAATGGATGCTGTTTAGTGATGCCCATAATGATAATAGCGTGTTCACTCTTAACAACACTGTTTTGGAGAGAGTATATGTCTTTACCTATCTAGGTCTAAACTTAGATCCAGATTTAAAATTCATAGAACACAGATCCACATGTATTCACAATATTAGGCATAAGATATTCCAACTTGCGCGAGTTAGAAAATTCATTGATAATTATACAGCCCTCGATATTTTCAAAAGTATGATTCTACCTGCTTTTGACTACTGTGATTTTGTATGGGTTAGAGACTATAGAGGGGAAACAGAAGAGCTCCAACTGCTACAGAATTGGGCCTTACGAGTTGTTTATAAAGTTAAGCTAGAGGAGCATCCTGCCATGACTACAGTACAAATAAGGAACACTAGCAAATGTATAGAGCTAAGGGATAGAAGAGACCAACACCTATTATTTTATGCCTATCAACTTTCAAAATGTGATGATTTTGTTGATAAAAGGAATATTCCTACTAGATTCCACATAGGAAAATGTCTTATTATACCACACTGTTTAAAACCTATCATACTAAGAAGTGCATACTATAGAGCAAGTGTAAGATGGAACCAGCGAAAAGCCTTTTACACAACTATTGAGACCCTTGTTTAGTTCAAAAAAGCTATAAAAAAAAGGACTACCCAAATTGTTTTATGTAACAAATAAGTGTACCCTCATATGTTCTTCATTCTCATCTCATCTCATTACACAATTACTTCATAGATCTAGTAATATGTAATGGTCTCACTAATATACCATTGGCCTGATCACTTATATTATGAATCACCACTGGCTGCGTGTTATTTGAGCTGTTTTAATATGTATGTAACATGGAGGGGGCTTGGTATAACTACCACAATGCGTGATTTGTGCTTGCATTCTATAAATTCACAATTTCAGTGTATATGCATTCCTGATACGAAAGGAGAAAAAAGGTACAAACCAGGAAAACAACATTACCTAAGTACACACATGATACAGATGAATCTTAGAATGAATGTCTATAGCCTTTACGTTTTCTCTTCCAACAAACCATTGTGAGCCAAATTAGTGTCCGGAAACTGAATACTCAACAGAAACAGAAATCAGAACACCTTAATTCGTTAAACTAGGTTTTAAGATAACCTGCCAGGAGAAGACCTAACAGAATGAAAAATTATAATGTCTTAAATCTGTTGAATGATAATAAAATTCGTGACCCCAATACTCTACTTGTTTAATTTTGCGTGGCATTAATTTTTGTATAATCCAAGAGAGTAGGATATCAGAAACTCATGAAAAAATAATGGTCAATCAAAGAAACATCGGTAGGATTCGACTAAAGTTAGTACTAAAGTAGTTTTCTAACACAACCATTTTGAGGAGTAGAATTAGATAAAGCAGAGGGCTCTTGGACATGATATTGTACTCTTTCATATGTTACCTCACATGTTTCTACCACTTCTGAGAAATAATTTAAGTGTTGATACTTACTATGAAGCGTCTTCAATGTTTGTAAATCCACTCACAAGTTGATAATGCACATGTACAGTACATGAATATAAAGTAGCAGCAGCAAATAGCTCCTCATAAGCATTTCCCAACTTAAACACAAGAAAAGTGTTTAAATGCTTGCTATATCTAAAAACATTGGTATTTAAACGTACTTTGTCTAAACATGTTAAGAAATTGAACATGTTCAGATGGAAAAAATGTCTGAGATTGTGGGACACGATAGTGTGAAGAAAAGAAAGTTTTTACGGTGTAATGACACCATTTCAATACTTTCAACTCAGGGGTGTAGAAAAAGGGGAGGGGGGGACCAAGGCGGCCTGCACCCCCCCCCCCAATTCATAATGAATTGAACAAGAAGCTAAAATTTTGCATCTGAAATTAGATTGATATACTAATGGGATAGGGAAAATGGGGGTCTGGGCATCAGCTCCGATCTAAAATTCATCAAAAATTACTTTTCTATACAAATTCTATATAGCTATCTATAGGCGCTATTGCGCTTGACCCAACAATTCAAGGTGGTCAAGGTGGGGCCGCCACTGGGCCCCCCAATAGAGATTTGCTTCCTACGCCTCTGCAACTAAAACTGGCTTGAACGTCGATATACTGTATAATATATTGAATATGTCCAAATCTCTTTTCTGTATTTCCAAGTACATGTATAATGTCATGCCACCTACATGTATGTTAGCAATGGTAAGAAGCCCCGCGGTAAGAGAAATGAGACTTCTCAAAGAGCATGGCCTGAACCTAGATAGGTGCTGCCAGCGTTCAATTACATGTTATCCCACCAAGGGGTGATTGATACTGCTTTCGCCATTGCCCTATATATGATACAATGTCATGTCAAGTTAAATGATTGGGAAACCATTGAAAGGGGGCCATCCATAAATGAAGTCATGCAAAATCTGACCTTTTTTTTACCCCCATCTCCCCCCTCGTCATATTTTTCATCAATTTTGCAATGACGAAGGTACACTGAAAACCTAGAAGTTCTGAAACTAGTCAGCGGTGACCACTTTAGGTCCTCAAGTTGACGATACCTAAAACTACAGCTTTAGGTAGTCAAAATGATGACTTTAAGTCGTCATTCTGACGACCTGAGTCATCAATATGACGACTCTGTACTGTCAGTATTGTCATCCTGATGACTCAGGTCGTCAGGATGACGACCTAAAGTCATCATTTTGACTACCTAAAGCTGTAGTTTTAGGTATCGTCAACTTGAGGACCTAAAGTGGTCACCGCTGACTAGTTTCGGATCTTCCATGTTTTCAGTGTATATGGAAAATTAATTCCGTCATGCCGGGCCTGAACCCCCCTCCCCCCCTCCAGCATAACATCATTTGTGGATGGCCCCAAGGGCCAGTTAGGGGAGGCAAATTCGTCTATTATTAGTACTAATTGAATAAGATCTGTTTGTTTCTTATCACGTTATGACACAAACCTTCAAAATACTGTGGGGGCTAGCTGAAATGAAGATGCTTGAATCTTGCAAATCCCCTTGAGCACGCCAACCTCTACTTCAATAATAAAACAGAGGATTCCCTAGGCCAAAAAGAAATATTGTAAGTTTCCGGTAACATGGTCCAAAAAGTTGAGGTAGGTAGGTCGGATCTTTTTTTTTTAATTTTAATTTTTTTTTTACTGAAGCATACTTTGGCCCATATATTGAATTGTTTATCATAGATAATTGACCCACAGATGATCGATTTCATCTCTAGCACCAGTCAAAACATTGGATCTTGGGCTGAAAGGCTCAAATTCTACGTTTGAACCCAAGCACATTTCAAAATATTAGAAATATGAAAATAATATGAAAAATTATGAATTTAATATGAAAAATTATAAAAATAATATGAAAATTTTCCTCAAACAATCTGAGGTCGGACCTGTTAAGCTGAGGTAGGTCGGGTGACCGAAAACCAAACTTTTTTTTGGCCCTAGCTGATGTCTTGAAGGAGTTTGAGACCTGAGGGTTAGCTCCTTGGGGTTATTGTAGGGGTACCAACCCACATGGCTTCTTTCGGAAAGTACCCCATATGTACACCTCCCTCTCAGGAGGCACCAAATGCCATACGAACATAGCTGGCTGAGGCGATTATCATTGATGAAGGTTGATACTCTTGCTACCTCAAGATCCAGACAGTCACTCACTCTATTTTTACATATGAGAAATACAATAGCAGTTTGTTATTGTTTATTTTTTGTGTGAGTAGTAAGGAAATCTATAAGCTTGGTTGGAATTGCGTTGGCTACGTACCTTTAATGCAATAAAAAAAAAGAGAAATATACATTTGATGTATAGACTAATATAGAGCATACAATGCCTTCTATGTTCATGACAGCAATTAGCTCTTCAATGGATTCATAGACAGATCTCCCTAAATATATACATTCCATCAAACTTGTCAGCTGTCAGTTGATACTCTTTGCTTGATTCTGTTTCACAGAAACTGTATTCTTCGCTCTTGTTAGATAGGCATATACACTGAAATGAAAAGTATGCACATTTTAAGGGGTACCACTTTAGTATAACATTTGTAAATGGTTCAAGTAGAACCTATGTAGACTATAAGGATATTGTCTAGTTCTGTATCTGTCACTATACCTCTTCAGCTACAATTTTGTACATGTATAATATTGACCTAGAAGGAACAGTTATGTTCTAGACTTTGAATACGTTATGGACAGAAAATTAAAATGAGGCAAAATTGTATCTTTAAAGAATGGAATTATGGTTTACATGGCAACAAAATGTCGACAGATATGCAAGGTTATGAATAAAAATACAGTGACCTCAGCAAAACACAAAAATCTTTTGTTAGAGAAATTTTGGGATGATTTTGCATGCCATTTCGCATCTGTGGACCTGAGACTTCAGAACATATTATGAATAGAAAGTGAGTGTGCCTTTCAACATTAGTTGATACTCACCATATAACAAAAGTACTGAGAAGTATTACTCCGCCCATAACTAGGTAGACTGTTGATGGATGCCCTGTTTTCTCTGTTGCTGCAAACAAGGGGTTTGTAATCATGTGACCAAACATCGTAGCAAGTAGCTCCAAAATAGCAACACCGCCCAGTATAGCCCCTGAAAGACAGAAGAGGAAAATATTATTGTCTCAAGTTGAATACAGCAGGCCCACAGGTTTTTCACTGCTAGTTGCAGCATCCCAAATGGCCAGATAAATGTCGATTCCCACGACGCGATTTTGACTGAAAAGTTTCTGCAATTTAGTCACCTGGTGCAATTTGGGGCTTTCTATTATATAGCAAGACATATAACAGCTACAGGGGACTTTAATGGCAAGGAATCCCTTGTAGATTTGCACCGAAGTTAAGATCTTTATATTTAGATATTTTCCCTTGCTTAAGTGAAAAGTTTCTGCAATTTACCGAATTTGCTTGCAATTTACAGAAATGTGGATAAAGTCATTGACGAATAGGGATGTGTGTTCACTTCAACTTGCAACCCAAGTCCCACTATATGATCTAAAATTGCCCCATACCCTGCAATTTGTATGCAAAATGTCTCCATAAATTATACATAAATTTCAATTTCGGTCTCATTCTACACTGTGCTTATCTTCAACAGCTTGCAAATTCAATATAAAGGAGAATGGCATTGCGATTTAATACAGCTTGCAGATCTACATTGCAGGGGTTAGGGGGCAAGTCCCCCTATCTGCAAGAGTTCCCAAATTGCAAGAACTTTCCAGGGTTGGATTGCATCAGGGGATTCGACCTTAACTATGGTTAAATCATGATTCTATGCCAAGTATCTTCCTAAAACAACATGAGATATATGCAGAGGTTCATTCAGATTGGTACGCTCCACCTCATCAAGTAACCCTCAGCCTCGGCCAAGCCAATGCCCATGCACCTCTGCCTTTTGTTGATTTGGCGTATGCTTTCTTTTTTTTTTTTTTTTTGAACAATTTAAACTTTATTTGACCAAAAAATATCATACATAAAGGTCGAATCCCACAATGCAATTAGCGCTTACACAGGATTAATTTGAACCTTTAAGTGGGTATTGAACCCATCCTGAGAGTTTTAGCAGCTTTTTTGAACTCATCATAATTTTCCATGTTCCTTTCAAATACACTTAAGTTGTTTCATTTCTGGGCACTTGTAACCAAAGGAGAATTTGCAAACGCTGTGCATTTAGGAATAGGGTTATATAATAATGGGGCTTGATTTAATCTTTTAGGTCTGGCTATTGGCTTAACATATTGGGCATTTTTGGATCTTTTGTGTGCACAGGTTTTTATATGGAATAATCTTCTCATCTCTAGTGTGGGTAGTGAAGCTTCTTTGTGAATTTGGACTGTAGGGGTTAGGATATGAAGAGATAAACATGTTTTGATACATTTGTTCTGCATGCGTTGCAATTCCTCTAGGTTAGTGTTACTGGCACCCGTATATAAAATATCACAGTAGTCAATAATTGGCAACATATAGCTTTTGTAAATTTTCAACCTGACATCTTCAGACATATACTTTCTGGTTTTGTACAAAAGAAAGGACTTATGACGTAACTTGTTTATGACATTTCTTACATACATGTTGAAATTCAGCTCCTAATCGAGGATGACACCTAGATATTTGTAAGAAATAACATTTTTTAAGGTTTTGCCATTTAATTTGATTTTGGGTTTTCTGATATTTTTCAATTTATTCTTTGATGCAAATATCATGACTTTGGTTTAAGATTCATTAATAGTAAGTTTATGTTTTGAAGACCAGCGGTAAAAAACATCCACAGCTGTAGTTAAAGTGGCCAAAAGTGTGTCTATTGATTTTCCTGACACTGCATGAACCTTCAGATTTAAGCAGTGTAAAGTTGATTAAATCTGGATGTAAAGTTGCTTAAATGTGCTTAATGGCCTTCTTTAAGCACTTTTAATCCACTTTAAGGAACTTTAAGCATTTCCCGCTTAAAGCTGATGAAAGTTGCATAAAGAAGGCCATTAAGCACTTTTAAGCAACTTTACATCCAGATTTAATCAACTTTAAGCAACTTTACACTGCTGAAATCTGAACGTTCATGCAGTGTGAAGCATATAGGACAGAGTCATCTGCATAGAGCATTGTGGTGTGGGCATCTTCTGGTTTGATATAGTCATTTATATACAGTAAAAAAAAAAAGAGAGGTTCTTATATTGAACCTTGTGGTACACCACATACTAGGGGTAGATTAGTAGACTTATTGTGGTTGGCAATGGAGCATTGTTGACGACATGACAAATAATTTTCAATGAGAGAGCTTCGAAATGAATAGACCTTAGGTCAGTGAAGTTATACGTTGTTCCTCAGCAGTTAACTCATCCCCTACTGACACGGACCTCCATGTTTTGTTATTCTTGAGATTTTTAGTAGAGACATAACTTTGGGCTTAGTAGTTATTTTATGAAAAATCACTTTAGGGAGTGGTCATTATTTATCAACAGGGGGGTGGTGGTTTTGAGTGGGGGGCATAAAATTATCAGAGCCCTCCCGAGGGGGGGCTAAAAATATTTGACCCCTCTAGAGGGGGGGGGCTAAAATAATTCACCCTCTTTTTAGCCAAAAAGCCTGTGCGCTACTATAGATCAAAGAGGGACGCGAAAATTCTCCGCGCCTCTGGTTTGGGAGGGGCACAAACAATTTTGACTGTCATCGAGGGGGGGCATAAAAGATTTTCGCGCATCCGCGCAGAAACCCACCACCCGCCCCCTGTTGATAAATAATGACCACTCCCTTAATGGGACGAATAGTGGGCTTCCTAGCTGCGCCATCTTCTTGTCCATCAGTGGGTGCTGGGCCATCTCTAAACACCGAGTCAATAGTGTCAATAGCAAAATCAGCTCTGATGTCCCTGAATAACTGTGCCATTACTTGGGGTAGATCAGAATATTTCTCCTCTACTCCTTTGACCACCAAGACCTTCTTGTTGTAATCTGCTTGTAACCTTTCAAATTTTGAAGAGTGGTCGGTGAGAACCCGAGTCTGGGCCTGTGCTACTACAGTCAAATGCTTCATAGTGTTTTCAGTTTCAGCCAGTGTCGCTGTCATGCCACTTAGAGTGCCTTCAGTGTCATTCAGGTGAGATTGAATACTTGTTAAAGTCTTGGTAGAATTTTACATGATTTTTCAAGTTAATCATTGTAGACTGTGCCTTTTCCAATGTGCACTGACGCATTGACCTAAACCATTGAAAGCATTTATAATGGCCGCTATGCCTGCGTCGTGTGGTAGTAAGTCATTTCGCCCTCTAGCTATGCCTCCACCTCTTGACTGACCTCTTCCTCTCGTCATATTGGCGTATTAAACCTTTATAGAATGGTAGCAACACAAATTAACTCCTGGTCGTTGGGTTTACTAAAGTTATTGGACGAAATTGTTGAGCCCACTCTGACCGTGTACTCGTAGGTTGCCGCCATTCTCCTCTTCCAAATTTTCTTAAAATTTAAAAAAAATTTAAATCATTTTTACCTATCTCATTACTTTGCACCAGTTTTGTAAGCATTGATCGAATTGATGTTGAAAAGAAAGGTCCAGCAAAGTCCAGTGCACCACCTGAAATCATAAAACAAATAATAATCATATTCATATATGAGAATGTCAGTTGAAGCATTTTACTTGATTGCCGTAACAATATATCTATACTTTTACCCTTACTGGGAACACGTATGAATTCACATCTTATTTTCTAATAATTTGCATTAGTAGAAGCCGCTTGATATAATCTATTTAAACCAGGAGGATAACAAGCAGGGTACCCCTCCTTATTATTA
This sequence comes from Acholoe squamosa, assembly GCA_949317995.1. Taxonomy (NCBI): domain Eukaryota; kingdom Metazoa; phylum Annelida; class Polychaeta; order Phyllodocida; family Polynoidae; genus Acholoe; species Acholoe squamosa. Next base: position 96,754,404 of record OX439035.1, on the reverse strand, counting down.
TTTTTTTTTCAAACAAGCAAGGTAACCTTAAACACAACTCCTTTATCTGAACATTCAAACGGTTGAATGAGCAAAACCTACTGGCAAACATCATGATAGTAGTTTTCACAAAGAATCGAAAGAGAAACGCTGCTGCTGTAGATAGACCAGACATGATACACCACCATTCGTCCCTGACATAGGATTTGAGGCACCACATAGAAAGCCCAGATACCACTATTGAGAAGGCATGCCTAGCAGAACTAAATATGCCCACCAGGTCGGTACCCCAGCACAAAGGATTGCTCATGGCAAACAGTGTATCAATACTGGAGGCACCAGACACTAATCTCTCAGTGAAAAGGGCAGCCAACACTACCAGGAGTTTCCATCTTCTCTTCGTAGAGTCATCAATGAGAACAACCTGAACAAAGGAGCTTATGTTTAGACCTGCTTGATATTGATAAAACTGCTTCAAGATCTGTCAACCGTTTCTTTATTTCTATTACATAGGGCCTACGTAGCTTTCACAACTCATGGAGGCATGTGCATAAGTATACCTTTACACTGGTACTGATAAAATACTTACAACCCAGATGCTTACTAATGTAATAGGAAGATTGGAAAAGTCCGAATTTCACATGATCAAGAATAATTACCGTAAAAGATTTCTTGATGTAGGCAAAGGAGAAGGACTTGACCTTCCCCTCACGTTTAATTGTCTCCGGAACCAGGAATGCCACATAGAGAATGGTGAGGACATTAAGTATGAGCATGGATAAGAAAACCCAAGCAAAGCCAATCCAGTCCACCAGATATCCAGTCCCAGTTGTAGAGATTGTTGCCGAAATTAGGAGAGCGAGCATGGCAAGCACAAGACGAAAGGTTCGTTTCTCCTGTAGAATGATTGAAATGAAAAAATATTGCGTATCACGATAAAAGTCAAGGAAACAAAGTTAATTAATTCCCTGAAATTCCAAATATCATGAGGGTAATACGGAGCCCTGGAGAGGGCATCCGTTCTTCACCTTTTTTTTCTCATGTCTCTTTCTGCAACTTTTATTTTTGTTTCTGCAACCTTTATTTTTGTTTCCGCAACTTTTGTTTTCGTTTCCGCTAGTTAATATTTCATTTGTGCAAGTTAAAGTTTTGTGCAAGCTAATATTTTGTTTTCGGAAGTTAATGTTTTGTTTCTGCAACTAGACTTTCTGTTTCTGCAACTTCTATATCTTTGTTTCTGCAGCTTCATATCCACAACTGATTGACTGTGCACAAACAAACTATCAATTTGCGGAAATTAAAATAAAAGTTGCAGAAACAAACATAGAGGATGTGGAAATGAAAATACTACTTGCGGAAACTAAAATACTACTTGCGGAAACCAAAATAAAAATTAGAAAAAAAGATGTAGAAAACGGATGTCCTTTGGAGGGCAAATAGGCGTGTACCGAGCCCTGGAGAGGACATCCGTTTTCTACACTTTTTTTTATTTTTGTTTCCGCAACTTTTTATTTTCGTTTTTGCAACTTTTATTTTCGTTTCCGCAACTTTTATTTTCGCAACTTTGCGAAAACGAAAATAAAAGTTGTGGAAACAAACTCTATAAACAAAATGTGTAGAAAACGGATGTCCTTTTAGGGGCTCCGTACTACGCACATCATACATAGGCTAAGAGGGTGGGTTTCTACACCCCCATGGAGTGGTAAAGGAAGGTGTAGGGATATCCAGGCTATCGATCGATCTCTAATTCTTTTTACCATATCCACAAACTCTGTGTGCGTCTTATAAGTGGCGTGGGCCTTATAGGTATACTTGGGGCAGGGCATTGTATACAGTGGCCATTCTGTCTAATTGCTCCACTTTATGAGTATCTTTACTGAACAAGTTCTTTATAATTATGTTAAGATTTGTGTTGTCATATGACCTGGGTATAAGATACTGCTTACCACTGATGTTATGTCAGATATATATGAGAAGCATCCCGAATAAAAGCTTGTATAAAGTCCAGAGCAACCATATAAAAAGCATCCAACAAGAATAAGATCTATCGGTAGGTGAAAAGCAGCTGTTGCCGTACATGACACAACAGCAAATGTTTGGCCTATGATGGGAGACATAATTGTATACTTCCGCCCTGCTTTATCACTAAATGGTCCCAAAAATATCACTGCAAATACAGCAGGAATTGTTTGTACTAGAGTCATCTCTAGATCAAAGTAGGATGCTGCACTGGAAGCCAGTGTCATATTTCCTTGAGTAGGATCCGTATGAGCTGTTTGATTCCTAGATGGCACGCATTTAGATTCACTTTTGGTGTAGTCTGAGTTTCCTGTCAGACTCTCCCACTCACGCAGACGAATGTACTCGGGAATCATGTAGTACAGTGGGTAGTTTACTAACATGAAGATACTCATCAATGGCTCTATGATATATGAACATCCCATGCATCTGTGTGCTTGACCTTTCTTGCTTCCTGCTCCAGACACATCAGCCATAAGGTTCTTTTTGTCTGAGACATTTATGATACCATTGTCAGTATCACCCTGTACCTGAGCAGCACTGCTAATGCTTGAATGATGCTCATCACTTTCCCCCACCATTCTGAAGCTTGCTTAATTCAAATTTCTAGGCACTGCATGAAAATCTACAATGTCTTAACATTGGAAGAGCAAATCACGCCAAATGTTAGAATCACTTCACCACTTGATCCAGATCATGTAGCAGTTCTATGTGTGTCCTATGATTATAGTTTTTAAAAGATCCCTCCAGATCCTTGAGCATTAGCAGCAGTATATTGTTGTCTAAAAATAAAATGTTGCTTTCGACTTGTCCATAGTAGGAGGAACTGGGATTCCACAATCTCATTGTCAATAATGTTATCTCTGGCTTCGCCACGTGCCCTGGACAATCGGTTACCATATTGGGGTCAGTGTTCAGATAAACATTTTGTTGTGAGCAGTGCTTTACATAAAAAGGCCCTTAGAACACAATCCTTGTGAGTGCAACTGGAGTATTACAGGGTATGCAGTGTTGTCTAGAGTTGTAACTATAATCCATAGTCAATATAACTCCCAGCGGGCACATAACGTTGAATCAATGTTGAAACTGAATGTAGGTTGATCATTGTTGATCAACTTTCATCACTGATGCACTTCTGTTCCCAATGGGCTGTTTATAATACATGTAGTGCCTGATGTGTTTTAAACATGTAGGCCCCCTACATCACGTGCACCAACTTGAGTCATTCTCCATGCAGAGGTTGTGAAGAGAATTGTAGGAAAGTGTCAGTCACTGTAGTCCCATGTCTGCTTTGAGCCCATAGGGTTTGCACTGTGTCTGCTATGGTCTATGTCTGCTTTGAGCCTACTACCAAGCAGTCTGTACCAATATGGTGGCTCCAAGAGTGACCTACCCTATACTATATATATATATATATATATATATATATATATATATATATATATAAGTTAACTCGCTACCAGGGAATAATAAATACCGGTAATATATGGAAGAATAATATAATAATACCAGATGTACCGGTAGTAATGTATTAATGTATTAATATAATGTATTAATATAATCACGTAATGAATGACCTATCACAGACACATGAGTTTGGTGGGTTACTGACCTTGGGGCTATCAGCACCATACATGCCTTTATTAAAACAACTATAATAATTAGTTGACAATAAGCAAGTCAGTAAAATGCATAATATAATAACAATAGTACAGTGATAACAATAGTAATAACAATAGTAAAATTTAAAATTCCAGGGAACACCCAGCGTGGTGTTACCTGTACAGGTGAAAACGAGCCAATTGGCCGTTACATTGAAAATCCCCTCTTATATACTGGAGGAGTTGTTGACCATGACGTCATACTATGACATCATAGATACCAATGCGCGCTGCAAATAGTCCCTAACCGTTCGCGGTTAATTATATATATATACACGAGTGTATATAGTTCCATAAGTTAACTCGCTACCAGGGAATAATAAATACCGGTAATATATGGAAGAATAATATAATAATACCAGATGTACCGGTAGTAATGTATTAATGTATTAATATAATGTATTAATATAATCACGTAATGAATGACCTATCACAGACACATGAGTTTGGTGGGTTACTGACCTTGGGGCTATCAGCACCATACATGCCAACAACACATAAAAACACGCCAAACACATGTGAAAAAACACATACCAATCAACAATGCAATTGAGATTGGCAAAGTCTATCTAATTCCAAAAGTTCATTTTTATGATCATGTAAATATGTAAAAACAGAATTAGATTTCCAATTTACCTTCTTTTTGATAGAATCTACACTAAGTCCCGCATCCTTTAACATAGTAGCACCTCCATGCCTAAGAGAATGAGTGGAGACTGAACCTTTGATACCAGCACGTAGAGATAAAGATTTCAATCTGGAATTAATATATTGGTAATGTAGAGGGACACCATTAATTTTAAATAACAAATCCCTCGCACCCCTACCTGAGCACAATTTTTTCAAGTCTCTACAAGGACATAACATCGAGGTATCGTCTCTACATAAATATATATTAAAGGAAAAAGTACCAAGCTGGTCTGTTTTAGAGGATTTAATATGTAGACTAGCATAACTTTAAAAAATTTTCACATCACCTACCCTTAGGGTATGAGGAGAAGATACAACATGTCCTATCCTGAGGACACCTCTATAACATAAGAGAATAGCTAACCAGAACTTCAAGTCAGCCCTGTTGGAAAGGTCCAAATACGACCTAATACATAACATCTCTTTTGGACTCAATGGGTGAGTAACCCTAGCAGGAACAGAATAATTTCTATCAATACCATCCAACACCTTTTTTAGCATGAAATTACCGCTATGGTCTAAGCCACCTCTAAGTTTTTGATGATACCAAATGGAAGATAAATAATTTCTTACAGATGAAGGTTTCATATAACTAGATAAATATACTGCATAAGTAGCAGCTTGTGAGGGAGAACAAGGAAATTTAGGTAAATTAAATTTATCACAAAATTTTTTGTACCTTTTAAGTTGTTGTTTCCTTGTTCTCCTCGTATTCTGTGATACACCCATCGTTAAAAGACACTCTTTTCTTTGTTGTAACCTTTTCCATTCTGGAATCAAAGCAACACATATCATTTTCAAGAAGAGAGTTTACACATTTGTCCAGGACACCCTTGTAAGCTAGTCTCGATAGTTGGTCGGCCAGGACATTGTCTTCTGACTTAATATAGGTTGCATACACCTCCACATTATTGATGAAACAAAGCCAAAAAATTTCTCTAAGCCATTCCATACAAAGCTTATTTTTTGACCTATCGGTATTAATCATAGCTAGAACTTGCATATTATCAGTAACACAGTGTATTCTTTTATTTTTATAGCCAGAAATCCAACGTCTAAGTCCCATAAGAAGGGGGTATAACTCGTATACATTTATATTTCTATGGTGGTTTCTCAAATTGTCTAGTATTGGTGGTTGAGTAAAATGACCACTACCTAGATTAAATTTATCGTAAGATGTCCAGTCACCATATAAATAATCTTTATCCATCCAAGCCCCGAAGCCTTTCATGGAAGAGTCTGAGTACATAGGTGCGTCAATATCATCATTTAGAATTAACCTCTTACAGTTAAAAACTCTACAAAAATCCAACCACCATTGAAAATCTTGGCGAGTGCAAGCTGATACCCTAACATAACCACCTGGTCTGGCCCGGGCACAGAGATCGAAAATTCACCTACTAAAGGTTCTACCACCCTTAACCACCTGTGAGCAGAAAGACATTAAACCACCTATCCTCTCTAAGTTCTTCTTTGAAATAAATTTTTTATTAATGTTATCTAACAAGAGATTTTCCATTTTCTCAACCTTTTCAACAGGCAAAGACAGTTCCAACTTAACTGAATCTATGTTAATGCCTAAGAATTTACAAACTTGAGATGGGTCGGTCACTTTTTCCTTGGATATTACAAAGCCCATGTAGGTCATACATTCCATCAATAAATTCCTCTGTCTAAGACACTCATCATAAGTATCACCAATTATGATAAAATCGTCCAGATAATTTACAATTTTTTCTACACCGTAGAATTTTGCCACCTCTACAATAAAATCAGAGATTTTATTAAAAATATAAGGAGCACATTTCAGGCCAAAGGTTAATCTGTTGCTTACATAATAATCCTCCCCATGCCCAAAATTCCATCTGAAACCCTGCATGGTCGTGTGAGGTGCATACACATTTATAGACCTATACGCTGATTTTAAATCTACCACACTCATGAAATCGTTCTTATTCAATTGAGCAGTCACCGTGCTAATATTATTATAAGAAAATGCCGAGCTAGTAGTCTCCATAAAATTATTAATAGATATTCTATCAGGCATACTACAGTCAGTTATAGGCCTTAACTTGCCATTAGATTTTTCTACACCACCTAGGGCATGGATACAACGGGGTTTATCTACACTTCTAGAGACTAAACCAGCTTCTAGTTCATCTAACAATATACCACAGTACTCGTTATAGAATTTTCCCTCGAGGATTGACTTATAATTTCTGCAATCATAAGAAGTATCGCAATCAGGATCCACTATCCTGAACCCCTCAACAAAACCTTGCCATAAGAATAGCGCCTCCTTGTCGTTTACATTAATAATACCTTTCTGAGTTAAGAATGATGCAACTCTGCAAGGTAAAATTTGGGCTATTTCACCATGAATATAATGTACACACTCACACACACCATTTATACAACTGTCATATACTCTGATGCTAGGTAAATTTTTTACAACAACAGTAAATAATGGTTCAACTTCACCCTGTACCGGATGACTATGTGTAACATTTACAATTTTCGAGTTAATATTAACATCAATATTAACCTCATTAACCAAGTCATATTGACTAGACCTATGGTCACTCGGGGGGACAAAAATATTTTTATCCGATTCAGAATTAATATTTACAACACCCTCATCTGAAACTTTGGGTAGGGGTAATCTAAAGTCTACCACATTTACTAACTTTGCTTCTGGCACCAGGATATCGAAACCTACAGAGTTAGGACTTAAATCACCATCATTTTCCTATTCGCTTCTAGCCTTGGAGCATTCCAACTTATTATGACTCGTGCCATTACACACGCTGCAGACGTGCCTATATTTACATGGTTCCTTCGAGCAACCTTCTGCCCTGTTGTATGCATAGCAAGGGTTATTAGACGATCTCTGTTTGCCTACATTTTTAGGTTTAGCACTGTAAGCTTTCTGGGCCTGAACGGTCCCATCATATGCCAAATGACGTAGTATATCTGAATTTTCAATGGTTGAAAAAGCCTCTATTCCACTATCATTAGCCCTGTCCCTCACTGACTTATCATAGGCTACCAGGGCTGAAACCGTATATATTTTGGTGCCAGACTTTTCAATTAGTACCTGAAGATGTTTAAGCATACCCTCAACATCGTCACCTGATTTGTAGTACTTCAAAATAAACTGCAAGTTTACAGACATCAGTTTCTCAATAGTGTCAATTTTTTCCTTACGTTTGGTGAATTGAGAATGATCAAACTCACCCGATTTTACACGGTGATGATGCCTAGAGTACGTTGAATCCAATGACGACCCTCTAGATGTGCTTGGACTGCACTGACGAGCAGAAATACTGGATTTAGACGGTCGTCTATGTCGCTTGTGATCGACTTGCACCCACTCGTCCCCACCGTCAGACGAAATTTCGCATGGAGACGCTTGGCGAGTCGCCCTAGCAACCGGTCCGCGTCCTTGACTACGTGACGTCACACCTCTCTGTTTGTAAACATCCGCACGTGCTCTGCTGGAACGACTTGACGCATTGACGAATCCTCCATCCCGATCGTCCTTTCCATTGACGACCCCTTGTAGAAGTGATTTGATGGTCGACAGCTCGTCTTCTAATACATCTAGCCTCGTCTGGTCAATAGACGACCCACCCACAACACCTGTAACAGTTCGGGAAACTGACGGTGTATCACCAGTAAGTGAGAGGGTCGAACTACTCGCAAGTCCTAAATTGGCCGATTTTTTCGTCTTTTCCACCGATTTAACCGATTTTCCATTTGGTGTATTGGCCTTCGAGCCTTTAGCAGCCTTTCTACCCATTTCAATGGTAAACAAAAGCACCAGGAGCCCCTCAAAACGGTTAAAAAATTTAAAATTCCAGGGAACACCCAGCGTGGTGTTACCTGTACAGGTGAAAACGAGCCAATTGGCCGTTACATTGAAAATCCCCTCTTATATACTGGAGGAGTTGTTGACCATGACGTCATACTATGACATCATAGATACCAATGCGCGCTGCAAATAGTCCCTAACCGTTCGCGGTTAATTATATATATATACACGAGTGTATATAGTTCCATATATATATATATATATATATATATATATATATATATATATATATATAGCAGCAGCTTCATTCTATCCGATTTCTATTTAGATCCAGTTCTGGCCCTTGCCCTACATACAGTGTCAGTAGTCTCATCTGCATCGATCTCCCTATCAACTGTCGGACAAAGGGAAAGGGGGAGGGGCGAGAAGATTATTGAATCAATGATATTTCCGTGCCAAGTGCAGAATGTGGCATTTTGAATGTGGCATTTTGATTGCAGCCCACGTTTATTGGTTTATGTACATTATCTTGAGATAATGCGAACCAAAAAGGTGTGAATTCTCAATACCTAGTTCTATGTAGGGTATATGTACATGTATTTACTATTGGACAACCCTGGCCTCGCACTGAGGGTCATTTGAGTTGAAGAAAAATAAACTGATATCGCCATGGATCAATCTCTATTATATTTACCCACTTGGGAGAAAAACGTGTTTTTTCACGTAAAAAAAACTTTTTTTTATTCCTAAGTTTGCAAAAAAAAATTTTCAACGTCAAAATAACGTTTTTACATGTACTCAAAAAACGTTATTTGACGTTTTATAAAACGTTTTTATTTCAGGTTAAAAGAAACGTAATAAAAAAATGTTTTATTCTAGTTGAAAAACCAAACGTTTTTATTTGGTTGAAAATTGGTTGAAAAAACGTTTAAATAACGTTTTTACCCAAACCGAATAAAAACGTTAGCAAACGTGGAAAAAACTTTTTTTGCCAAGTGGGTATAGAAAGATATCTACTTTCTACATGTATCATTAATATTTTTGTGAGCCCATTCGAGATGACAAATATATCTAGTAAGGGCAGAAAACCTAAATGAACTAATATCTCAAATATAACATTACCTACACCACAGTAACAGAGAGGATTGCGAATTGTTCATCCATTAGCCATTTTAAATGAGTGAAGCAGATACACCTAAAGCTTAACACCCTATCTCTTGGGTTCAACTAAACAGCAATTAAAAAATAAGAGGCAAAGTGTATGTAACAGTTAGTACTTGTGTGGGGGACCGTAGTCAGATTTTGTTAAATTAGAAATAATGAAGTTTATCAATCATCCATCTGATGCAATGTGTCTGCCGCTGTTGACATGCAACTCACTATCCATTAGACTATCACTATTAGAAATCCCTATTACAAACCATCCATCTGATACAATGTCTCGACCACTGTTGACACCAAACTTATAATGACCAATGGTCTGTCTAGACCAATCAATACAGGCAGTGATTGGCTGTATAGTCTTGATTGGGTGTATGATTCTGAGGCGAAATTGAAATGTAGGTAATTATGGCAGTGTGTAGACCAATAAGGTTCTGGATAGTTCTATCTCTGGGTGAGTGGTTCAATTATCCTGCCTGAGATCAAACAGACTTGACCTGGGGTGGCGCCTGCAGGCCTGTAGAAAATCTTAGTCAACACAGTGTGAACACTGATATGGCTAATGCGCATCACCCATACCACAAATGGCGCCATGCAGCTAAATGGGGGCATGTTTCCATTGGTTTTCATGGGTTTCTAAGAACTATTTGCTGTTGTGGAGTTCAATATCCAAATGTATTGTGAAACCACACAATCTAGAAATTATTTTGAACATCTACTGAGGGCTAGATTGTCTATATCAATGACTTTAAAATGTGTTATGGTATGGGTAATGCAAAAAGTTTTTAAACAGCTGGTATGGGTAATGCATCAAGCTGGTATGGGTAATGCGAGAAGACCTTGATCAGATACATGACTCGCTGCAGTATTTTTACAGGTAGCTAAAACCTCAAAATGATGACAGTATGGTTATATGTGTCAATATTACAACTGAGACTATTGTGACAAACCTTCTACTTTGTAGGGTACTATGGTACTCCCCAAAGCATTCCCTCTCCCTCTAGAATATAACATGATGAGACCGACATGAATGGTCACTTTTATCATAGTCCTAATAGCCCTACTGTAAATCCTCACGTATAGGACACCCCTCAAGTATAGGATTCACCCTGACTTAGACTTAATCTAATAGGACCCATCTATCGGTAAAATTTTGGTCATTTTAGTACTATTCTATAGTGTAAAATCCTCGCCTATAAGACGCACCCTGAGTTGGACTACATTCTATAGGACACACAGGGTGTCATTTTGGTGTATAAGACGAGTCTTATATGCCAAGATACACCGGACTGCACCCATTTTGAGGCTAAATCCACTCATATGGTATGCAATTGCAACATTGACGAGGATCTCTGTGGGACTTTCATTGTTCAAATGACTTCGCTCTAAATCCAAGGCAACTGTCACAAGGGTTTCTTTTGCTGGCCTTCTTAAAAGGTTGTATGCTTCCTTGTGTTTCTGTCTAAACTGAGAACATAATTCTGCAGCACTCTTTGAAATGATTTGCTTCTCATTCCATGTTTGTTTAAAGGCACACTAGTATCCTCACTCTTGAAATTGCTGCAATTACACTGTATTCCTCCAAAGGGGATGGTCCATCCGTCGGTTTCTGCCGTTTCATTTATTATTGATTTCTATGGAGAAGAATACGGATGAAGGGAGACGGATGGTCCATCCGTCGCAGTGGATGCACCCCTTTAGTGAGGGAAACTCCACTAAGAAAGTGGATGCTTCAGAGAAAGTCTTGAGAGAATTCTTCAATACTGGTGTTGATGGGTTATGCTCAGTTTTGTTGCAAAAATCTCCTCAGTTACTGTGCAGACTTTTGCCCACAGATCCTGATCAAACACCTGAGTTACGAATGTGGTGCTGGTTGGAGTGTAACAGATATTGCCAAAGGTGGTACAGTTCTTTGCTTTCATCTGACTCAGAACTTGGATGGCATAATAAGATGGCAGTTTGTAGGTCACATCCGTGGTATGTTCTTTTCCTGGCATGAGGCACTTTATCTCAAATGCAATATTCTCTTTTGGTCCAACACCAGTGCCATCACCACTCACAACAGCACATTTCTTGTTACACTGAAATGGGATGATCTCACAGCCATCCTCCTACGTAATGTGTATTCAGGATAATACACTGGCATGATTTTTCCAACAAGAGTTGAAATGCCATTAACCTCATTATTTGTGCCATGATTAAGCAATACCTCCATATCATATGACTTTGTATGGGTCTTCTTCTCAATGAAGTGCTTGTAATGGGACTTCTGTTCTTTTAATCCTCTTAGACCAATCCCAGAGTACCATGTGCTTCCGGTAACTATGGCATCATCACGGATCTTGTGCCATGCTGCTGTGTGTTGCTTAATAAGTGGTGCATCAGACAGTGAACTCTTGAAGGCAAAGGAAATTTTCTTGTTGGGACAGATGGACCTCTGTCCCATGCACATATAGGTGACTTGTTTCATTTATATGAGCCACAATGAAACCCAGGTCATCAATACATTGTAACGATCCATGGCAGCATGAGTTCACTTGTATTATCTGTGTTTGAAGGTAACTTATTGAACCTGCCAGTTTACTTTCCTTCCAGTCTCTTTCTATTTTCTTTTTCACTACTGAGAGGGCATACTTCTTCTTCATGCTAAGCTCCCATAGCTGTTTCACCTGCACACTGAGCATATGAATGATATCAAGCAGTTGTTCTTTGATGATCTTTTTCTCCTCCACTGTGTACTGTGTGAATTTGGAAGTTAGATCATGTATCACTACTCTTGAACTCTTGGTTACATTGTTCAAGTGTTTGCTGCAATTCACACCCACAGAGATCCTCGTCATCTAATTCAGGGCTGGGCAACTGTCGCCATGTAGCCAAAAAGTGGCGACAATAGCTTTGAATTTGGCGACAAGCACCTTGAGCTTTACATCCACATCCTGGGCTTTCCAACAGTGAAAGAATTTGAAATTTTTTAAATATTCCTACTAGAAACAAAGTTATAAAGTTATTGGCCCAGGTCCTCCTGGGTCATTGGCGGTGTCTTTTCAGTCAAAAACTGACGATCATGAATTGGAACTTTAATGGCTAAAAATTCTATAAAACAATCTAGCCTGTCAGGGTCCCCGACAGACCTTAGCCAATCTCTGCTTGCACACGAATATGAGATTAATCTCTACATGTATTCAGGCAGCACAAGATGCAACCACCTGGTTACACTAGTGAGTTACAAGGGTAGGAACAGGGGTCTGGGACCTAGCTGTTTATCAGTGTCTGATGGACTCATCCAACACAATCTAAATCCTTACTGCTTCTGGGCTTGATTTTAATGGAGTCAAGGGCCTTACATTTGCTCATCTCAATATTAGAAGCATTCTTGCAGAATCAAATTTATATGGATCTGGTCAGACAATATTTTGAACAATCTGGCATTCACTATTTCTGTATCAGCGAATCATGGTTAACTGATAAAATACCAGACAACATTATACATGTTGATGGGTACAACTCTGTTAGGCTAGACAGACATGAGAAATGTAAGGGAGGTGGTATTATTACCTATATAAAAAATGGAATTACTTACTCTGATCAAGAACTTTCTATGCATAACATCAGTAATGGTGACCTCGAGATTCAATGGATTGTTATATCAAATCCTAACATGAGGAGGCTTGTTATCACCAACGTGTATTGACCACCATCTGGTAACATAACAGCTGCAGTCCAACTGATGAGTGATGCATTCAATGCAATTGACTCTGCTAAATACCCTGAAATACACATGATGGGTGATTTCAATACAGATTTTGCAAGCTGGAATGCAAATAGAATAAAAATTCGTAATATATGTACCCATTTAGGCCTAAGACAACTAATTAACAAAATCACCAGGTTTAATATCAATGGCAATCATACAACCATTGACTTGATCCTTTCATTCCATATTATTGGCTCAGGGCCCTGTTTTTCCTTATGTTAAAATGTATTAAAATGATACAAAATAATATCAGATATGGACACTACATACGGACACATACGGACGTCCATATGTCACATATGGACGTCCATATATCACATACGGATGTCCGTATTTTACATACGGACATCCGTAGGTCACTTTTAGGATACGACCTGGTACCCCCCCTAGCTGTATTTGATTTTCCAACATATGGGGGTCCATATGTGACATACGGACGTCCTTATCTGTCCGTAAGATAGGGAAAAACAGGCCCCTGCAGGGGTTAAATCTGTTAACATCAGTGACCATGAGTTGATCTATTTCACTAGAAAGCACATATCTGTCCTAAAACAGAAATTAAGCTTTACTGGCTGATCATATATGCACTACAATGCCCTAGCCATGACAACCCTCCTAAGGAACCAAGATTGGAATAATTTCTTTGCCACAGATGACCCAAGTATAGCTTGGGACTTAGTGACTAGTGCTATAAACAGACTGTTGGATATTAACTGCCAGGTTAAAAACTTTTATTTTAAAAAAGCTAAGGCAGCATGGCTAAACGCCAATCTAATGACTCTGATTAAAGACAAAGATGAAGCATGAAAGAAATATAAAAAAAAAAACACGAAATGTTGATGACTATAATATTGCTATATACCTTAGAAATTATACCAAAACCCAATGTAAAATAACCAAAAAAAATATTTGAAAAAAGTAAAATAGATAATAACATTCATAACCCAAAAGCCTACTGGAGATCTCTTAATAAAGTAGTTAATCCAAAGCAAAATAATTCCTGTTTCAGTCTCATTGAACAGACTTCTAGAATTCCTGTTCCCACAGATGATACTGCTGATTTTATCAATACTTATTTCCCAACAATAGGTGATAAACTTGCATCAAATCAGAATCTCCCCTGGGCCTTCTCGGGTACATATTACATGATGAGTTTAACTTTAGTGAAATTGAGCTGGAAGTTGTGGTTAAACTTGTCAAAAGGATAAATGTCAGTAAATCATCTGGTATCCCCCTTATATCCACGCAAGTGCTTAAAGATGTATTCACAGCTTTACCCGCACACCACCTTCATATAATGAACTTAGTCATTAAAACAAAATCATATCCAGATTCTTGGAAGCAGGCTACAGTCAAACCACTACCAAAAGGGGGTGACTCCTCAGATGTTATGTCCCACCTCTATACTGCCTCTAACAACAAAATTAATGGAAAAAGCCCTCCATAAACAAATAACTTCTTACCTCACAGATACTAATATATTAACCAATGTACAGGATGGTTCAGAAGTAATCGCTCCACTATTAATAGCTTATCCAAATTCACCAATCAAATAATAAACTTGGAATCAAATAATAAACTTGCTACTACTGCTATTTTCCTTGACTTCAAGAAAGCATTTGATACCATAAATCACCCTATTTTGTTACAGAAATGAAGCCACTTAGGCTTCTCCGATAAATGTAAATCTTGCGACAACCTCTAATTATAGATACCTACGGGCAATTCTGGATGACAACTTAAATTTCAAAATGCACACAAAGAACTTAATTAAGAACATAAATTATAAAACATATTTATTCAGAAAAGTCAGACCTTCACTCTCTCATGAAGCTGCTCTAAAGGTTATCAAATGCATGATACTACCTTTTATAGACTATGCTGATATCATTTATGCACCTACAAATAAAACAATTTTAGACCAACTAGAAAGTGGAATTGAGAGAGGCCTAAAGACTGCATTCGGCAGAAACCGAGTCCGAGTAGATGAGATGTATAGGCTGGCCAAATTTAATCCCCTAGGAGATGCATCTCAACAAATATGCCTTTGAATACTCCCTAGTAGGGGAAAATCTAGATGCCTGTCCCATAGCTACCAGAGCACACGATGGTAGACTTATCAGAATAGTATGGCACAAAGACTCATTTTACAGAAGAAGTCTGTAATACAGAGTTTCCACTTCCTGGAATTTATTACCAACAAATGTAAGGAATATTACAGATCTAGCAAATTTCCAGGATTGGAATAAGAAACTGTTCGGTGAATTCAAAAGTTTCCTCGGGGGGAAACCCCCAGACCCCCTTCCCATAGTGGGTTTGCTGCAGTTGCATTTTCACTGCTCTTTTTGATGTGTGCTATAGAGCACTAATGGTCCAGGTTACCTACCATATGAGACTTGTCACTATAGTGACAGTGTGTCCGAGTTGTCAATGCTTAAGGCTATGGACACACTACATCTACACACTCCCCTAAAGTTAGTTTTCGAGCTATCATAATGAAATCTGGGCACCCAAAAACACATTTTTCAAAGAAAATAGATTTTGTATTACATGCAAGTATCTCTGATATGTAGGCTTTTGAAATATTGGCCTCTTTTTTCAAAATGGCGTTTATTGCATTTTGGAACCAAACTCTTCATTTTTCATTGGCGATTAACTCCTCTCCTGGCGAGTTAAGCATTGCAAAATATCAGCAGGTCTTGAATAAGGATCCATATTAACCATAAAAAGGCATGAGACACTGTAATTCTCCTCCATTTTGTTATAATCAAGCAGTTTCGATGGCACCGTTAGTCGATCGTCTCGCTGTCCGCCATTTTGGATTTTGATGTTCTGTGCACATGCGAGACCCGCTCCTTGCCGAAAGTCACATTTTCAACAGAAAAAATCTATCCATTTAACTTGAAATTAATGTTTTTTTTTAATATAATCCATGCATCTTTGGCAATAACAATCGAATTGAATCAATTACACCCCCTCAATTTACTGTTAAACAAAAAATAAAATCTGACTGCGTGCATGCGTCAAGTCTCCAGGCTGGAAGTGAGGCGGTCGACATAACAAAAATATGGTGGTCCGATTTACACACTCCTATATAAACGGTCTTAACATCTTACCTGCTGAAAGAAAGTGTCTTAATTGGCCAATCCCCATAGAAGTCAATGTGTTATTTTGACCCCCTGTCGACCGCTGAAATTGACCACACAATGCAATGCTATGGAGCCTTATTTTCTTGAGAAAATAGGTCAAACATGTCAGGTTTTTTCTTCAGCCTTTTTCATAGCTAAAGAATTTTTTTGCCAGGAATTGTGCATGTGCAATGAACGACTAGATCCTAAAGAACATGTTTCCATGATTTTTTGTTTAATCATCCCCCAGTTTTGATGAGCAATTCCCATCTAAAGTTCCAATTCATGATCGTAGGTTTTTGGCTGAAAAGAAGCTGCCAATAGCCCAGGTAGACCTGGGCCAACAAAAATGTGTGGTCGGCCTTCTCTAAATCTTGGAACCACCCCTATTTATAGTTATACATGTAGTTGTTGTGAACAGGGCAAGGTGTGAGCTTTAAGAATATTACCAGTGACCGCAAAAGCACTATATATATATATATATATATATATATATATATATATATATATATATATGTGCTTCATCCATGTCAACATAGTGTGGCAAAGAGAACAAGCTGCAACCGTAGCTCTGAGGTTTAAAGCCCAAAATCCTAAGTTTGTTAAAGGGGCGGGGTGGGGCTCTGGACCCTATGCTCCCCTATAGTCCATTTTGCAGAAAGTTTTGGATCCATCCAGCCCTATACTTTTGCCACATCACTGCTTCTCCGGTCGCCGGCTACAGCTGCCCCTGAGTTGGCTCCAGGATTTTTAAATATGCCCAGCCCTGCCTAAATTCTTTCCAAACCCGTAGGTAATTTTTTTCCCATCTATTGGTATTTTGCAATCTGATGGTGTGGTGAAGGTTTCCAGGGACGTGTGAAGTATCCATGGTTTGGTTGCATCAACTTTATACTTTGTTGCATGTTTTGATCTTTATCTGATGGCACAGCGAAGTTGAAGTGGCAATCCTCTGTGCATGTCACACCTAGATGAATAAATTGCACTTTATTGATATATAAGTGAAAATTCCTTAAACATTTTTCCCATCTACACACAGAAAAGTTTTAACAAAAGGATAAGAGATTGGGTACAAAGAAGTGAATAGATAATACACATGCTTTTTTGGAATGAGTGAATGGATGGATGGTTTATGTTCTATGCTTTAAATTGAAATGTGGACAAATATGTAAACAAATATGTCTTACATTGTTTATCCTCTGTATGCTCTGCCATGTATCCCCTGAAAAGTCGTGTTGCCTTTCTTCTAAACATCTTTCTAACCAGACTCCAGAAGTCCAAGAAGGTCTCATTGTACCTTACTTGATGAACAGTTTCAGTGGAGAGAAAATTTCCTACATCTAGCAACAATTGAACGGCAATGTTTTCTGGGTGAAGTTTCCCTGTTATAAGTGCAGTGAGCAGAGATAGAAAATCTTTTCCTCTCCATGTTTCTTTAATGATTTCAATGACTTTTGGAATGCAGCTTAGGAAATCTTCTTCAGATGCATCATCTATTGCCTGTGATTTCTCTGAGCTACTAGGGCTATTGATGGGAGTTGCTCTTTCATCTGAAGCCCATGTAGTCTCTGTGTGAGGACTAATAGCATTATCGGTGTCAGCTGATGTAACAGACTGTGTTCCATCTATAGCCTGTGAAGTCCCTGTGTGAGGACTAATAGCATTATCAGTGTCAGCTGATGAAACAGAGTGTGTACCATTTGTTGCCTGTGATGTCTCTGTCTCTTGAACAATAGCGGGATTAGTCTTAGAGTGTTTAGAAGACCTTGCTGTGACCATTGTAAAATTGAGTTATTTGCTGACGATACAGTTATATATACCTCAGGGAAAGATTTGATTTCCACTACTGTACAAATGCAAAATGACCTAGATAAATATGCAAAATGGTGTAAAGAAAATTGGTTAACAGTCAATGTAGCCAAGAGAAAATATATGATCTTCTTTCCTAATACGAAAAATAAAATTGTATTAAAATTGAATAATCAAGAGATACACCAGTACCATCACACAAATATCTAGGGGTAACCTTAGACTCCAAGTTAAAGTATGATGTTTTCATCAAAAATCAAATACAAACACTTGAATTTATAAGTTATCAATTAAGAAGAATCTCATATGTCCTAGAACAGGATACTTTATCCTTGATATATAAAACCTTTCTATTACCAATTTTTGATTATGGTTGTGTACTATATCAAGCAGTATCTAAAACATTGAATGACAAACTACAAAGAATGCAAAACAGGTGTCTAAAAATTATATTAAGAATGGATAATAAAACATCCACTCATCTTGCACATGCTTTAATAGGTGTTAATTATCTAAAAGATAGACAATGGTATTTTACAACAACTATGGCATTCAAAAGATCACAAAATCCATTTTATATAGACCAAAGATTATTGTATACAAGACAATGGGATGGAAGAAGATTAAGAGTTATAATGACAAGACTAACTTCTGTTAAAACAAGTCTGTACCATATGACATCAACAGTATGGAACGATCTAACACCTGAATTAAGAAATATCCCTGACCCAGAAATATTTAAGACAAAAGTTAAGAAAATGTTGTCTGACAAGGTGCCGACTGTGTAAACAAATATACATTTAAAATGTTGCTCTTTCCCCCCCCCTGATTAAAATACAAATGATATCATTATGAAGGTATTGGTTATGTTGCATACCTCAGTGTTTTTAACAATACTGAAACATGAAATATAAAATGTGATTTGTTATTTAATATATATATATAAAACTGTTAATTCCTTTGCTAAGTGCATGAAAGCCAGAATTAAAATTATCATGGCTGCCTATGAGATTACCTGAAAAGGTGAATGGTGGCCACCTGAGATTTGCATGTGTTATTAACAATATGTGCTTGAATATCATTCAAATACTTATTGCAAATAAAGGAAATTGTTCTTAAAAAAAATACATTACATATGTCCAGTAAAGAGTTGAAATCAACCAGTACAGTAGAAGTGTTGGAATCTTACCTTTCCTTGTTAGTCAAAACAGCCGGCTGCCATTTGTGGTATGGGTGATGCGCATTACCCATATTGGTGTTCACACTGTGGTCAGGAATTCCAGATGTATCATGTGCTCTTCTGACTGATATATATTCTGAATCACTATTGCATGCTCTCTATCCACATCAGGCATTTTGTATTGCTTTCGTTAGATGTATTTGTATTGGTATGCTTTGTGATCCCTACCAGTGAGCCTCCAGTCTCGCTATGTATAGTTAAAAGACAAAAACACAGACACTATTTCTCTCTTGTCCTTAATACTTGTGGTGAAGCACATGGCGAATTAAGGCCTATATGATGTGTGATTGATACAAGAATCTGCCTTTGCCATTTTGACATGTGGTACTGACTGGTCCCAAAAGGGATTAGATTTAATGGCTTACGTAAAAAACAGAAAGTGTCCCATAACGATTCGTCATAACTGTATACTCATGGAGTTACTCACATGTGCGATCCACTGAGCTCCAAGCACATACTCAGTTGTGAGTGGTATTATATAAGAGTGTTGGCCACTCATTGACGACCATCTCCCTTGCACATAGATTTGACAACTACCTCCTTTGTGACAACAAACTGCTAACCTCAAGACAAATGGCTAATTTGTATTGGATCCTACCTATATTAGGTGGATAGCCATAACATGGGTAAGCAAGGTACACTTTAGTCACATATGGCCTTGTCCGGCGGGCACTGACTCTTACCTAACGGGAGAGTCAGGCTTCCTGCATAGGGCTAATTTGTCAGGTGGCTGGAATTGTAGGACATAATTTCTTTTATGTCAATTTCCTCTTAAGGATGGCTTCCTAAGACATACTTGTTGCCATTTTGTGAGAAACCTTTCATACAGGGGCCCAGATTATTTGGTTCTTGCAAACCTGTTAGTCTTCATATCATGTTTAGCTGCCACGGTTGGCCATGTTGGATGTGGTTTCAGGTCTCACAACAGAGGTGTTATTCATAAAATAATGTAATTCATTAGAATCTGCTTGGAGAGTGGAGATTGACTTCCTGTCTGGCAGAAAATGCACCTGCTGATAGCTACCCGTTGCAACCCACACGGCATGTGCCAAATCTTGGAAAAGGGTGCGATCTAAAAGTTTCCAAAAAATGACGCTCTTCCCACTCACAGACAGCAAAACTAAGGTGGTACTCTTGTCAATATTATAAGCTGATTGTTGGGGATTTGTTTCTGTCAAATGTTATTCTTAGAAACTTGCTGTTTCTAGAGCACCTGCAAGTTTTAGGTATGCCAGTCCCAGCGACTCAGTCCTTAACTGAGTCGCGCACAGTGACTACATATGGCCCTTAAACCATTGGGCTTTCACTCTGTCACTGGGTGATTGGTATAATCAGGGGCTGGAAGAGAGGGACTGCAAACAGGGCTGCACCAGTGGTATGTGTGACTCGGGTGTTATGCCAATGAGGGGACAGTCATGCTTGGCTGCACACACTACTGTAGTGCTTTAGTTTGACCCTCCTTTTATCAAAATTTAACTGACAAAACTACTCATCTAACATACTGATGCTATATACCATTAGAAAGCCCTTGATTTGAAGCATATTAATCAATTGTTCTTTGTTTGAGTTTTGCAAAAAGACAAAATCTCATGGTCTCATGGTCTGACCTACAGATAAGGATTATGATCGACATTAAGGATTAATTCTGACAAAACTACTCATCCTACATACCACTGGAAAGCCCTTGATTTGGAGTATATGGAATAATTGCTCTTTGTTTGAGAATAACATTGAAACGGAAATCTAGGGGTGGGATCCTGATACCATATCTCTCTGTCTTATGCCTTGGCCAAGTCTACATAATTATGGTCGACATTTGACAATTAATTCTGACAAAACTACTCATCCCACATACTAATGCTGTATACCATTAGAACGTCCTTGATTTGGAGCATACGAAATAAGTGTTCTTTGTTTGAGAATTACATTTAAACGGAAATCTTGGGATGGGATCCCGATACCATATATCTTGGTCTTACGCCTCGGCCAAGTCCACAGATAAGGATTATGATCGACATTTGACAATTAATTATGGCAAGACTACTACTCACACATACTAATGCTATTTACCATTAGAAAGCCCTTGATTTATAGTATATGGAATAATTGTTCTTTGTTTGAGAACTACATTCAAACAGAAATCTAGGGTTGGGATCCTGATACCATATCTCTCGGTCTTACGCCTCGGCCAAGTTCACAGATAAGGATTATGATCAACTTTTGACTATTAATTCTGACAAAACTACTCATCCCACATACTAATGCTATATACCATTAGAAAGCCCTTGATTTGTAGTATATGGAATTATTGTTCTTTGTTTGAGAATTACATTTATTAATCATGGGGGTGCCTGTGGGAATAACTGATGTTAACCCATTCACCTGGCGCACCAACCTTACCAGTCGGACGTTCCCATTTTCCAGCTCCAATTCCCTTGCTAATTTCTTTGTGAGATTCAAATATTTAGGCAGTACAAACCGTCTTGCTTCTGATCGTGCAGTAGTATCAATGGCCCTTAACTCCTGGCCCCATTCTATCCAGGCCTCACATTCACAGCACCCAATTACAAAGTCAATTTCAATGATCAAGGGTTTAGAGGTCTCGGCCAAGAATAACTGCTCACTAGGCACACAGAACTCGTCTATTCTGATAATTTCCCACATGAAGTCAGTCACTATCTGCAAATATAGCCCATTAAATTTGATTCTTC
Organism: Acholoe squamosa; assembly: GCA_949317995.1. Classification (NCBI taxonomy): domain Eukaryota; kingdom Metazoa; phylum Annelida; class Polychaeta; order Phyllodocida; family Polynoidae; genus Acholoe; species Acholoe squamosa. The sequence goes on along the minus strand of OX439035.1, from coordinate 96,732,438 downwards.
CTCTCACAAACACTAGATGCCTCCACAATGTTGCAATTATTAACAGGAATATGCCTACCAAACAAAATGACGTCACCCAACCATAATGGTCTCCAATTCCCTGACAACTTTTAGAATCGTCAGGTGAAGCTAGATCTTTCATGTTGGATTCTTTCACATGTGAAAGGTTTTTACTCAAGAAGGCATTTTACTCTCAAGGAACTACAATATGTCTTCCAGTTGTCACTTAGTGTACATGTATCAGTGATCTAGAGCTGCTCTCTCCCCTTCTCATGGGATCATGTAACTTCTCCCCTATTTTCTTACATATCCATTGTTCCCAGGGTGGTTGCTGATAAGGTGGTATCAAGTGTGGACACTTAAATTTATTAGACCTCAGGTTTTATAATTCACACCCAATGACTAACCCTCTCTATCTCTTATTTTTGTCTAACTTCCTGCTAAACAAGGACATATACATCCCTGATTCCTCTCTTTTCCACTTACTTTGCCTTGAGTTGCTCACCAATACACCATGGAGTTCAGGACCATTCTGGTAAGCCCTAATGTGCGCTTGATAATTCCTACCTCCTTCTTACCAGAAGATAGCACCATCGCTCTAACCATCCCCTTCAACACAGATCTCTCTCTCCAGAATCCTGCTTTCACTATAAATGCGCAACTAGTGCCAAACAGTTCAGCAACCTTAACTTTTCATTTGAGGATGTAATGCGCATTTTCTCTGCGGGATACCCGGAGATACCTCACCATTTCCTGCGCCATTGTTGGTTTGATGGTGCCCCTTTCATGGGAGCCCCCATGGATTGTTGGCCTCCCCCTATCTACTCGATAGTACCACTTACTGATGCTTCCGTAGTGGCAGTACCTCCCGGTCAGACACGTCCCGGGCTGTCCACTTCAACGGTCAGCACAGTTACCAGTGCTCCAGCTGCCCTAGGAGCTCCGCTATCATCTCAACCTCTGGATGTTAATGTGGTTCTTCAAGCCTCGCCACCAGCCTACAGCATTATAATGTCTCGTTCGGCTCGGAAACCTTCTTCATTAAATACTATCTTCAGAGTACAGAGGTTTCCAGCACTCCCATGGAAACCACAGGAGTCCCTAGGTCTTCGACAACTAACACCTCTCCTGCATTTCCACTGGCTTTTCCGGCCTCTCTGAATATGGCTCCTCCAACCAATTAGGCCATTACTTCAGAAGTGCTATCGGTGGCTTCTCCCACAGAGGTGTTCACTTCCGCTGCTATTCCTCAGCAACCTTCAGTGACTCTGCCACCTCAGCAGGAACCAGCTCAGACTCCTTCCAAACCGTCATCAGCCTCCTCGGAACCAGGCTCTGGCTCCAAGCATCGTCACAAGAAGCCAAACTCCTCAAAACATTCCAAGAAGCAGAAATCCTCCGATGATCCCAGCTCCTGTAAGAGATCCTCCTCCTCTACCATCAGATCAGAGGCTGATCCAGTGCTGTCCGCCACCTTGAGGTCGCGCTCTTCCTCACCTCGATCCTCAACAGTGCCCTTCTTTCAAAAGGGTGAAGGTCCCATTGAGGTAGAGTCCTCCGGAGACGAGGCGTCCGATACCCACTAGATCACTATTTTAATATGTGAGTTGGAGGCCAGCCTCAATTTCTATTCTCTCCGCTTCTCTTTAATAATATCTAAATTATCCTTCCTTTTAACTGAGGGACTCAGATATACAACAGTTCTCCTATCCGTGCGATTCTGATGGGAGGGCTCAAGATTTCTCCCCAGTTTTATCCCAACAGACACACAACACAGAATTTCTAAACACTGTCCCATGTTGTTTTGAAGCTTTTCCTCCCCCCCCCTTTTTTTAACAATGGCCCCAAGGAGCTGGTGGGCAAGTGGTAACCACCACAGGGCAGGAGGTTTCCTCCCAAATGGTTGATATCAAATCACGCTGATTTAGCTGAGCCTTGTCAGCAATGGTTTTTAGGCACTCCACGCACACACACCTTCCAGTAACGCTGGTTTCCTTAATGTCCACAATCATATAGGGCATTATAATGCATTGTTTCCCTTGCATATTTATACTTCCTATGGTCATCTGTGCGGTTCTCCCACTTATCAAGTTCTCACGGCTTCTACTACTTGTCCTACAGTTTCCACCACAACAGTTCTTGCTGATGCCAAAGAACCATGGGCAGTCATATTAACTTCCGCAGCGCTGGCGCCTGGTATAGAATTCATCTTGATGTCTGCATCTTCTGAGTTTTATTCAAACTCCTATCCTCAAATTCAGAATTTTTCTTTTTTTAACCAGTCTCTTTCTGTTAGTTGCCAAAGTTCCCAGCAATCAAGTTTCCTAATCTCAATTCCAAGTTCCCATGAAGTGGGCTCCTCAAGAACCCAAGCACATCTGAAGAGTTGGCACTGGTCACTCTTCCTTTATAGAGTGGCTGTCCCTCTTCAGGTCTAGGTGGTGGTGTGCAGTTACGGATGTGTGTATGTGTGTGAGTATGTGTGTAAAACTCGCGCATTTTTTTTACCAAAAATTCCAAAATTTCCTGAAACAGAAAAGACATAAGTTTTTTCACAAACAACCTCCCCAAAAATCACTCTCAACGCCTTTAATATCCCTTTTGTAATTTTTTTTTACTGCCCGGTGGATCCATAGCTTCCGATTCCCCTTAGAGTACTGCCTACGTTAGAAACCTCAACCACACAAGCTCTTGCTATTTTCTCCACAATAGCCTGGGCGATTTTGTCCCCCTGTTTTACTAAATAAGGTCGACGACCCGCATTGCAGACGAGCACATACCATGCCCCTATAGTCCCTATCAATTACTCCGGCGGCAATATCAATGTAATTCTTCAATGCCAAACCTGAACATGGGGCTATGCGCACATAGCACCCTTCTGGAATTTCCCACGCGATTCCGGTGGCAATCGCACCCCTCTCGCCAGCAGGAATCCAGCGATTTTGAGCACTAAATAGGTCCAATCGCACTGCCTCGGGAGTCCCATATTCAGGTAGTCGCGCGTCCTTCGAAAGTCAGTGACATTTCAGTATAGGGACACCAACCCCAACTGAGGTTCCCTGTCACACTCAATTGCACTCATATTTTTTTTAAGAAAAAAAACCCTGCTATTGTAGCAACTAATAATAATGATAATAATAATTCTTTTTTAACTTGTGATGCCTAATTGTAAAAAATATACCCTTGTTCTTGCCAAGGTAACATCAGCCACAATAATATGACCCTTAATCTAAAAACGTTTTTGCTGATTATTGTTATTTCAAAATGTTCCCTCATTTTCCTAACTAATACAATTATTAACCCTAAAGTCCATCAGTCATTCCGCCAGCACACACACTTTCTCTCACCTCTCAGCAGCAATCGCTTTCTTCCTATACTTAATAATAATTAATTCTATTATACTCCCCCTCGAGAGTGTTAAATACGTGTGTCCACGCTGGCCTCTCTCCTCCAACTGAAGCACTCCTTCAGTTGAGCGACTTTTATATGTCACTCTCGCAGTCAGATACACTTCCACTGTCTTCAGTGATAGTGTCCAATAAGGAATCACAAATTTCCCTTACAGGAAAAATTTTGACATTTTCACGACTGGGTTCCAGTGCCATTATTGTATTTTCGGCACCTACCTCGTCATCACCAGTGAAGCCTTTCTTTTTCAATTCTCGTGCATCACGAACTAGTCTCCTAGCCTCTCGTCGTGCATCGCGGGCCTTGCGCGTTTCTTGTTGTTTGTTTAATCGCTCTAAACGTATCTTGGACACTAGCTATCTCCTCTGTCACCAAGGGTAAAATGGATCGCTTGTCGGGCCAACTATTTATGGCCTTCTTTTGATGTTTCGCCGTATGATATCGAGTCTCAGAATCACAGGCGACGTCTGAGCTCGGTGCTATGGCAATTTTAGATGTTTTCTTGCCCCATTCCGTACAATCGTCACTGCTGAGACTCTCGTGATCTAAATTAGCTCCCACTGTCTCTTATTCCTCATCCTCAATTTCAGCAGAGATTGACTCTCACCAATCTACTTGCAATTCCTCTGGTTCACTGTCGCTGACAGCAGATGCTCCAGCCTTAGACCCTTTTCTCACCTCAGTCTTATTTTCTGAAGTGCCAGAATGCAGTCGTCTCCTTGACGACTCAATAAACTTAATTTTCGCTCTCTCTTGTGAGTGATCAGTGTCCTTTGAACTTTCTTTGTTCAATGACACTGATGATATCTTTGGATGTACCCCGCTCGGGGACGTCTTACCTCCTAAACCCTCAGCCTCGGCAACAATGCGTTGCATTTTTGGACGTGCCCAACTCGGGGTCGTCTTATCTCCTAAACCCTCAGCCTCGGCAACATTGCATTGCATTTTTGGATGTGCCCCACTCGGGGTCGTCTTATCTCCTAAACCCTCAACCTCAGCAACATTGCGTCGCATTTTTGGATGTGCCCCACTCGGGGAAGTCTTACCTCCTAAACCCTCAGCCTCGGCAACATTGCGTCGCATTTTTGGAACATCCGATTGATTAAAACTCGCGGATCGGGCTGTTTGCTGCTCGCCTGCTGACACTGCATCGGATCCATAGGTTCCCACCACCCCCTTCTGTCAGGATGGCCCTTTATTTAGGCGTGGCTGAGATAGGTAAACACTCCCTACTAACCTGAGTCCACCAGAAATCTCACTGCCTCTGAGTTCGGATTGTTCATATTCTATAATACTGGGATCTTCTTCCGAGCTGTCATTACTATCCTCTCCCTCTACCTCAGACAGCTGTTCTATCTCCTGGAACTCTCCATTCTGGGGAAATGCTTTGGTTTGTTCCTTTCTTATAGACTCTCTTAAGTTATCTTCAGGTTCACTAACCTCCTCCTCAAGTTCACTACCACTCTTCTCATCATCCTCCGATGGTACTTCTCTCTCTTCTTGGAGGTAAGCTCTCTTCAGCTTATTTACATTTACCAAGTGGTCAATGGTTCTTCCGGTCCTCAACGACCGTTATCGTACACAATTGTCATCTATAGCTTCCTCCACTCTATATGGTCCTCTGTACCTATTAGAGAATTTGGACAAGCTATTTTCACCACAATTGGGATCATAATAGTACACCAAGTCACCCTCCTCAAGTTGCACAGGTCGGGCATTTTTGTCCAACCTTGCTCTCATGGCCAATAAGGAATCACAAATTTCCCTTACAGGAAAAATTTTAGTTCTGCCGAGACACTTCATCGAACATTTCAATGCAGTGCTTGGTTCTCAGAAACCAATCTCGGTCTTCACCTACCACCTCAAAACCATTGTCCTCAGGATACCCTAAAGAAAGATTGTCTCTTCCAAACAACAATGCTTACGGAGAAAATCCAGTTCTAACACTTATGGTTGATCTGGCTCTACATAAGGCTAGAGGTAGCATGTCATAATTTTCATCTATATTCACGCCTATTGCATCGTGTATTGTTTTATATAGGCGCTCTGCCCTTGCATTGCCCTGGGGCATTCTTGAACTAGTGAAGCTCTGTTTGCACATGAGTTGTCTAGTAATTTCCCTAAACAACTTAGCCATGTAACTAGTTCCTTGATCACTATGAAGTCTTTCCACCTTTCCATACTTGCATACAATTTTCTGCAGAAAGAAAGTGGCAGTAGTATGTGCTGTCGTGTCTTTGGTGGGAAAAGCCTCTGGCCATCCCATCAGTAAGTGAATAAAGGTCAGTATGTGAGTAAACCCTCCTTCTGATTTTCTAAGAGGTCCCACATAGTCAGTTTGCACTACTTGAAAAGGGAACTGAGGTGTTTCCCACGTCTTGGCATGTGACTTAAAATGTGGAGCTCTTTTTCACAACGCACACCTCTCACATGACTGGGCATACCTAGCTGCATCTGCAAAAAGGTTCTTCCAATAAAACCTCCTGACTAACTTATTGTGTAGAGCCGTGATGCCCACATGACCGCCACAGAAGAAATCATCGTGCATTAACCCTTACATGCCCAGATTAGCAAAAGTGCGCTCTTAAGCATGTATCTATGTTCTAGGTAATATTGATCGGATTATGATAATTTTGGTATCAAAAGTTTCATTATGTCAAGAGCTTTCCAATGATACCAAATATGTTATGGTGCATTAGGGATGTAATTACTAATAAAAGCTATTGCAGAAAATAATGGATTGAAAATAGGCTTAAAATATGTGAAAAGTGTGCGCTCTAGCCATGAAAATACAGGGAAAATAGAGAAAATTCACTAAATCCACAAAAATATTGATAAAGATACCAAAAATATTGAGGAAATAATTTCGATGTGATTTTCTCCAAGGAATCCAATTATGATATGTATTTTTGTTCAATTCCAATCAATATGGCCTTCTTTGAAATGCTAAAATAATGCTTTATGAGTTGAATATAGCCTATTCCCCACCAAAATATAAAATTTAAGAAAAAAAGAGATTTTTTGGGCACGTTCATCCAAATCAGCTAATTTCAACTTCAAAAACCATAATCTTCCCTACTGACTCAAATAAAATTCAAACATATGCTTTATATTACATTTTCTGAAAGCTATGTAATTGTTCTCTTGGTTACAATGCATAAATACTTAAATGTGGACATGATATAGGTAATAGCCTCTGCTATGTCAAATGTGTTGAATAAATCAGCTTCCTCAAAATAATTCTGGGCACAAAAGGGGTAAATATAGCACTTGATCTATCAGAGCAGTAGGCACAACCATTCAAGGCTCAATGATAATTTTGGTCCCTTCTTTTGCACATTGTCATACCTACACAAAATGCCGTGATCATTAATTCCCATATGGCCAGATTGACACAAAATAGCCTGAGCCTCGTCCCAATTATTGGGAAGTTTGTCATTTAACAGCCATTCCATGAGTTTTCGACATTCAGGATCTTTCCACTGGGCTTGTCAAAATTCAGCCACTGGGATTTCATCATCCATAGACTGACCCTCCTCCGATGGTACTTCCTTTGAATTATCTAGATGCTCTTTAGCTTTTCCAGAGGGTCCCATAGCCAACAGCTCACACCCTACCTCCGGCTCAAACTCTTCCTCATCGTCCGAATCGGCTACTGATGTGTCTTTTAAGACCACTCTGGACAGGTAATCAGGGACATTATGCTTGTTGCCAGGTTTATAAGTAATCTCGTTATCAAAATCACTTAAGGCCAAAGCCCACCTTTTCAAGTGTTTTGATAGTGCTTTATAAGCCTGTTGAAGCAACGGCACTAATGGTTGATGATCAGTAACAATAGTTACCTTTCCTCCAAGCAATATGTTCTCATGATTCTTTAAGGTCTTAATTACCGCCAATGCCTCTCGTTCCGTGATAGGATAATTCCTCTCGGCCTTATTCATTGTGTATGAATAACATACTACAGGTCACATCAAATCATCCCTAAGTTGACACACTACACCCCCACAAGCATCGTCAGAGGCATCAGTCAAGACGTAGAAGTGTCCTGCTATTTCGGGATGTATCAGCAATGGTGGACTCACCAACATGCTTTGTATTTCTTTGAATGCTTCCTCATATTGAGGTGTCAAATCAAATGCAACTCGCTTCTTCAGCAGGTGGTTCAAAGGTGCGGCCAATTGAGCGAACCCTTTAATGAAACTGTGATGATAATTACACAGTCCAAGAAAGGATCTCACAGTGTGCTTGTCATGTGGTTGCCAAAACTCTTGCACTTTCCGCGTCACTTTGGGTTGAGTAGCTAGTCCTTCAGGGCTCACTACATGTCCCAAGAACTTAATCTTGTGCCGACCCCATTCACACTTAGAAGGTTTAATGGTTAGTCCCGCGCGGTGTAATGCCTTCAGTACCTGATCGACACTGCTGATGTGATCACTCACTGTAGGGTCAAAAACCACAATGTCATCCAAATAAGCCAGACAAGCACGTGGTGTTAATCCACACAAAGCCATAGACATTATTTTTGTAAACTTTATCTCATGCCAAAAGGCACTCTGGTCCACTGCCATACTCCTGAGGGCGACTCCGAGTACTTGCGACTATCGGGATGCAAGTCACACTGGTGATAACCACTCAACAAATCAATGGCAGAAAAGATGATGGGTTTCCTGTAGGCAATGTACAGAAACAACTCTCGAGCAGTGGGCATGGGATAGGTTTCATCCTCAGTCATTAGATTCAGTGTATGATAATCTGGGCACAATCTTGCCGAACCATCTTTCTTTTGAACCACTACCAGAGGGCTTCTCCATGCACTGTCACTGGGTTCAATAATGCCCATCCGAAGCCCATCTTAATCTGCTTCTCTATTATGTCCATTTTGAGTGGTGAGTACCTATATGGTCGGGTGGTACATATTCCCTGCTCCTCATTTACCTTTATTTTCATGGGAGACCAGGTGCAACTCTTCCATATTGAAGGCAATAGCATCCATGTTTTCTGCCAACATGGCTTTAAATTTCATTTGTTCTTCCAAGGTCATGCAAATACCTTCGAGATCCAAATTCATTATCTTTTCTCTTTTGATGACTCGATTAGCACTGTCTTTCTGGTTTGTCTCACACCTAGTGTCTGATTTCGAGACATTTTCTGATTCAGACCGTACTACATTGATGTTATTTAACTCAGTTCCTTCCGAGGAACTACTGGGAGTGTCATCCCTTAGTGTCCAACGATCCAGGTCTAATACCTGCCGTACTTCCTGTAGCTCTAAAGGTGGTACATTGATTTCGCGCACGTAGGCTAGCATGTCGTTATGATCAATATATACAAATTGATCAGTGAAATTGGCTACTTTCATCCACCAGTTCTTGTCAATATAGTTAAGGGCATATTCCACTGCTACTATAGTAAGTCTAGATGGTTCTAGTGCAATGGTGTCTCCCGGCCCAATATCCAATATTCCCCAGGGTTCCACGGCAATTATATGTTCCTGTCTAGGTCGCAAGCATAAACCTTGTTTACCTGATACAGGAATGCCGCTAAACACACTTACTTTATGCTGATTTCTGCCTTCGAGTCTCTAAGAATGATGCGACCTAAGATCATTGGATGTGCCAATGTCTTCATTACATGGAAATGGTAATAAATCTCTATACCATCCAGACTACAACGCAACTTGACAGTTTCTTGTATAGCACATTGATTCTCGTTTCCTACTCGCACTGTTTGTTGGTTTCCATCCATAATATCCCATATGGTGTCGAGGGGTAGAGCATCCCTCAGTTCCTGACTTATAAAACAGTCAGAAGCTCCGGTGTCTACCAATCCTTGGTACTCTTCTCCCTCAACAATAATCTCCAAAAAGTAAGCACTTTGTGTGTTATTATCATGACCAGCCGACCTGTCCCCCTGAATCAGTTGCAATTCAATAATAGGAGCAGGCCGGCCCACTAGTTTCCCTGACCATTGCCAGCATGACTAGTGGGTCATTAGATTCAGTGTATGATAATCTGTGCACAATCTTGATCATTGAAATTGACTTTGTAATTGGGTGCTGTGAATGTGAGGCCTGGATAGAATGGGGCCAGGAATTAAGGGCCATTGATACTACTGCACGATCAGAAGCAAGACGGTCTGTACTGCCTAAATATTTGAATCTCACAAAGAAATTAGCAAGGGAATTGGAGCTGGAAAATGGGAACGTCCGACTGGTAAGGTTGGTGCGCCAGGTGAATGGGTTAACATCAGTTATTCCCACAGGCACCCCCATGATTAATAGAGATGGGTGGTCTGCTATTGTCACAGAACTGCAAATAATCTACCAGTAAAAGAAGGGACATTGAGTTGAAAGAATAAAATATAGCAAAATGAAGGTCGCCGGAATATGGCTGATTTGCATCATTGCAGTTATTATTGGAGTGGAAACAACGTTTCCAAGGCTGAGTGTGGAACATGTGTTCTTTAGGCAGAAAGCCATAGTGCATACCACTAGATCGCAATGGGTCATAGGCTTGGTCCTGGATTTAACTCTGTATGAAAAGTACCTACTGTTCGCCAATAAGACCATACGAGCAGCTCGAGAAAAGGCTGAGAAAGCCATGCCTTATTTTCAGAGGTTATATGATGATGGTGGCTTTAGGAATCAAGCATTGGAAAAGAATAAAAGATTTTTCAGTGAAGCATGGACATCCGTCGAGCAAACTCTCTTCAAATATACTACTATCCTAAGGGAACAGATGAATGAATTGAGCATCATTGACAGTATCCATAACAAGAACTGGAGGGACTTTCAGGAATTGAAAAGAATTGGTCATAGTGAGTTGGAGGACAATCGGATGGTCACTCAGGCTCCAATTCCGGAAATGAGAGAGAGGAAGGCTGGTCAAACATTGCCACCAAAACGGGGCCGTTCAAAGAGATTAGTGGGAGCTGTTTTGGGAGGACTGGCAGGACTGACTTCCATATTTAGTATTTTTTCTACTTATCAGTTAAGAGCCGAGATAGGTCACCTGCGAAGAAATCAGGAAGTGTTAAGATCGGTAGTTAAGGAGGGGCTATTAATGGTAAACTTGACCAGAATGGAGGTATCAGAGAATAGGGTGAAAATTAATCTAGTGATAGAGACATTGGGAAAACTTATCACTGAATTTGAGGCCGAAGTTTACCTATGAGAAAATTTGTGATCACTAGTGGACAAATGTGTACCAATCTGGGAAAAGTGAGAGACTTGGTGTCAGCAGAGTCAGATTTGATGAATGAACTTTTCAGAAAGGTGGATCAATTGGCAGATCAGAAATTTACACCCACCATATTGCCTGCCCCGGAGTTAGTCCAAATATTAAAAGGGGTCGAGTTGGAGTTACCACCTGGATTGATGTTGCCACAAGATCCTAGAGAGAGGCCTTTTTATTATTATAAAGTGCTCACTACCAACACTGTGGCATTGGATGGTACTCTCTTGGTGGGCATTGAGGTACCATTGTTGGATGTGTCCCGGAAACTGAGAGTCATGGAAGCCCTGGAACTTCCAGTGCCGTATTCTGGCACCGAATTGACCGCGGCTTATGAATTTGAATTTCATAATTTTGCCATCTCTGAGGATGGAAGGCAATACATTGTTTTGACCTTGGAGGACCAGTTGCACTTGAAGGTCAAGGTATCCAACATGGTCAAATTACCGGTAGCACATTATATGTCAGATGGTGAGTGGCTTGTAGCTACAGGAACATCTTTTAATATGAGGAGACACTGTGGTACAGACGAGGATGCCAAAATAATAACAGTGGCACCTCCATATACCATTATAAGACTGGGATCAGGATGCAATGCACTCGCTGATGTGCTGGAATTGCCCATATACTTTAAAAGACGGCAAGAATACCATGTCATGCGTGAGGATAGAAAAGTGACTCCTCCTAAAAATGTGAAAATGACCGAATTGACCATTTGGAAAGACATGGGTGAACGCCGTAGGAATCTTATGGAGCATTTAACTAAACTTGGCGACATTGAGGAACAGCCTATACAGACCCTGATTGAAAAATTGGACAATATGGAAGCGCTGGAAACAAGCATGTTCCCAGACAGCACAGTGCTATACATATTGGTGGGACTTATAGCAGCTGCTGGAACTTCCAGTGCCGTATTCTGGCACCGAATTGACCGCGGCTTATGAATTTGAATTTCATAATTTTGCCATCTCTGAGGATGGAAGGCAATACATTGTTTTGACCTTGGAGGACCAGTTGCACTTGGAGGTCAAGGTATCCAACAAGGTCAAATTACCGGTAACACACTATATGTCAGATGGTGAGTGGCTTGTAGCTACAGGAACATCTTTTAATATGAGGAGACACTGTGGTACAGACGAGGATGCCAAAATAATAACAGTGGCACCTCCATATACCGTTATAAGACTGGGATCAGGATGCAATGCACTCGCTGATGTGCTGGAATTGCCCATATACTTTAAAAGACGGCAAGAATACCATGTCATGCGTGAGGATAGAATAGTGACTCCTCCTAAAAATGTGAAAATGACAGAATTGACCATTTGGAAAGACATGGGTGAACGCCGTAGGAATCTTATGGAGCATTTAACTAAACTTGGCGACATTGAGGAACAGCCTATACAGACCCTGATTGAAAAATTGGACAATATGGAAGCGCTGGAAACAAGCATGTTCCCAGACAGCACGGTGCTATACATATTGGTGGGACTTATAGTAGCTGCTGGAATTATGGTAATTACGGTAGTGCTTTGTCACAGACACTTGAGAAAGAAAGCCAGACCCTCGCTGTTATAATATGTCAAAATATTATCTATATAATATTTCTAAAGACTTTGGTTACCTAGAATGATTATTTCTAGTCCTGTTAATATTGACCAATCAGAAGCCAGCACCATCTGTATGCTGCAGAGAGTTGTTTGTCCTTGACCTCACACTGAATACACTGTCATGGCGGACCAGTCTAGATCCCAGACCTGTGTTGTAGTTTCTATCTAAATACCTGACTCCCAAGTTGGTGACAGCGAATAATTTTGAGAGTATGTGGTAGATGGATATCTAGACAACACCTGGAGGTCAGGATTTTTGCCGGATGGTCAAATGGGAAGGGAGATGGAAACAGATTATGGTGTGGTATTTTCATGTGAAATGTATACATGTGCCTAGGGCTACAGACCTAAGGTAAGACAAGCCTTTCTTTTATATTGCACACCCACCTGCTGTGTTGCCCAATGCCAAGTCAAGCTGAATTCATCAAGGCAACATAATTATTGACAGTTTCTGTTGAAAAGTGACTGGAGAGAGACTTTGTCAGTTTCACTGCTCCAGAGCATCCATACTCCATAGCCAGACCCATAGCCACCTGTCTCAGTGAAAGTGTCTCAGAGAAAGCCCCTATAGACTGCATTTCCTTTTGTTTTATTCTGAACCATGGCCAAGTTTAGTCCCCCTGACCCATTCACCTTTGAGGAGCCCTCAAAGTGGCCAGAATGGAAGGAGAGGTACATGAGGTTCAGATCTGTCACTAAACAAAAGAATGAGGATGGGGATGTCCAAGTGTCATCACTGATTTATTGCATGGGTAGACAAGCTGAGAACATTTTTAAGTCATTCTGCTTCGACCCCATCGCACAGCCAACCGCTGCCGTACCACATCCGATAGACCCTAAAGACAACTTCGATGTAGTCATGAAAAAGTATGACGAGTACTTTATACCTAAAAAGAATACCATTCATGAGTGTACAAAGTTTTACCACAGAGTCCAAGAGTCATGCAAGTCGATCGAGTGTTTTCTCCGAAGCTTACATGCGATAGCGGTGCATTGTCGGTTTGAAGATAAGGAGGATGAGCATATTCGTGACCGTTTCATCAGTGGCCTGAGCGACAAGACAATGTTGAAGAAGCTCCAGCTTGAACAGGACACTCTCACCTTGGACAAAGTGGTACAGCAAGCCCGACATAACGAGCTCATCCAGATGCAGAACGAGCCATCAGCAGCCATCAACGCCGTTAGGGATGGTGGAAGGAGAAGAAGGAAGCAAGGGTCGTCAAAAGCTGAAGGTCAAAAGTCAAATGGCCAAGGTCATCGATCGAATGACCACAGTAAGAAGTCAAACACAAAGAAGTTGAAGCCAAAATGTGGTAGCTGTGGTTATGTCCACCGATCGTCCGAACCAGACGCATGTCCAGCGATTGGTAAGACGTGCAAGAATTGCAACATGAAAGGTCATTTTCAAGCCGTATGTCATCAGAAGGTCCAAGAAGTCTATGGAGATGACCAGCAGGACGATTACTTCTGCGGATCCATTGACTGTGACAATAGCGACCCAGCATGGAAAGTTACTCTATCCATCGGGGGTAGTCAGCCCATAGACTTTAAGATTGACTCTGGTGCAGATGTCTCTGTCATGTCATACTCCAAGTATCTAACGCTGAAGCCGAGACTGCCGCTCAGCAAGAGTATGTCAAACCTTTCAAGCCCTGGTGGTCCTTTGAGCTGTAAGGGAGACTTTACAGCCAAGACGCAGGTAAAAGGAATATGCTACAACTTCCATGTCTTAGTCGTCTGAAATGAGGTCAAATGCCTTCTCAGGAGAGGAGTGGCGTCACGAATGGGACTCATTTCTAAACTAGACAGTGTCAAGGAAGGCGTTGGTTGTCTGAACACCGATTCTGTCAAGATCGTCTTAAAGGAAGATTCACAGCCTTTTGCAGTAGCAGTTGCCAGAGGAGTACCCATTCTGGTTCTGCCTAAGGTAAAGGAGGAGTTAGATCGTCTCCTCACTTCCGGCGTGATCCGTGAGATCACTAAGCCTACAGCATGGTGTGCACCCATGGTAGTTGCCGTGAAGAAGACAGGCAAAGTGCGTTTGTGTGTCGACCTGAAAAAGTTAAACGTCAGTGTCAGACGTGAGAGGTTTGTTCTACAGACTTTAGAAGACCTCACATCAAAACTCTCAGGAGCCACCATGTTTTCCTGCCTAGACGCCGCTAGTGGATTTTACCAAATCCCGCTGGCTGCGGAAAGACAAGAATTGACAACGTTCCTGACGCCCTTCGGGAGGTACTGTTTTAGACGATTACCTTTCGGGATTACATCGGCGCCAGAAATCTTTATGCGAAAGATGACGGAGGTCCTAGATGGGCTTGAAGGTGTTTTCACCTACATGGACGACGTCCTCATCTATGGTAATACTCCAAAAGAGCATGACGAACAACTAGCAACAGTGCTAGCAACCCTAAAGAGGGCAGGATTGAAGCTGAACCAAGAGAAGTACTCTTACAGAAAGACAGAGTTAAAGTTCTTGGGACATAGGTTCACAAAAGATGGAATTTCAGCCAACTCAGAGAAAGTGGAAGCAATTGTCAAGATGCCGCCACCATTGTCTGTGACTTAATTGCGACAGATTCTCGGTATGGTCCACTATCTGGGGTCATACTTGCCAGATCTACATGTAGTCACTCGTCCTCTGAACGATCTGCTGAAGGGAGATGTGGAGTGGATCTGGGGTTCAGCCCAGAAAGAAGCTTTCGCAAAGATGAAGTCACTCATCTCTTCAACTCCCATATTGGCTTACTATGACGTCAACAAGCCAACCACAGTGAATGCAGACGCCAGTGCATATGGTCTAGGGGGAGTCCTGTTACAAGACCATGGAGGTATTCCTAAACCCGTTGCCTTCTGTTCAAGAACACCAAGCCCTGCAGAACAGAAGTATGCACAAATCGAGAAGGAATGTTTAGCGAGTGTGTGGGCGTGTGAAAAGTTTGACCGGTTCCTCTGTGGACTGGAGTCCTTCGCGCTGGAGACAGACCACAAGCCGCTCATTCCTCTTATCAACACCAAAGACTTGGATAGTGTGCCGATAAGATGCCAGAGACTCCTCATGAGACTAATGAGGTATAAGGCACAAGCAAAGTATGTCCCGGTAAAGCAAATGTATGTGTCAGATGCACTTTCCAGGAGTCCAATGTCAACGAAGGCCGTCAGCAGCACGGCTGAGGAAGTTGACATGTATGTTCAGTCTATTGTAGCTGGGTTTCCTGCAACCCCTCAGAAGAGAGACGATCTGAGTGTGGCGATGCAGAATGACTCAGTGTTACAAGCAGCGATAGTGTTCACCTTGACAGGTTGGCCTAAGTATGAGAAGGATGTACCGGATGGCTTGCGAGAGCTCTATGCTCATCGAGCAATGTTATCAGTTGTAGATGGACTACTGGTTTTTGGTAGCAGAATAGTCATTCCAGCGGCCAACAGAGCAGAGATTCTTCAAAGGATCCATGATGGACATCAGGGACTGACCAAATCGTTAGAGAGAGCCCGTTTAGGAGTCTGGTGGCCTGGTTTGACTGCAGACGTCAAAAGGGTCGTTGGCTCTTGTGAACATTGCCAGACGCTGAGACCAACTCAGCGAAAAAAGCCGTTGCTGCCAACACCTTTGCCACAAGGTCCCTGGCAGAGGATAGGAGTAGATCTCTGTCAGTTCAAAGGGAAAGACTACCTTGTGATGGCCGATTACTACTCAAGATTGATAGAGGTCTTACGCCTATACAAGACCACAGCCAAGTCAGTGAAATACCGCATGGAAGATGTATTTGCCAGGTAAGGTTCTCCGAGAGAAGTTGTGTCGGACAATGGTCCCCAATTCGTCTCGGCGGAATTCAAGTTCCTGATCGTAAAGCATCAGTTTAATCATGTTACGGTCTCATGAGGAGTCTCTGGCATCTTATCGGCACACTATCCAAGTCTTTGGTGTTGATAAGAGGAATGAGCGGCTTTTGGTCTGTCTCCAGCATTAAGGACTCCAGTCCACAGAGGAACTGGTCAAACTTTTCACACGCCCACACACTCGCTAAACATTCCTTCTCGATTTGTGCATACTTCTGTTCTTGAACAGAAGGCAACGGGTTTAGGAATACCTCCATGGTCTTGTAACAATACTCCCCCTAGACCATATGCACTGGCGTCTGCATTCACTGTGGTTGGCTTGTTGACGTCATAGTAAGCCAATATGGGAGTTGATGAGATGAGTGACTTCATCTTTGCGAAGGCTTCTTTGTGGGCTGAACCCCAGATCCACTCCACATCTGCCTTCAGCAGATCGTTCAGAGGAGGAGTGACTACATGTAGATCCGGCAAGTATGACCCCAGATAGTGGACCATACCGAGAATCTGTCGCAATTGAGTCACAGACGATGGTGGCGGCATCTTGACAATTGCTTCCACTTTCTCTGAGTTGGCTGAAAGTCCATCTTTTGGGAACCTATGTCACAAGAACTTTAACTCTGTCTTTCTGTAAGAACACTTCTCTTGGTTCAGCTTCAATCCTGCCCTCTTTAGGGTTGCTAGCACTGTAGCTAGTTGTTCGTCATGCTCTTTTGGAGTATTACCATAGATGAGGACGTCGTCCATGTAGGTGAAACACCTTCAAGCCCTTCTAGGACCTCCGTCATCTTTCGCATAAAGATTTCTGGTGCCGACGTAATCCCGAAAGGTAATCGTCTAAAACAGTACCTTCCGAAGGGTGTCAGGAACGTTGTCAATTCTTGTCTTTCCGCAGCCAGCGGGATTTGGTAAAATCCACTAGCAGCGTCTAGGCAGGAAAACATGGTGGCTCCTGAGAGTTTTGACGTGAGGTCTTCTAAAGTCTGTAGAACAAACCTCTCACGTCTGACACTGATGTTTAACTTTTTCAGGTCGACACACAAATGCACTTTGCCTGTCTTCTTCATGGCAACTACCATGGGTGCACACTATGCTGTAGGCTTAGTGATCTCATGGATCACGCCGAAAGTGAGGAGACAATCTAACTCCTCCTTTACCTTAGGCAGAACCGGAATGGGTACTCTTCTGGCAACTGCTACTGCAAAAGGCTGTGAATCTTCCTTTAAGACGATCTTGACAGGATCCGTGTTCAGACAACCAATGCCTTCCTTGACACTGTCTAGTTTAGAAATGAGTCCCATTCGTGACGCCACTCCTCTCCCGAAAAGGCATTCGACCTCATTTCAGATGACTAAGACACGGAAGTTGTAGCATATTATTTTTACCTGCGTCTTGGCTGTGAAGTCTCCCTTACAGCTCAAAGGACCACCAGGTTCAGCGTTAGATACTTTGAGTATGACATGACAGAGACATCCGCACCAGAGTCAATCCTAAAGTCTACGGGCTGACTACCCCCGATTGATAGAGTAACTTTCCATGCTGGGTCGCTATCGTCACAGTCAATGGATCCGAAGAAGTAATCGTCCTGCTGGTCATCTCCATAGACTTCTTGGACCTTCTGACGACATACAGCTTGAAAATGACCTTTCATGTTGCAATTCTTGCACGTCTTACCAATCACTGGACATGCATCTGGTTCGGGCGATCCGTGGACATAACCACAGTTGCCACATTTTGGCTTCGACTTCTTCGTGCTTGACTTCTTACTGTGGTCATTCGATCGATGACCTTGGCCGTTTGACTTTTGACCTTCAGCTTATGATGACCCTTGCTTCCTTCCACCAGCCCTAACGGCGTTGACGGCTGCTGATGGCTGGTTCTGCATCTGGACGAGCTCGTTATGTCGGGCTTGCTGTACCGCTTTGTCCAAGGTGAGAGTGTCCTGTTCCAGCTGGAGCTTCTTCGACATTGTCTTGTCGCTCAGGCTACTGATGAACCTGTCACAAATATGCTCATCCTTCTTATCTTCAAACCGACAATTCGCCGCTATCGCATGTAAGCTTCGGAGAAAACACTCGATCGACTCGCCTGACTCTTGGACTCTGTACGCTTGTGAATGGTATTCTTTTTAGGTATAAAGTACTCGTCATACTTTTTCATGACTACATCGAAGTTGTCTTTAGGGTCTATCGGATGTGGTACGGCAGCGGTTGGCTGTGCGATGGGGTCGAAGCAGAATGACTTAAAAATGTTCTCAGCTTGTCTACCCATGCAATAAATCAGTGATGACACTTGGACATCCCCATCCTCATTCTTTTGTTTAGTGACAGATCTGAACCTCATGTACCTCTCCTTCCATTCTGGCCACTTTGAGGGCTCCTCAAAGGTGAATTGGTCAGGGGGACTAAACTTGGCCATGGTTCAGAATAAAACAAAAGGAAATGCAGTCTATAGGGGCTTTCTCTGAGACACTTTCACTGAGACAGGTGGCTATGGGTCTGGCTATGGAGTATGGATGCTCTGGAGCAGTGACAAAGTCTCTCTCCAGTCACTTTACAACAGAAACTGTCAATAATTATGTTGCCTTGGTGAATTCAGCTTGACTTGGCATTGGGCAACACAGCAGGTGGGTGTGCAATATAAAAGAAAGGCTTGTCTTACCTTAGGTCTGTAGACCTAGGCACATGTATACATTTCACATGAAAATACCACACCATAATCTGTTTCCATCTCCTTTCCCATTTGACCATCCGGCAAAAATCCTGACCTCCAGGTGTTGTCTAGATATCCATCTACCACATACTCTCAAAATTATTTGCTGTCACCAACTTGGGAGTCAGGTATTTAGATAGAAACTACAACACAGGTCTGGGATCTAGACTGGTCGGCCATGACAGTGTCTTCAGTGTTAGGTCAAGGACGGCGTAAGCCACTGGTGTATGAAACACCCACTTTAGCTATGAGGAACATCAGACCCGCCATTATGGAAATGGAAACCGAAACTAAAATGCATTATGAAAGGGGAGCCAGAGCATCGAGACATGAGGTCAGGACGCCCTCAAGATTGGCAGTGGTCGAAGAAGTGATGGCAGAATAAGATTTTGGTAAAAAAAATAATGATATGCAAATCTGTCATCTAAAGGGGAAAATAATTATTTTAAAAGGAAATTCAGGAATAAGGGTGATAATGGTGTTATTGACACTCACAAAATTAGACTGTCATGGAGGAAACGCAGGAGACCGCTGAAGGGTGCCTTGGTATGGGGGCCATCTTGGAGAGAAGCGGTAAATACCACGAGCCTGAACCAGACCGCCAAGGATCGAGGCTGAAAATATAGTTATTTCATGGGGCACCCCAAAAAGGGATTCAAAAGAGGGAATAATTACAGAAATTACTAGATTCAAATAATTGAAATTAAGAGGCACGAGATTGGTGGAAAATTGTATGCTAAATTATTTTGAGTAGCTTGATATGGAATTATTCTGAGTAGGATTAAGAGGTTATAAATTAGCATGTGAGGAAATTATTGATTCAGACTATCATTATTAAAGAAAAAGCTTGGAACAGTACCTTTATGAAATGGGGATCGACCTTAAAGGAATTTTGGAGACAGCCTGGAGGGTCTATTGGAGTCACCCAGGGGGAAACTGCCGTTGATTTGGGTAGAAAGATTTCGCAATAAACGTATATGCTGGAAATGAAAATTAATTCGTGTCAATTGAGAAAATTGGGATTCAGAAATTCAAAAGTTTTAATTAGGACAAAATGGCCGACCATTTGAAGGTTGTGAGTACCGGTTGTCTGAGTTGCTCAAGAAAGAATTCAGCTATTTGTTCAATCAGTGTTAAAATTTGGTACACTGGATGGGCAACATTTCAATATCATGGTCATTTAAAGTGAAAATGATGGGCTGATTAGGAAATAGCCACCACTGAGGGGATAATAAGAAAATGGTACTTCTCTGCATGATTAAAATCATTGTTGAAACCTGGAATGTTGGCAATTTGCTGATGTGATGCTGGGGAGTTGACCTGAGCGGGTGAGATTCAAGCTATCACCAAATAATGCAATGTCTTCGAACTGCTTGAAAAAGGACGGTACCTTTGTATGAGAGCCCCGGTTCTTTTGAGTATAATAGCCAGTAACCACTTTTAGATCTATCAAATTAGCGGACAAAAGTAGTAATTGATATTGAGTAATTAAATTATTTGACTTATGCCCAACAGGAGGATGAATTTTGGACTCTGTGAAATGTCGCCAAGGGGGTGTTTATTACAGCCCCTCGGTACCCAGAACGCCCGGGAGACAAGGGACGCTATGCAAATGAGGTCATGACCCTGCCTAGAGAGGGTTGCACCACACGCGTCCACCGCAGTTGGGCGACAGGCACCATGGGGAGAGGACGTGTTCCCCAGGACCGGGAACCGACACATAGAAACAGTATTAGAATTTCATAAATTTATATTGGACCGGGACAGCTCCGGTTGGACTGCTGAGTGAACATAGAAAACTCACCACTGATGTCGGTGGGAGTATAGCCATGTGAAGATACTACACTCACTACAGAGAGGGAAGGTCGATGGCCGTCGGTTACACCGACACTGACCACCAACCACCTTGACATTCTTTGAGTGCAGGGGGAATACCCGTGTTGTGTTTATTCTGAAATGGATTAGCAGCTATGAAAGTGAGAGTGAAACTATTAGTGTGTCCTACAGTTATGTGAAACTTTCACTGTTTTGTTTGCACAGAGAGGAGATCACTGTCATACCATGGAACTCTGGAGATTTACACATGGATATTGCCCTTTTGAGGGTGAAGCTGTGGAACTGTGATTGTTTCAATTGGCCATCAACATGGAGTGATGGCGATGTGTGGGGCTTCCCCATGCCCAACTGAAAGGGGTCTTATCTCTTCTTTTCTGTCCCACTTGTGTGTAGTGTGAAGCCGGCATAGTATAAAAGCATGAGGAGTGTTGCATGAAATCTGTGAGTATGCAAAAACAATTTTGAAATAAGAAGGGCATTTTATGCATTAAAAATAGCATTGTGTTGCATAAAGTATTGTGCATGTGTGTCACTATAGATGGAAACACATTAACCCCTTAGTCCTCTCGCTGATGGGTGAGAATAATAGGCCTCATACCTGAGGAAGGGATCAAGGAGTTACACGAAATACACATTTGATGCCATTTTTATGGTTAACGTCATGCTTATGGCGAGAGAAATGTGTTTGGGGTCAATACTGCAAATTTTTGACACGATTTGTCCTTGTCACCTTGAAATTCCACTTTTTGAAATCAGAAAGGCTGACCATATTCAATTGTGCTTATTATGACATGCTTATTGTATGCAGCTTCCAATCCTTATTGTGAGCAGCTCATCAACCATGCTTATTGTATTGTAGAGGTACATGTTATTAAACCATAGGAGTTGGGTACCGTCTGACGTGGCGGGTGAGTCGAGTCGTCGGACGTTCCTCAGGTTCCGGATAGGTGGCAGCACTGATCCGGGTCTGTGGGGACATCTGACGACGAACACCTGGGTCCGTATATAAAGCCCAGGGCTCAGCCGCTACGTCAGAGGCCCTTCTGGCCTCCACACCATGTGAACCATTATTCCTTGATATTAGCTGCCTCTCTGACATCATCCGGCAGCCGTGAGTGTACAATAAGAAATAAAACTAACCGTTGGCATACACTTGGAATACTGTCTTACTCTTTCTTTTCGAAACGTAAGACCCGAACCCCCCAGGTCCGTAAGGCCACAAACCCTTACACTGGTGCCGTGACCAGTTAATTCTGGTGTATAGCCCGGACGTTATAACGTCCGAACGGCTAGTACATGGGTTAGACACCCTCAGGGAAGCTAACCCAGCAGGGCAATTGGTTGCCCAAGAGAATGGAAATGGATCATTAATGCTCCAAACCCATTCGAACTCACAAGATGCGGAATCTGCATCTTGGAGAGATCCCGGACCCCACTATAATGATAGTGAGGAGAATCTGCCAGACTCTGTACGACGCGAACAGTCTATACAGAGACAGAGTAACTTAATAGGCCAACAATCACTTGTTGACAAGTTAAGTAATTCGATGTTCGAAGTTGGTGGTAGTACTAACCCAGAACATCCGGCACCAATGCCAAAAAGGGTAACATTCGGAGAACTACCTTATAGATTACCCAGGCCCGAATTACCAATATTAGATTACAGCGCTATAGATGGCGACTTAACCTATGCGGTACCGGAAGGTGAGGAATTCAAACGACCGGATGTCATGTTGTTGAATGAAACCTATGTAACTTTGAACGAGAACCTAAATACCTTGGTCAAAGCTAAAGACGAAGTATTCCATGAAAAACTTCAGTTGGAAGAAGACCTAACTGGCATGCGAAAGGAATTCGAAGCCAGAAGGAGTGAGTACATGAAAGAACTCGAGAATGAAGAATTAAAACTTCATTCCATGAGAGAATCATTCAACAAGGAATATGATAATAGGCACATTCGTATCCAAACATACATAGATACGAACGACCAATTAAACCTTGATAAGGCAAAATTCGAATCCGAAATTCGCCATTATCAGGACGAGTTGGATAAATTGAAACTTCAGTGTAGTAAACAAGCTGAAGACAATGAAACCATCCGGGTAGGTATTATAGCTTACAACAAACAACTGGAGGAGGATAGACAGAAACTCACAAATGAGCTTCAGGAATTGCAGAATACTGCAATAACTCTAGATAAATATGTAGAAGCTGCCCAGTTAACTATAGGCAATATTGATCCAGCTGTGTTATCTACAATGTTGGGAAAGACATCCAAAGATGCAACCCCAATTAGATACAGCCCATTCGTTGATGATGGGGCTGACAAGAATGTAGTATCCGGAATCTACAAGAAACCGGACAGTACCACAGTAAATGGAACCGCACCTAAACCAGCAACCCCGATGCTGGATACGATAGGTCCGGCACCACCCATACCAGATTTGAGTCACAAAATTAAAGCGACTCACGATGGTGCTACTGGGACTAATAATAATACACCCGTGGCACAACCAAGAGCACCCGGACCAATGAGGCATATGTTGACACCACCTTCATATTTCCCCCAACCCGGCCACAGTACACCAGCAGGGCCAAGATTACCGAATCCACCTCCGGGTTCTAGTAATGGTCCTACTGATGGACGTTTCCTAAGACCAAAACCGCCACAAAACAATGCTAATGGCGGTACGTATCAACCGAGAACATCTTCCTATGGATATAGAAATAATTATAATCCATCAGGAAACGGTAATTACCAAAATGGCAATAGCTATAACCAGGGATGGAATCAAAATAATTCTTACCCTAGATATGCGTCTTCTGGAAACGCCGGTTACAATGGTGGATGCTCAGGCGGTTCGTCTGGAACCTATAATAATAATGGTCCACCAGGAGGAAATCCTCCAGGCGGCCCAGGAGGATCCGGATCCGGAGGATCAGGATCAGGAGGAGATGGCAGGAAGCCAAATAGGAGAACTTCTATGCCTGCAGGGATGCAAACCATCTTTGATAGGAGCCAATGTATCCAAAACCTTGGCATTGACTGCTACCGGAAGGGAGCAGACGGCATGGAAGTCATGAACTGGAGCATCCGAGAAGCGGATAGACTACGCGGATGTAATAATCCGGCACGTAGGCAGGCACGGATACCCCCTCCATATGATTCTAATGATCCATGGAAGGACAGGTATCAAGCTTTTGTCGACGAAGTCAATTGTAGTGGCTGGACAAAAGAAGAAGCTTTGCCATATTTGATCTGTTGGTTAAATAAAGGCGGAAAAGTAGCTCTCAACCAATGGAGAGCAGCTTACGGATTATACGGTACCTATGACCAATTGGTAGAATGTGCCGCATACCTATTTGGATCAATCGTTAGAGAAGATCCGTGGGTAAGTTTCAAGAAGATAACACAAAAACCTAAGGAATCACACAAAGTCTTTGGTTTGGAGCTGCAGGATTTGCTTTCAAAAGCACGTCCAAATTGGGCTCATGACGATGATTGCTATCTACAAGAATTGTTCATACAATTCTACAGTGGATTGCGGGATCCGGATCACAAGCAAGTGGTCTGGGATTCTTGGAAAGATGACACTTCCTTCAGTGACCTGTTCATAGCAATTGATGGACATGACATGAAGAAACGATTGGTAGGTCTTGGACCTAATCCAGTAAGAGCAGCTCCATTCCAATATGGAGGTACACCTACTCCGGTATATGATACTTCCCAATTAGCTCCAGTTGAATCGAATGAAGCTGATGAGGAGTATGACTATATCTCCGATGAAAACGGAGAATATATTGGTTCAGTCCAGATAGCTGGAAAGTATTACCGACAAAAGCGGTATAAGAAGGTTCATTCGAGAGGGAGAGGAGGATCTGTCGCTGGTAAAACAGCTTCCGGATCAACTCAACCGGGCAGTGTAGCCTCTACGGCGAAACCAACCGTAGCAGCCACTGTTGCTCCGACTAATATGATGGAAACGTTAATAGCCGGATTAACAGAAGCTCTGAAGAGACCAAGAGTTGACAAATCTCAAAGGAGATGTTTCAGATGCCAGAAACTAGGGCATTTTGCTCCAGAATGTATGGCTGAGAAGCCTGTCCGGCGTAAACAGGAGGGTGTCTCTGGGATAAGTACAGAGGAAAACTAGAAAGGGATCTCCCGAGGGGCAAAGAAGGGGATCCCAGTGACAAATCTTGCCATGATATCACCATCCGTGATGATAGTTCGCATGTAGTAACAAGATCGCCTAACACCGAGGTGGTTGTAGACACCCGGAAGGTTAGGGAAGCTGATATAACAGGTGCCATGGGAGCACAGGGGAAACTCAATATCAGTAACGAGGCAGGCGGCTATGAATTAGCCAAGGTCTGTGGTGCCCACCTGCCCCCGGGTCATCCTTGTCTGGAATTCCTGAAAGGATGTGGATCGACTCCTGGTGTGAAAAATGACGTTCCGATCGTCACGGACATGCCCTCTGTTCTAAACGGAAGGCGGTGGTATGTTTGCCTCACTGTTAATGGAAGATCTGCCGAATTCCTTGTGGATACGGGAGCTAGCCACTCTTGTATCTCTAGGGAGTTCTACGATCTTATACCGGATGAACATGATACTCTCAAATCGGGAGGAAGTGCTCAGACGGCCGACGGCAGTACCTTGCAAACGTATGGTAGAACTTGTGTGAAACTACAGTTGGATGGTATACATGACTATGTCATGAGCGCCACCGTTGCGGATATAGCAGATGAGGGGATACTCGGGTTGGATTTCGCATCCCTGTATGGTGCTGTGTTGGAACCTCAAACAGGAGTGTTGAGTGTGAGATACCCGTATCCCGTAAAGGTTAGATGTGTACTGAGACAAGTGAGCAGTATGGCTAGTGTGGCACACACTGTGCGAATCCCCCCGGGAGTAGCCTGTGATGTGCTTGTAAGAAGTGATCCTGCAATGCGTAATAAACCTGCAGTGATAGAACCGGATGTAGTTACTTTGTCAAGTATCGGATTAAATTCTGTAGACACGATAGTAGCGAATGCATCCTGGTCGGTAGTACCTGTCTCCAATACTGGAAACAGTACTATCTACTTGAAAAAGGGACAAGTTTTTGGAAACGTGACCCTTTCGGAAGCTGTAACGGATAGTAAGCTAAGCTTACAAAAGGTAACAGGGGATGGTGAAATTTCGGAAGACTTACTTAAGTTGTATGAAGAAACTTCATTAGAAGATCCGGAACACCGGAAAGAGTTCTATGAGATGCTCTGTCAGTATAATACTGCCTTTGCCAAACCTGGTGAAAAACTAGGTACGACAAATAAGGTATTACATAGAATAGATACTGGAGATGCAGCACCCTTTAAGATACCGTATAGACGGTTACCTTTAGCGAAAAAGAGAGTAGCTGAAGATGAGATAAACAAGATGTTGGAACAGGATGTAATAGTCCCTTCCAATAGTCCATGGAGTAGTCCTGTGTGTATGGTAACAAAGAAAGACGGTACTATCCGCTTTTGCATAGACTACAGGAAGTTGAATGGAATAACGAAAAAGAATTCGTATCCATTACCGAGAATAGACGAAACCATTGACTCCTTAGGAGGGAACAGTTGGTTTTGTACCCTAGACTTGCAATCAGGTTACTGGCAAGTGGGAATGAACCCTTCAGATATGGAGAAAACTGCATTTTCGAGTCATATTGGACTATTCCAATATAACGTAATGCCGTTTGGATTGTGCAATGCAAGGGCAACATTTGAAGCAATGATGGAAACAATTCTAAGTGATTTATTGTGGAAAAGATGTCTTGTATATCTTGACGATGTCATAGTTTTCGGAAAAACATTCGAAGAGTGTTCTAATAACCTAAAAATGGTACTAGAACGTATTATTTCTTATGGTCTCAAATTGAAACCTAAGAAATGCCACATGTTTAGAAAGTCCATAAATTATTTGGGCCGCATCATCAGTGATGAAGGGATAAAGGCTGATCCGGAAAAAATCGAATCAGTTACGAATTGGAATAGACCTAAAACACCCAAAGAAGTGAGGTCCTTTTTAGGATTCTGTTCCTATTATAGGGAATTTATTCCGAATTATTCTAGAGTCAGTTATCCATTACAAGCAATAGCTAACTGGACTCCAGGAATTACCAAGGAAAAATTTCCTTGGACGCATGAACAGGAAACCGCTTTTCAAAAGCTAAAAGACCTGTTCACGAGTACTCCTGTATTGCAATATCCGAATGAAACGGATCATTTCATACTGGATACTGATGCTAGTAATGATAGCATTGGTGCAGCTCTCTCGCAAGTCCAAAATGGGAGAGAAGTACCGATTGCCTTTGCCAGCAACACACTGAGCAAGACTCAGCGCAATTACTGCACAACCAAAAGAGAGTTGTTAGCAGTAGTCGTATATACCAAGAAGTTCAAACATTTTCTATGGGGAACGAACTTTACTTTACGTACGGATCACTCCTCTTTAAGGTGGCTACTGAACTTCCGAGATGCTGAAGGAATGTTAGGCCGATGGCTAGCCCATTTATCCGAGTATGGGCTTGAACATCAACAGATTCAGCATAGACCCGGAGTTAAGCATTTAAATGCTGATGCTTTGTCTCGAATACCAATTCGGAAATGTCATAATCCGGATTGCACTGATTGTGGAGCTCATAGGGCAGTATTAGCAGGGATTCGAAGACCATTCGTACCCCTAGTTGCCAGTATACTGGATTGGTCTATGGATCACATACGACATTTCCAGGAAGCTGACTCGATAACTGCGCAGCTACTGCAATTGGTACCAAAGGGTATACGTCCAGCTAGACCAGAGGTCTCCCTGGAAAATCGAGAGATGAGAAGGTTTCTTGCTCAATGGACCGAGCTTGAAGTCCGGAAAGGCGTGTTATACCGTTGGAAGCCATGCAATAATGGTGTGAAAATCATGCAAGTGGTGATACCACATGCTATGAGGCATGACATTATGTACTTCTGTCATGGACATCGGACCAGTGGTCATTTCGGAAGGAAACGATCGTTAGCACGACTTTCCAAGAAATACTATTGGCCTGGCATGACACAGGACTTGCAAAGATGGGTAATCACCTGTCCGGATTGTTGTAAAAACAAACCCGGACCCGGGATGGGCAAACTTCCCCTATCCCAAGAACTTTTCGGAGTTAGATTCGCAAGAATCGGGGTAGATATTATTAGTGGATTTAATACAACCGCTAATGATAATATCTGTATGATGGTAGTTTGTGATTATTATACGAAATATACTAAAGTATTTCCACTACCGGACCACAAAGCAATTACTTGTGCCGAAGCCTTTGTAAAAGGTTGGGTACTAAGTTTCGGTGTACCATTGATGTTACACAGTGACCAGGGCAGAGAATTCGAATCAAATCTCTGGCAGGGTATGTGCGAATACTTAGCTATTTGCAAGACTAGAACCAACCCGTATAGGCCACAAAGCGACGGATTGGTAGAAAGGTTCAATAGAACCCTTATCCAAGTCCTAAAGTCACTCGTCAATGAACACATGGACGACTGGGATGAGCAATGCCACTTTGTGACACATGCTTATAACAGTATGGTACATTCAAGTACAAATTGTACTCCGAACCTTTTAGTATTCGGAGAGGATCTGATAATGCCTGCTGACTTAGTATTTGGAGTTGTAGGGATGGACCCGGAATTACCTTGCCATGTAGTTTTTGTGGAATGCTTAAGAGACAGATTTAAAAAGGCATATGAGTCTGTCCGAATTGATTTGGAGAAAAGTGCCAAATGGCAGAAAGTAGGATACGACACCGATCTAAAGTATCGGAAATTCCAATCCGGAGACAGAGTTCTCAGATTACATGAACCACTTAGACACATAAAATTAGCGTCTAATTGGGATGGTCCCTTTACTATAAAGCAAGTTATCAGTGACTGTACCGTAATCATCAAATCTGACCTAGGTCGACTTTATAAGTCTAATGTGGCTAGATTAAGGAAATGGTCTGGGAGGGAGACCTCCACAGAAATGTATGGTGAAGGTTCCGGAAAGATCCTGAACTGGAATCGCATAATAGACCAGGTAAAGAACACTATAGTGAAGCATGGTCGTGGTAGACCTAAAAAGTGTTCCGAATCAGTGACACCCACGCCAACACCGATTAAGCGTGGGGGAGTTAAAAAAGTCTCGGCAGGTGAAGACAAAAAGAAGAGGAAAGGTGTTTCTAAGGCTAAGAAGCACCTAGAGAAAGCTCTTCAGACTGTCAGGTCCGATAAAGAACTATCCGAGAAGGGAAGATACGTTCGCCGCAGCCCCCGAATTGCCCAGAGGACTGCAGTGACCTAACCTGTATACACAACGAGTGTAATGTTTACATTTAGATGAACGGATGACAACTGACCCGAAAGGCTTATTTGTCGCCGCCGCATGATGTACCAATGGGTAGTGGACGGATAATCCGGTGGATTGGCTTAAGCTTTCCATAATCTCCACTTAAATCCCCGGACGAGTCATCGGTGTGAGCGATAATTACCTAAAAACAATCAGTTTGTTGATGTACAGTCTGTAGCACGTGCGTTTCCGCATGACGTCACAGCGTCCAGTCTCGGCTGACCTCTCGTGACCCCACGCGCAACGGGGAAATGACGTCACGAATGCTGGCCTGTCGCCATATTGTTCTTCGGTAACGTCCAAGACGGTCGAGCTCGCTCCCTTCTTGGATTTTACCGGCTAGCAAACCCCTCGCTGCTCCTCCAGAGTCTGTCTCCTGGTAGACAGACTCCGTTTGTGTCGGCCCCGGCACCGTAAAGGCCGGAAAAAGGAGTAGTTTACTCCCATGGGCGATTCCCCAGTCATGGCTGAGGAATCCGTAGCTGCAGCCAAGCTATCCGGTGACCCGGATAAGCTGACTCCGTCTGCAGAAGCTTTTCCGGAAGCTTTGTCTCCTGTTACACAGGAAGAGAGCGAGATGATGGACGTGGAGGAATCCACGGATCGCTCGTTCGAGGAGAAACTGGCTTCATTTTCACTAAATGAGCCAGAGAAGATGTTATCTCCACTCCCACCAGAGGGATCCGGAGCGACTGCGAGTGCCAAACCCTGACCGGACCACTAAGGAGTATCGGGAGGCCGCTGCTAACTTCGAGCAGTGGGATGAAGGTATTTATATTACCGAGCAAGAATTAGTGGACGTCCAGAACACGTCACTAATCGGTTTGGACCGAGGCGCAGCCCTTCGGACGGTTATCGTCCGTCGAATGACTGCCGAACGGGAGGTTCAGGAAGAGGCTAAGAGGGCCGCGGAAGTACCCGCACCTCCTATCCCCGACCTGAAACTTGCCGCCAGGAGTTCAGCCAGTGCTACACCAGCCACCGGCAGTACTACCACACAGGTAGAAGCCTCGACCTCCAGCGCATCCGGAACCCAGGAACCGGAGGAAGACTGGAAGGTCAGCAAGAACCGAAGGTCCGCTGCTCGGAAGCTTAAGAATCTCCCGGATTCTGCTAGAGCCGAGCCGAAACCCAGCACTTCAGCCACTGGTAGTTCTGCCATGGAGGTTGAATCGTCTGACGAGGAGTCTGTGCACGAGTCCTCGGTTGAGTATGATGAGAAGGCCACTCCATCAACTCAAACCGAGGCCGAACGCTGGGCTAACGCCAAGTCCGGATTCAAATCCCGGATTCCGACGTGCTTCTCCGACTGTGCGTATGGAGTAAAGAAGGACGGCTCTACCCTCTATGCCTGCCCGGACTCAGTCAATAAAAATGATGAGTCAGACGATGAAGATTGGATGCGTCTTTCGGACGAGGATCCCAATCCGAGCAAAGCCTATCGAAAGATGTGGCTTATGCTAAACCACACCGAAGGGTATTACACTTATACCCAGAGGAGGAAGCTGCGTTGGGCTTTAGAGAAGTGGTACGGTGACGACCAAAAGTCCTGTCCCTTCTCTATCTGCCAGGATGCGAGTGATGTCATGATCCGGACCTGGAGTACTCCAGCCCGGTTTCAACGGCATCTGGTAGAGGCCCACTTCCACCATCACCCGGTTTACATTTGTGATCCGAGTTATGGTAAGAAGGGCAAGAAGTGTACTACGAAGGTGCAATACAACCGGCACGTAGGCAGGCACGGATACCCCCTCCATATGATTCTAATGATCCATGGAAGGACAGGTATCAAGCTTTTGTCGACGAAGTCAATTGTAGTGGCTGGACAAAAGAAGAAGCTTTGCCATATTTGATCTGTTGGTTAAATAAAGGCGGAAAAGTAGCTCTCAACCAATGGAGAGCAGCTTACGGATTATACGGTACCTATGACCAATTGGTAGAATGTGCCGCATACCTATTTGGATCAATCGTTAGAGAAGATCCGTGGGTAAGTTTCAAGAAGATAACACAAAAACCTAAGGAATCACACAAAGTCTTTGGTTTGGAGCTGCAGGATTTGCTTTCAAAAGCACGTCCAAATTGGGCTCATGACGATGATTGCTATCTACAAGAATTGTTCATACAATTCTACAGTGGATTGCGGGATCCGGATCACAAGCAAGTGGTCTGGGATTCTTGGAAAGATGACACTTCCTTCAGTGACCTGTTCATAGCAATTGATGGACATGACATGAAGAAACGATTGGTAGGTCTTGGACCTAATCCAGTAAGAGCAGCTCCATTCCAATATGGAGGTACACCTACTCCGGTATATGATACTTCCCAATTAGCTCCAGTTGAATCGAATGAAGCTGATGAGGAGTATGACTATATCTCCGATGAAAACGGAGAATATATTGGTTCAGTCCAGATAGCTGGAAAGTATTACCGACAAAAGCGGTATAAGAAGGTTCATTCGAGAGGGAGAGGAGGATCTGTCGCTGGTAAAACAGCTTCCGGATCAACTCAACCGGGCAGTGTAGCCTCTACGGCGAAACCAACCGTAGCAGCCACTGTTGCTCCGACTAATATGATGGAAACGTTAATAGCCGGATTAACAGAAGCTCTGAAGAGACCAAGAGTTGACAAATCTCAAAGGAGATGTTTCAGATGCCAGAAACTAGGGCATTTTGCTCCAGAATGTATGGCTGAGAAGCCTGTCCGGCGTAAACAGGAGGGTGTCTCTGGGATAAGTACAGAGGAAAACTAGAAAGGGATCTCCCGAGGGGCAAAGAAGGGGATCCCAGTGACAAATCTTGCCATGATATCACCATCCGTGATGATAGTTCGCATGTAGTAACAAGATCGCCTAACACCGAGGTGGTTGTAGACACCCGGAAGGTTAGGGAAGCTGATATAACAGGTGCCATGGGAGCACAGGGGAAACTCAATATCAGTAACGAGGCAGGCGGCTATGAATTAGCCAAGGTCTGTGGTGCCCACCTGCCCCCGGGTCATCCTTGTCTGGAATTCCTGAAAGGATGTGGATCGACTCCTGGTGTGAAAAATGACGTTCCGATCGTCACGGACATGCCCTCTGTTCTAAACGGAAGGCGGTGGTATGTTTGCCTCACTGTTAATGGAAGATCTGCCGAATTCCTTGTGGATACGGGAGCTAGCCACTCTTGTATCTCTAGGGAGTTCTACGATCTTATACCGGATGAACATGATACTCTCAAATCGGGAGGAAGTGCTCAGACGGCCGACGGCAGTACCTTGCAAACGTATGGTAGAACTTGTGTGAAACTACAGTTGGATGGTATACATGACTATGTCATGAGCGCCACCGTTGCGGATATAGCAGATGAGGGGATACTCGGGTTGGATTTCGCATCCCTGTATGGTGCTGTGTTGGAACCTCAAACAGGAGTGTTGAGTGTGAGATACCCGTATCCCGTAAAGGTTAGATGTGTACTGAGACAAGTGAGCAGTATGGCTAGTGTGGCACACACTGTGCGAATCCCCCCGGGAGTAGCCTGTGATGTGCTTGTAAGAAGTGATCCTGCAATGCGTAATAAACCTGCAGTGATAGAACCGGATGTAGTTACTTTGTCAAGTATCGGATTAAATTCTGTAGACACGATAGTAGCGAATGCATCCTGGTCGGTAGTACCTGTCTCCAATACTGGAAACAGTACTATCTACTTGAAAAAGGGACAAGTTTTTGGAAACGTGACCCTTTCGGAAGCTGTAACGGATAGTAAGCTAAGCTTACAAAAGGTAACAGGGGATGGTGAAATTTCGGAAGACTTACTTAAGTTGTATGAAGAAACTTCATTAGAAGATCCGGAACACCGGAAAGAGTTCTATGAGATGCTCTGTCAGTATAATACTGCCTTTGCCAAACCTGGTGAAAAACTAGGTACGACAAATAAGGTATTACATAGAATAGATACTGGAGATGCAGCACCCTTTAAGATACCGTATAGACGGTTACCTTTAGCGAAAAAGAGAGTAGCTGAAGATGAGATAAACAAGATGTTGGAACAGGATGTAATAGTCCCTTCCAATAGTCCATGGAGTAGTCCTGTGTGTATGGTAACAAAGAAAGACGGTACTATCCGCTTTTGCATAGACTACAGGAAGTTGAATGGAATAACGAAAAAGAATTCGTATCCATTACCGAGAATAGACGAAACCATTGACTCCTTAGGAGGGAACAGTTGGTTTTGTACCCTAGACTTGCAATCAGGTTACTGGCAAGTGGGAATGAACCCTTCAGATATGGAGAAAACTGCATTTTCGAGTCATATTGGACTATTCCAATATAACGTAATGCCGTTTGGATTGTGCAATGCAAGGGCAACATTTGAAGCAATGATGGAAACAATTCTAAGTGATTTATTGTGGAAAAGATGTCTTGTATATCTTGACGATGTCATAGTTTTCGGAAAAACATTCGAAGAGTGTTCTAATAACCTAAAAATGGTACTAGAACGTATTATTTCTTATGGTCTCAAATTGAAACCTAAGAAATGCCACATGTTTAGAAAGTCCATAAATTATTTGGGCCGCATCATCAGTGATGAAGGGATAAAGGCTGATCCGGAAAAAATCGAATCAGTTACGAATTGGAATAGACCTAAAACACCCAAAGAAGTGAGGTCCTTTTTAGGATTCTGTTCCTATTATAGGGAATTTATTCCGAATTATTCTAGAGTCAGTTATCCATTACAAGCAATAGCTAACTGGACTCCAGGAATTACCAAGGAAAAATTTCCTTGGACGCATGAACAGGAAACCGCTTTTCAAAAGCTAAAAGACCTGTTCACGAGTACTCCTGTATTGCAATATCCGAATGAAACGGATCATTTCATACTGGATACTGATGCTAGTAATGATAGCATTGGTGCAGCTCTCTCGCAAGTCCAAAATGGGAGAGAAGTACCGATTGCCTTTGCCAGCAACACACTGAGCAAGACTCAGCGCAATTACTGCACAACCAAAAGAGAGTTGTTAGCAGTAGTCGTATATACCAAGAAGTTCAAACATTTTCTATGGGGAACGAACTTTACTTTACGTACGGATCACTCCTCTTTAAGGTGGCTACTGAACTTCCGAGATGCTGAAGGAATGTTAGGCCGATGGCTAGCCCATTTATCCGAGTATGGGCTTGAACATCAACAGATTCAGCATAGACCCGGAGTTAAGCATTTAAATGCTGATGCTTTGTCTCGAATACCAATTCGGAAATGTCATAATCCGGATTGCACTGATTGTGGAGCTCATAGGGCAGTATTAGCAGGGATTCGAAGACCATTCGTACCCCTAGTTGCCAGTATACTGGATTGGTCTATGGATCACATACGACATTTCCAGGAAGCTGACTCGATAACTGCGCAGCTACTGCAATTGGTACCAAAGGGTATACGTCCAGCTAGACCAGAGGTCTCCCTGGAAAATCGAGAGATGAGAAGGTTTCTTGCTCAATGGACCGAGCTTGAAGTCCGGAAAGGCGTGTTATACCGTTGGAAGCCATGCAATAATGGTGTGAAAATCATGCAAGTGGTGATACCACATGCTATGAGGCATGACATTATGTACTTCTGTCATGGACATCGGACCAGTGGTCATTTCGGAAGGAAACGATCGTTAGCACGACTTTCCAAGAAATACTATTGGCCTGGCATGACACAGGACTTGCAAAGATGGGTAATCACCTGTCCGGATTGTTGTAAAAACAAACCCGGACCCGGGATGGGCAAACTTCCCCTATCCCAAGAACTTTTCGGAGTTAGATTCGCAAGAATCGGGGTAGATATTATTAGTGGATTTAATACAACCGCTAATGATAATATCTGTATGATGGTAGTTTGTGATTATTATACGAAATATACTAAAGTATTTCCACTACCGGACCACAAAGCAATTACTTGTGCCGAAGCCTTTGTAAAAGGTTGGGTACTAAGTTTCGGTGTACCATTGATGTTACACAGTGACCAGGGCAGAGAATTCGAATCAAATCTCTGGCAGGGTATGTGCGAATACTTAGCTATTTGCAAGACTAGAACCAACCCGTATAGGCCACAAAGCGACGGATTGGTAGAAAGGTTCAATAGAACCCTTATCCAAGTCCTAAAGTCACTCGTCAATGAACACATGGACGACTGGGATGAGCAATGCCACTTTGTGACACATGCTTATAACAGTATGGTACATTCAAGTACAAATTGTA
Source organism: Acholoe squamosa (assembly GCA_949317995.1). Lineage (NCBI taxonomy): Eukaryota > Metazoa > Annelida > Polychaeta > Phyllodocida > Polynoidae > Acholoe > Acholoe squamosa. The sequence goes on along the minus strand of OX439035.1, from coordinate 96,697,197 downwards.
CTCCGAACCTTTTAGTATTCGGAGAGGATCTGATAATGCCTGCTGACTTAGTATTTGGAGTTGTAGGGATGGACCCGGAATTACCTTGCTATGTAGTTTTTGTGGAATGCTTAAGAGACAGATTTAAAAAGGCATATGAGTCTGTCCGAATTGATTTGGAGAAAAGTGCCAAATGGCAGAAAGTAGGATACGACACCGATCTAAAGTATCGGAAATTCCAATCCGGAGACAGAGTTCTCAGATTACATGAACCACTTAGACACATAAAATTAGCGTCTAATTGGGATGGTCCCTTTACTATAAAGCAAGTTATCAGTGACTGTACCGTAATCATCAAATCTGACCTAGGTCGACTTTATAAGTCTAATGTGGCTAGATTAAGGAAATGGTCTGGGAGGGAGACCTCCACAGAAATGTATGGTGAAGGTTCCGGAAAGATCCTGAACTGGAATCGCATAATAGACCAGGTAAAGAACACTATAGTGAAGCATGGTCGTGGTAGACCTAAAAAGTGTTCCGAATCAGTGACACCCACGCCAACACCGATTAAGCGTGGGGGAGTTAAAAAAGTCTCGGCAGGTGAAGACAAAAAGAAGAGGAAAGGTGTTTCTAAGGCTAAGAAGCACCTAGAGAAAGCTCTTCAGACTGTCAGGTCCGATAAAGAACTATCCGAGAAGGGAAGATACGTTCGCCGCAGCCCCCGAATTGCCCAGAGGACTGCAGTGACCTAACCTGTATACACAACGAGTGTAATGTTTACATTTAGATGAACGGATGACAACTGACCCGAAAGGCTTATTTGTCGCCGCCGCATGATGTACCAATGGGTAGTGGACGGATAATCCGGTGGATTGGCTTAAGCTTTCCATAATCTCCACTTAAATCCCCGGACGAGTCATCGGTGTGAGCGATAATTACCTAAAAACAATCAGTTTGTTGATGTACAGTCTGTAGCACGTGCGTTTCCGCATGACGTCACAGCGTCCAGTCTCGGCTGACCTCTCGTGACCCCACGCGCAACGGGGAAATGACGTCACGAATGCTGGCCTGTCGCCATATTGTTCTTCGGTAACGTCCAAGACGGTCGAGCTCGCTCCCTTCTTGGATTTTACCGGCTAGCAAACCCCTCGCTGCTCCTCCAGAGTCTGTCTCCTGGTAGACAGACTCCGTTTGTGTCGGCCCCGGCACCGTAAAGGCCGGAAAAAGGAGTAGTTTACTCCCATGGGCGATTCCCCAGTCATGGCTGAGGAATCCGTAGCTGCAGCCAAGCTATCCGGTGACCCGGATAAGCTGACTCCGTCTGCAGAAGCTTTTCCGGAAGCTTTGTCTCCTGTTACACAGGAAGAGAGCGAGATGATGGACGTGGAGGAATCCACGGATCGCTCGTTCGAGGAGAAACTGGCTTCATTTTCACTAAATGAGCCAGAGAAGATGTTATCTCCACTCCCACCAGAGGGATCCGGAGCGACTGCGAGTGCCAAACCCGCATCAACAGAGTCCGAGACCACACAAGTCGACGGCGCGGAGGACCAGTGGAAGCTAGCAGTGGCTGACCCGTTCCCAGTAGAGTACGATGGTCGCTACCTGTATGTCCACCCGGAACTGCAGGCACAAGTGACCTACGCGGACGGGACACCAGTCAGGTTGGACCCGAAGGTTAGGATAGCTGTTATGGTTCCCGACCAGCTGACCAGGACGCCTCCCGAGTGGCTTCGAGACTGGCCGTGGTTCCAACGGGGACTTATGGTAGACGCTGCCTTCCGCGAGACAGTGTATGAAGCCAACCGAGCCTTCGAGCTCGGAACGTACCCGAAGCCTGACAAGTCCCTGTGGAACGTCAAGGCTACGAATATCAACTGGGTAGGCTGCGTCTCGGATTCCGAGGGGCAGACGTACCCACGCCCTTGTGCTACCCGGCCCCAGTACCGGACCACTAAGGAGTATCGGGAGGCCGCTGCTAACTTCGAGCAGTGGGATGAAGGTATTTATATTACCGAGCAAGAATTAGTGGACGTCCAGAACACGTCACTAATCGGTTTGGACCGAGGCGCAGCCCTTCGGACGGTTATCGTCCGTCGAATGACTGCCGAACGGGAGGTTCAGGAAGAGGCTAAGAGGGCCGCGGAAGTACCCGCACCTCCTATCCCCGACCTGAAACTTGCCGCCAGGAGTTCAGCCAGTGCTACACCAGCCACCGGCAGTACTACCACACAGGTAGAAGCCTCGACCTCCAGCGCATCCGGAACCCAGGAACCGGAGGAAGACTGGAAGGTCAGCAAGAACCGAAGGTCCGCTGCTCGGAAGCTTAAGAATCTCCCGGATTCTGCTAGAGCCGAGCCGAAACCCAGCACTTCAGCCACTGGTAGTTCTGCCATGGAGGTTGAATCGTCTGACGAGGAGTCTGTGCACGAGTCCTCGGTTGAGTATGATGAGAAGGCCACTCCATCAACTCAAACCGAGGCCGAACGCTGGGCTAACGCCAAGTCCGGATTCAAATCCCGGATTCCGACGTGCTTCTCCGACTGTGCGTATGGAGTAAAGAAGGACGGCTCTACCCTCTATGCCTGCCCGGACTCAGTCAATAAAAATGATGAGTCAGACGATGAAGATTGGATGCGTCTTTCGGACGAGGATCCCAATCCGAGCAAAGCCTATCGAAAGATGTGGCTTATGCTAAACCACACCGAAGGGTATTACACTTATACCCAGAGGAGGAAGCTGCGTTGGGCTTTAGAGAAGTGGTACGGTGACGACCAAAAGTCCTGTCCCTTCTCTATCTGCCAGGATGCGAGTGATGTCATGATCCGGACCTGGAGTACTCCAGCCCGGTTTCAACGGCATCTGGTAGAGGCCCACTTCCACCATCACCCGGTTTACATTTGTGATCCGAGTTATGGTAAGAAGGGCAAGAAGTGTACTACGAAGGTGCAATACAACCGACGTAGTGATCTGGCTAGACACCAGAAGAAATGCCACGCAGAAGGTTTGGACGGGGCACGGAAGCGCATCATGGAGCTTCATCAGGAACTCATGAAAGAGTTTGACAGTCTGAGCGAGGATGCTTGGTCTAAGATCCGACCGGGGGACCAAGTCCTCTGCAAAGTTCCGAAGACCAAGGATTCGAAACTCCGAGCAAAGATAGTCCTGACTCCTGGAAAGGGTAAACTGGACATGCACGAGTCTCTCTGGCAGAAATGCGAGGAATCCGGAAAGGATGCAAAGAGAGCTCGTGAAAGGAGCAGGAGAGATCAGAACCGTGGCGGCAACGGTAATGGTCAGGGCACCACTAAACCGAAATTCAGAGCAGAGGACCGTTCCAGGTCCCCTCTGGCTAGGCACCCCGCAGAGCAGGCTCAGGGCACTCCGGTGTTCAAGAAGCCCGAACCTGCCGGATACGCTGGAGCCGTATCTAAGCCTGGGAAAGTTACTTCTCGAAACTTTCCGTCCTTAAACCAGGGACCTGGACCTGAGAGCCAGACCTTGGTGGTAGGAAAGGATGGTCGCCTTATGCCAAAGAAGACCACCGCATCTGCTGCCGCCGGATCTGCATCCGCTCCAGCCGCCCCACCAGTTACCTTTACCCAGGAGCAGTTGAACATGTACCTGCAAATGGGGTTGAAACAAAACGCACCACCTGCCTTCTGTGTACCAGCGGCAGGTGTGTCCGGGAGCCCCAAACCCGGAAGTGGTCCACAGGCCGCCTCGACTCCTCCCAAGGCTGTCGCTGCACCTGCGAAACCAAAAGACGCTATTACCATTAAAACCGGTAATGCAGAAGTTTGGTTTGAGAAATCTCGCCAGGGAGAGGCAGATGTCCAGAAGGCCATCTACACTCACTGGGAGAAGTGTGTTCGCGAAAAAGCGACCGAGTTCCATCAGGGTCTCCTAAACGACACCCTGTTGTGTATGAAGGAGGTCGCGGATGCTGAAAAGCAACGCCTCGAGACCCTCATCCGGAGCGATGTGAAGGCCCAGGAGGAGGCTGCCGCAGCTGCCCAAGAAAAGGCAGCTATGGATGTACACGTGCTGGAGAAACGTGTAAAAGAGGAGATAACTCGGAACACCAACCTGAACACTAAGTTCATGAGGGTGTTCGGAGTCGACTTGGACGAGTGGGACGGCACTCCCGAGTCGGCTCTAGCTCTTCTTAAGAAGAACCATGCTAAGAAATCCGCTTAAGCATGCTACGGGTTATTGCTCCCCTATTTTTTTTTTTTTTTCCCCATAACCAGATATAGTCTTTGAAGAACCCTGCAGGTCTGCGAATGTTTTTCTCACTAGTGTATGAACACCTATGGCATGTGTTCCGGGTCCCTCTTATGACCAATCTATTGTATAATTCAGGCTGTATAACCCTTATTTGCACCCTGAATAGTCTATTCGGATTTATAACTTCTTCCATGAACAATCCGATAGTAGACTTGCTGCTGTGAGATGTATCCGGATACCAGTTCCAAACTCCTGCTGTTACCCGTGCTAACCACTTACTAGGATGGACTTTACGATTTACCTCTACAACTCATCTATACTCCCGAATGGACTTATACCAACTACTACTATTACTTCCGGATCAACCTATACTGGACTATTCTCTATTTATGTCAACTAAACTTAAAAAAGGATTACGTTTTCTACATAGTTGACACATCCAGACTATTATCCTACATTCTACGCCATTCGGATTTACTTATAAACTTTAGCACTACTAGAGGATTGTGGGTAGCTGCCCCAAATTCATCTACCGTGTTCACTCTATATATGGAAACCATAAACTTTAGCACGTCCATCCCGTGGTTAGCTGACCACACCTACCTACTAGTACCCGGAGGATTACAGCAGAAGACTTCAGCAGCATCTATAATTTCTGTATATTGTATATAATGTCATATTTCTATTTTTCTATAATAATATATGTATGTACATATCCACTAGATACATATTATGATACGGGTACATAGATATTTCTTGATACGGATCTCTGATTATTATTAATATTCATATTATAAGAATCCGTTAAAGTTCACCAGAATACACACACTATTGTCCTGCGAGGCAAACTGTATAATAAGTATATTGATCTGGTGCTATAAAAGTTAATAGGTACACGGTGATAATATATTATTATTATATTCATTACTACACCGTGATTTTTTTCTTTTCTTTTCAAGGGTATTGTATAAATGGTCCTATTCGTACTACTCACGGAATCCTTAACGGATTCGTATGTTAATAATATACGACATGTCATTATATTGTGAAGTTACTATAACAGTCTTCTTCAAGACTATATATATATTTAAATGTGGTGTTAATAACTACAAACACATATACGGATGTTATTATGTGATTTATTTGTTATCAGCGGTTCCGTTACATATAACCGTCATTATTACATGTATACGATTCATATTACTTGTCTTATTAATTATACCGTAGTTATAATATGATATTATATGGTATAGTAATTTAACTAACAGTTCCGTTTCACATAACTGTCACTTATTCAAGTAATTCGTATAATACTTTGACATCCTAATTGTTATTTGTAACTACATTCACTATCGAATATATATATATGACATTCGTTTCATACTCAATTTGGTGTTAATGTTATACCTATGGTTGTACCTCTATTACTTAAGGTTTAGACATATAGAAATGTTATCCTAGTAATATTATTATAACTATAACACCCTCCTAAATGTCTGGGGGAGTGGTGTAGAGGTACATGTTATTAAACCATAGGAGTTGGGTACCGTCTGACGTGGCGGGTGAGTCGAGTCGTCGGACGTTCCTCAGGTTCCGGATAGGTGGCAGCACTGATCCGGGTCTGTGGGGACATCTGACGACGAACACCTGGGTCCGTATATAAAGCCCAGGGCTCAGCCGCTACGTCAGAGGCCCTTCTGGCCTCCACACCATGTGAACCATTATTCCTTGATATTAGCTGCCTCTCTGACATCATCCGGCAGCCGTGAGTGTACAATAAGAAATAAAACTAACCGTTGGCATACACTTGGAATACTGTCTTACTCTTTCTTTTCGAAACGTAAGACCCGAACCCCCCAGGTCCGTAAGGCCACAAACCCTTACAGTATGTAACTCCCAGTCATGCTTATTGTGTGTAGCTCGTCAACCATGCTTATTGTATGTAGCTTCCAACCCTGCTTATTGTGTGTAGCTCATCAACCCTGCTTATTGTATGTAGCTTCCAACCCTGCTTATTGTGTGTAGCTTGTCAACCATGCTTATTGTATGTAACTACCAGTCATACTTATTGTGTGTAGCTCGTCAACCATGTTTATTGTATGTAACTTCCAGTCATACTTATTGTGTGCAGCTCATCAACCATGAGCAGTGTGGATGCTGGATCCATAGCTGTGACTGCGGTCATATGCCGATTCAGACCAGAGTGATCATTGTCTCTTGTGAGAGAGCCCTGCATTGGGACTTCCTGAATCGAGGTAATTATACAGGGAGCCATGTCATTCTTCTCTGACATTCTGTGATCTTGGAGGATCAATTTGGTGATACACTTTCCTTTTTCCACATTCTCTTTATTTTTGTTGGCAGTGACGGTCATATAAGGGTGTTGATTCTTTTTCTCTTGCCAAACACAGTAAAGTTAGGCCTGTCATTTCTGCAGTCTTGGGAGGTGTCTTTGTGATTCTAAAGGAGTCATGAAATATCTATGTTCTCTGTGTGGGAAAAACTGAAGGCACGCCATGTGGCGAAATGCAAGGGAAAGTGCGACAGATGTCACTAAAGTGTATAACTAGGTAGTTCATTGACTGTTGTTGTGTCTGACTTCCTTTGTGTCTGATTTATGATCACCGGAAATCTTTGTGTCTGACTTGTGGTCACATGATTCCCTTCAGTATCAGCGGTGGCATCAATAAAAGTCCACTTTCTTGCCCTAGTTTGAAAACATATACATGTGTGTGTGTGTGTTGAAGTTGACAACTGATATTTTTGCTTCTGATTCATGATCTTTGAGAATTGATAAATAGGCAGGAGTTGAGAGAGTGAGAGCACTATTGAATAAGTGCCGGATGGTTCCTTTCCTTTTCTCTACAAGACTGAGTTATCAGTCCCTTTTTCAAATCAGTCAGTCTCAAGGAGGTATTTTTCCTTTTTCATGGTTGTCCTTTTCCATCAGACTCGCACATGGATGCAGGTTGTTATGTTTATTGTCTGCCAGTTGAGATACCATCATTGAGAGGGAGCTTCTGAGGTGTCAAAGTATTTTTCATTTTTTCTCTTTCATTTTGTAGCTTCCCGAGGTCACGGGATGTTTCTTGGCTGCTATTGATGTGCATGGAGTAGCATCCATTAAAATGAGGGAGGTGTTTCCTTATTTAACTCATATGGAAATCCATTGTGATTTATTGTCTTTTTCTTTTTGCAGTAGTTTGGTTCTTGCGGTGTCGAGGTGCACTCGGAAGGTACACATCTTAATGGTCGAGTTGTGATTGTCCCATATGGAGAATGTTTGAGGAACTTATTCTAATCAGTCACACAATTTCTCTGAGAGGGTTTTGATTTATCCCGTTGTGGGAAATGGAGAGAATTGTGGCTTTGAAACCTGGAGGTGATGATTGGTTGTGCCTGGGACTGGAGGAGAGAATGGAGACCGAGAGGTTCCACTGGTCGAGCTACTGAGATGGTGGTGTGTGTATGATGTTTTCTTGCATTTTCTTGAAATTCCTTTATGTGGATCCTGGAATGGAATGGAGGAATCTCATGAGCCTGGTTGATATCAGGACCGGAAGGAATTGTGATGTCTGAAGGCAAGTTCTCGCTGAAGGTGTCCTGGGAATGACTGGTGTTGTCGCAGGGTTTCCATTGGACAATCTGACTGTTTCAAGAGTTCATCCCTTCTTCTCCTGTTTCTTGTTCAGGGTCCTGTGTTTTGGTCCAGATGGTCGTAGAAAGTATGTTGTAGTGTTCTCATGAGTGCCTCGAAGGACCTCATCGATTCAAACTACTTTATCTCTTAAATCAATTCAAACTACTTCTGTCTCTTCAATTATTTCTTATCCATTTTTCTCTACAGTCCAAAAGGATTATTATCTCTATCATTTTGCTCAGTTGCCATCAACGGTGACATGTGCTAGATTGCTGCATGTGGATATCCATTGTGGATAAGTCCCGAGGCACCAGTGTGCTGCTGAATATCTGAGGTGTTTCCTGACCTGCGTTATCAGTAGAATCGGGAAGTCTGGTTTGGCGAGCGAGTATTGATGTTTTGTGGGAGATAAGAGTGGGGACTTTTGGTTTTCTTTGGAATCAGTGAATTGAATCAAGCAAGCTCTTACTTGTCCCATAGCTGTGCAGCGTATCAAGCAAGCTCTCACCTGTCCCATGCCTGTCCAGTGTGTTTTCTATAGATCAGCACGTCATTAGACTTGTCACAAGCATAGTTCATGTTGAGGAAGGAGGGGTTCTTGTTGGGTCTTCTTCATAAAAAGGGAAATAGTGTTTCCCTGATACATACTCGTCAATCATTATAAACTTTTTGTTCCTTATACCCCGAGCTAATCTTGATTTTCTTTCAGGGAAGAGTTGTCTGGATTTTGAGTATGTGAGGAAGTTGATATTTCCTTACCAAGAATGGTTTCATCGCGGTAGGTGCAGGTTTCACTCTTTCTCTAACTTCATGTAGAATATGAGTTCTTTTGAAATGATCAGATAGGGGTAGGACCCTATTGGTTGGAGAGCACCCCTAGTGAAGTATCGTTTGCCTTCGGGAACCTTTCCTTTTTCTTTTGTGATGTTAATGACTTAGTGGAGGTAGCCAATTGTTCTTTCCACCTATGCGAAAACGGGCCATGACCGAGATCGGTGCTGGTATTTTGGGGAAGTTGTGATGAATCGTTACTTTTGAGAGAAGAGTAGGATTGGGGTCTGCCAGATCATCATGAGGTATTCTTCTGCTTTCAAACTCGAATGTGTTGGGAAGGCCTTCTTCTCCATTTTGATGATGTTGTCTAATGATGTGCTGAAAATATCCATTACCGTAAACTCCCGCGTATAAGACGCGTCCTCTACGCCAAACAAAATGCTGGGGCATCTTATAGGTTATGCTCAAGTTGGGGGTGCGTCTTATACAAGGGGTAATTTTACTATAGAACAGTACTGAATTTTCAAAAATATGCCCTAAGAGGTGCGTCTTATATGTGAAAATACCTCTGTTGAGTTTGGGGTGCGTCCTATACGCGCAGCGCGTCTTCTACGCGGGAGAATACGGTAGTTCCTGTAGGGTGAAGAGTTCTTGAAGTGGGAATCTCAGAAAAGCATAATATCGAGTTATCTTATCTTCTCGTGTAAGGGTAGTGTTAGTCTTGCTTGATTTTTTTTTTTTTTTTTTGCACTACTAAGGTTTAACCTATTAGTGCGTAATTTTCCTTTTTGTGTTATTTTGAAAGTCTTGTCCAAGGTTTTGTTGGTGAATAACATTGAGTGATAGAGGCTCCACCAGGGGTGAATCCTTCATAGAGGTATCTTGGGAGCACTGTTATTTCTTATAAAATCTTTCTGTCCGTGATGATCTCCAGTAAAGGGAGAAGGGAAATTTTCTGTTGGAGCTTTGAGAGATACATGGAACACATGGAATACAATCAAGTTGAGTTGGCTTCAGGAAGGACACCAAGAGCTCAGTAGTTCTTGCCATATGCTCAATAGCCTTGCCATATGTCCATAGGCGTGACATTTTGTCCTTGGGATCTTCATTAGTGCCAAATGGCATTCTAAACCTTAATCTCTTTGAAAGTATCACACCTTTGAAAGAAGTAGGATAACATTCGAGGTTTTGGATGGTGTGATGAATAGTTGCCATTTATGGAATCGCTGTGGAAGGCTGAAGGAACAGAGACTCTGAGAGTGTCTTGAGGTTTTGATATTTCTTTTCTTTTTATTCCTTTTCAGTGTGATTAGGATTCTTGCTTGTTTAACATTTCTAATTTTTCTCTGAGGGATAAGTAGTGTTTTTCTCTTTTCTTGCAGACGTGGGTTGTGTCTATTATATATTATATATATCTTATGCAGGCACTTACCAAGGATGATATGCCATCGACAACAATGGCAGTTAGATGTGACTATGTACCCCAGGGTGTGAAAGATGGGCTACATATGTGTGTATATATACGTCTGGTCCAGACCAAGAGGGTCAGTTGTGCACAGTCTTTCAAAGGAGATACACCTGACAGAATCAATGGATGTTAGGATATAATTTTACATCTTGAAGGTTCAGAGTCGAGACATCAATTCTTTTCATCTTGTGAATCCTTTTTTCCTTTCTGCGTGTTTTCACATACAAATGTCTTTATGCTTGCCAACAGTGAAGGTAATGGTGATATAATGTAGTGGTAAGAGTTAACTTACTTAAAGGGGATACGACACTAGATTGTCTGTATTATTACATATTGTTTGGGGCGCCCATTATATCAACAGCAGTCTTTTTGACAACAATGGATCCGTGTTGAGAATTCTGTGTCTTTTGGATTTGGGAATGGTAAGTTTGTGATACCACAACTCGAGAGGCTTGTGATGCAATATTTCGGGAGTGATGTTGCTAATCTTTATATACCCTGCTTTTGATATACAATAAAGAGTCATCTCGGAGTGAGAGTCTTCTCATGTTTTGAGAAATTAAGTGGTTAGCCAGAACCAGGAAGGTGGATTGCAAAAGTTCCAGAAATGTCAACAAAATGCAATTAGAGTATATTAAGATAGGAGCAATCTGGCGAGTATCCGCGGGAGATGAGGAATTTTGTATAGATCAGGAATTGGGATGTTACGATTGGATATTACCACCTAAAGACAAGACCAGTGTAAAATCCTTAGAGACTCTAGCTATAGCACGTATCGTCAATGGACGCTGGTGCATTGCGACTTTACCCGAGAAACTGAGAAAGGCAGTAAATGAGTATTATCAAAAGTATGTGGTAGGAAAGTTGTGTATGTTTGGAAACATTAGTCAATGGTGTTTTATGTGCCAACCTCAGGCCAATGCGACGCGAAAATGTTGATTGTGTAAGCGTCGCCGAATGGCTATTCAAATCCATCAGGAACAAAGTGAGCAGGGGGAATACCCGTGTTGTGTTTATTCTGAAATGGATTAATCTGGCGAGTATCCGCGGGAGATGAGGAATTTTGTATAGATCAGGAATTGGAATGTTACGATTGGGTATTACCACCTAAAGACAAGACTGGTGTAAAATCCTTATAGACTCTAGCTATAGCACGTATTGTCAAAGGAGGCTGGTGCATTGCGACTTTACCCGAGAAACTGAGAAAGGCAGTAAATGAGTATTATCAAAAGTTTGTGGTAGGAAAATTGCGTATGCTTGGAAACATTAGCCCATGGTGTTTCATGTGTCAACCTCAGGCCAATGCGACGCGAAAATATCGATTGTGTAAGCGTTGCCGAATGGCTATTAAAGTCCATCAGGAACAAAGTGAGCGGAGGTTGAGGATAGAGAATAGTATCTTAATGCCGAGATATTAGTTCCTAGCCCTTATGTTACAGACGTTGACTTCCATGGCGCGCATCTCCACTTCCGAAGTGCGATTGAGTACTCTCAAATTCTTTTCTGCATGATCTCTAGACTTTTGTAGAATTCTTTTTCACTATACTAACAATTTGTTTACACAAGTAATATAGTTTTTCAGATATACATAGTTAAGTAATAATTAATAAAAGGAATGTCCTTCATTTCTCTGGTAAAAAAAATGAGCAAGTGATTTGTTGCACCAATCAGACTTATTTGTGTAAAGTTGAGAGGTTATAATTGTCATGAGTGTGTTTAGGACATGCAGAATGTTCAAGTGTGATTCTCTCTTTCATGATATTCTTGGGGGTAACATTTAAAGTGTATTTGTGAAAATCTTCTATTTTTAACTTGGTACTAAGTGAATAAGGTCTGAAATGTTTTATAAAAATAATATGGATGCCAGTATTATGGATATGGAAAAGAGTTGAAGAGAGTATATACATATGTTTTGGAGTATTTGGATGGTATGAAAAATAATGCCCCCAAAATGTTTTAATTTGAAATATTGAGTAGCGTCCAGAGCTGTCACTATCTAATGAAGAGTCTAAAAAAGTCAGGAAGATAGCTTGAAGTTCTTTTGTGAAGTTTTATTGAATGGCATGAAAGAGGAGATGTACCCAATAGGTTGAAACCAAGAGACAAACTGAACAATTGAACAGAACTTCCTGGTGACAGTGCGGCATTGAAGTCGCAATTCTTCTCCTCATCAGAATCTTTTTCATCAAGAACATTGTGGAGTTCGATGATCATGGATTCTCTATATACCGCCATCACAGTCTCTGGTCTTCAAGACCTCCAAGTGAACAATTTCCATGGGCTTCAAATATATAATCTCTATGACTTTCAAATGCATTATCTTCATGAACTCCAAGTGCACAATCTCTATGATCTTCAAGTGTACAATCTCTGTGACTTCCAAGTGTACGATTTTTATGACCTCCGAGTGTATCATCTTTGTGACCTTCAGACCTACAGCCTTTATGATCTTCAACTGTACTGTCTTTATGATCTGCAGTCATATAGACTCCATGATCTGCAGCCATACCGCATCCACAATCTCCACCCACACAATCCTTACGATCTTCAAAAATATTCTCTAGTAGGGAGGATGACTGATAGATTGGAATGGATTGTAGTCAATGGCAATACCGTACCAGTTCTGCCTGTTTTCTTTCTGAGTCTTATATGATCCATAGAACACTTACCTGTGCAGTGTGTTTAAAAGCTGCCAACTTGCTGCTCATAATGGAATACATGGTTGTCAAGTGTATCGGGCGCCAAGATAAGTGTCAGGGATTTGCTTACCTGCCAAGCAGACCACCTGACTGACTCACTTATCCAAAGGACTGGTGTGTTTGATGAATGGTGGTAGAAAATCAGCATCGTTGAAGCTGAACTATTCCTGCTCTGATCCATGTTTGAATGCTAGGAAGGTATACCCACCGTATTTTCTTTTGTCTTACCAAACACTAAGGTGCTCAGAATGTGCATACATACTATTTCTGTATCTTACCAATGAACTCCAGCCTCATCCATAAGGAAGTGGATAAAGCCGTCCAGAAAAAGGGGATGAATTCCTGTCTGCAGCAGGATGCCGTCATATCTCTGTCTTCAATCCCTCCCAAGGTGCTATACTTAGAAATAACTGTAGAAACCTTGTCAGTCCACTTAACACAATTTCCAATTTTTGTACTCACAAACTTTGATCTCTCTTGTTCAGGATGACTTGTGACACAGTATAACGAGGTACAGCATCATTTGATGTGAAAACTCTTGGTATATTAAATCAGTAACATGTGAACATTTCTTTTCGAGATAGATAGAAAATGTTTGTCAGATCTGTGGTATGAGTAAACCTCTTCCTTGAGTCCTTGTTGTAATCTGATTCATGAGCAAACTTTTCCTTGAGTCCTTGTTGTAATCCGACTTCTAAGCCTTGATTCTTGTGCAGTATTATGGGTCTTTCTGAATTAAAATCAGTAAGCAAGAGTTAACTTAATCAAGAATAATCTTCATGTAAAATGCAAGTTCCTTTGCAAGTGTAAGATAAAACTTATGATCATGGGGATCAGAATGACCAGCGAGCACCAAGCTTGTAGGGAGACCTTGAGGAAAGCTGGTATTTGGAGTCGTGGATGTGGTATATGCCATGTTTCAGCAGAATTGTGATTGTGAGACTCTTCAACTCTTAATAATATATTAGTCAACTCTTCATAGCATATCAGTATTTTCTTTTTCCCATACTTTGAATAGTGCTTACTATTGAAGGTGGTCAAACTCATGAGCATGCTTTCTTTTGTGTAAACCTTGTTCTTTTTCTCTGTTATTTTATAATATCATACCAGATTTCTTGTGTAAAGGTGCAGATTTTGGGGTAAAGGTGTCATGATATGGAGAAGAGACAAATAGACCTATGCAGAGGGGGGTAGACTCCCGAAGAATAGGACTTCATTGGCAGTTACCGTATGTTCTTAAACAACCATCTTGACTATATGAACTGCAGGCCACACCCCTTTTTAAATGTCCTCTCAGACAGCTGATGAACACAGATCAGCGATATATTCAAGGATAACTCTGAACATATCAAACCCTTGCTTTTTAAAACCTACCCAATTATGTATGGCCCGAGGGCAGATATGACCACAAAAAATAAATTTGGTTTCATTAACTTATATTGTAATGAGAGCCTATATAAATTCAAATATTTTCACACAGAAAACCATTTGTAGGGCTGAGTGACAGGCAGAGACAGGGTAGTCCCCCCTGATTGGGTATTCACTGACACCACCAGTGGTCTGGTATACAGCACCACAGACATACACAACACCATGTGGATGCCTGAGACTGGGCACAGCATTTTATAAATCTGCTTATTACTCACTAAGGAGCAACAGCTTATTTACCATTTTAACACACCTAAATAAATGTCTTATGATAAAGAGAATGGTGTGAATTATAAAATATGCCATTCTAGTATACTTGCTGTATAAAAGATGACAGCTTTTTGTTTTGGTGTCTAGATTCAAACCCAACTGTCCCTTATCTGGTCTGTGACCTCTCACCCTGGGGTTGTCAACACCTTGGGATGACATACACCAGATGCTGCAGCTCCCTGCATGGCTCCTGGGCCTACCACCCCTGTCCAATCACATGCCTCCAAATTTGGTACCGGGGCACCGAGAGTTAGGCGTTTAAAAGTCTCCAGTAAGGCTTATGGCATTTTTCATAAACCCGATAAGAGAGACATCATTTCTGTTACCAATGATTAGCAGTGTTTTCAGTATCCCTGGGAATTATATAATTTCTTTTATGTGCACATGTTCATTTTCTTGTTTCTTAAATTTTTGAGGTGATCCCCAAAATTTTGGGAAATGTTGCATAACTTTCCATCAGGAAAATCATTGAGACCATTGTCGGTATCACAGACGAAATAAGAGTCTCAAGTGCCTCAGTAGAAATGTGTGTATGTCAATATTTATGGCAAGTAAACTGGAACTGATTTCATGGGTGCTTATGTAAGTATAAAAGTGTCAGGTATCTCCTCCAGCGAGATAGGTATTGTGGTAGAAAGTTGCTGGTGTCTCGTTGAAAACTGCAGTGAAGCAACAATGTATAAGCATATATAAGTTAATTATGTTCGTTGGGAATAATATAATAATAATAATAATAATAATAATGTAATAAATATTATATTAATATCACGAGTGGAATAAGAAGGAGACAGTGGGTTTGGTGAGAATTGACCTAGTCAATATCAATTCTGTACATGCCTTTATTAATAAGACAATAATTTAATAATACAATACATTAATACAATATAACAATATAAAACAATATATACAATAATAGATACAATATAACAATGTAAATACAATATATACAAGATAAGATTAAAAGTTAAAATTCTGGCACCACCCAGCGTGGTGTGTGCCGCTCGGAGGATATACGCCAACTGACGGTTAATTTGGATCCCGCAGCTTTTATAGGCGCTGAATGTTTACAGTGACGTCACACATACCAATGCGCGCCCTGGAGGAAAAGTAGATCCAACCACTGCACATATTAATTATATATATATATACACGGGTGTATATAGTCCCATAAGTTAATTATGTTCGTTGGGAATAATATAATAATAATAATAATGTAATAAATATTATATTAATATCACGAGTGGAATAAGAAGGAGACAGTGGGTTTGGTGAGAATTGACCTAGTCAATATCAATTCTGTACATGCCAAAAAAACGCCAAACACAATGGATACACCATTCCACTATAACATCACATCTAGAGCTAGTAGATCTTGCTTAGAATCATGTAAGTAATTATATACCACATTGGATTTCCAATTTGCTCTCTTTTTAATATCATCAACCTTCAACCCAGAGTTCTTTAGAAGTGTTGCTCCACCATGTCGGAGTGAATGAGTTGAAACTCTATGGGGAATATCACATTTTATAGACACAGCCTTCAACCTGGTATTAATATAATTATAAGTTAAGGGTTTGTTACATATATTGAACAATAATCCACTTCTAGACTCCTTACAAATTTCCAAGTATCTAGCTGGACAAAGACCCGAATTGTCATTACGTTTTAAATATACCACGTAAGGTTTCCTACCATACTGGTCAGTTTTAGAAGACCTAACATCAATGCGAACGCAGTCAGACGACAAAGACACGTCTTTAGATTTAAAGTTATGAGGGGAATCTACTACATGACCCACTCTAAACACACCTCGGTAACACAATAGGATAGCTGACCAGAAGACTACATCCTCATACACAGACAAATTCAGTTTAGATTTGATCTTCAGCATATCATTTGGAGTCAAGGGGTTAGTTTTAATAGAAGAACATTTATAATTACGTTCAATACCATCCAGTGTCTTTTTTACAATAAAATTACTACTATAATCAGAATAACCTTTTAATTTCTGATAATACCATAATGCGGACAAATAGTTCCTAACAGAAATAGGTTTCATTTTATCCGATAAATATACACTATACAACGAGGCCTGAGAAGGAGAACAAGGTAGGGGATTGAGATTAAACTTCCTACAAAATTTTTTGTACCTGGTAAATTGCTGTTTGCGAACCTTACGTGTGGACTCAGCCACGCCCCTGTACAAAAACCTTCTCCTTCTCCGCTCTAGCTCCCTCAGGCCTGGAATCATAACAGCACATGTTATATTCAGTTAAAACATTTTTACATTTCTGTGGGACACCTCTATAATTTAGCCTTGACAAATGGTCAGCTAAAATATTCTCCTCCGACCTAATATACGTAGAATATATTTCAATGTTATGTATAAAACATAGCCAAAAAATTTCCCTCAACCAGGACATACACAACTTATTCTTGGACCTACCGGTATTCAACATGGCCAAGACTTGCATGTTATCCGTAACGCAATGAACTCTGGTATTAGAAAACTTCTTCACCCAGCGCTTAAGGCCTACCATTACTGGATACAGCTCGTAAACATTTATATTCCTATGGTGAAGTTTGATATTATCAAGGCTAGGGGCATGAACGAAATGACCTGTACAGTCTACCATAGGATTAGAATCATTCCAAGTACCATAAAAATAGTCCTTATCGAACCAGGCACCAAAGCCCTGTACAGAGGAATCGGAATACATAGGGGTACATTCATTATCATTTAGAATAATATTTCTACAATTGAAAATTCTACAAAAATCCCTCCACCACAGCAGGTCATTCTGAGTTTCCTCATTAAGCTTAATAACACCCCTACTCCTGGCTTTAGCACAAAGATCGAACAATCTCCTGCTGAAAGTTCTGCCACCACGTACTACTTGGGAGCAGAAGGACATCAAACCACCAATCTTTTGTAATGTCTTCTTAGATACGAATTTTCTACCCAAACATTCGTCTATAGCCGAGCTCATTTTATCTAGCTTCTTCTGTGGAAGCGACAACTCCATAGCCGTAGAATCAATGGTTATACCCAAGAAAGTACACACCTGGCTGGGCTCAGTCACCTTCTCTTTAGATACCACAAACCCTAAATATTCCATACATTCAATCAGGATGTTCCTTTTACGTAAACAATCCTCCTCAGTCTGAGCTATGATAATAAAATCATCCAGGTAATTTACTATCCTATCTACACCATAAAACTTTGCAATAATAGTCAAAAAATCAGATATTCTACTAAATATATATGGAGCACACTTTAGACCAAATGTCAAACGGTTACTTTCAAAAAATTCATCTCCATTACCAAAATTCCACCTGAAGCCTTGATAGCATACATGTGGGCCATAAACGTTAATACTTCTATATGCAGACTTCAAATCCACTACGCACATAAAGTCATTTCTATCAAGCTGGCAGGTAACAGTGTTAATAGAGTTATACGAGAAAACTCTTGGACGTTGTACTCATAAAATTATTAATAGAGATATCTGCTGGCATACTGCAATCAGTGATGGGACGAAGCTTACCATTAGACTTTTCCACACCCCCTAGGGAGTGGATACATTTGGGTTTAGATTCAGTTTTTGTAACCAGGCCTTGGTTCAACTCCTCCACAATAATACCACACATCTCGTTATAAAATCTATCTTCTAAAATAAACTTATAATTTTTACAATCATACGTTGTATCACACCCTGGGTCAATAATTTTGAACCCCTTGGTAAAACCACACCATAGAAAATCAGACTCAATCTGATTGATATTAATAAGGTCTGACTGCCTGAGAAAACTAGCCAGCCGACACGGGAGTATCTGAGCCTTCTTACCATAAATGAAATGCTCACACATACATACCCCATTTACACAACTGTCATAGACACTGATGCTGGGTCTATTTAAACATTCCACCGTAAAAAGTGGGTCAACCTCGCCCTGTACTGGGCAGCTATGAGAAATAAATAAATTCTTTGACAAATCACAAGAATTATAAATATTTACACTATCATTATTACCATTATCCCCCGGAATGATAGAAACGGGAGGCTTAGGAGGGTCTACCGTACATACTAGATTAAAATCAGGCATCAAATTTTCAGATCTTAAAATAGGACCCTGCCTAAGGGCTACACACTAATCCTTTTTGTTTTTCTGACATTTTTCCTTGCCATGGCTAGGAGAATTACATACATCACAAACATGACGGTATTTACAGGGATCTTCCCTACAGCCTTCAGCTCTATTGAAAGCAAAACAAGTACGAGCTGACCTAGATTTGAAAGATTTGGCTTTTACCACCTGCCCCTTCTGGGCTTGGACGGTCCCGTCATAAGACAAATATCTAAGGATATCAGAATTGTCTACCCTTACGAATGCCTTCAATCCATTCTTGTTCGCCCTATCCTTTACCGACTTGTCATATTTAGATAAAGCTGACACCGTATAGATCTTTGTACTGGATTTTTCGATTAACATTTCAAGGTGGCTAAGCAAATGGAAAATATCCTCGCCCTCATCATACTTTTCTTTCGCAAGACGTACATTTACCAGCATTAACCGTTCGATACAATCAATTTTGGAATTTTTCTCTAGAAAATTCTTTTGATCGAACTCACCCCGGTGTCTTTTGCGTGTAGAACGTGTAGTATCCGTAGAGGAATCCCTTGAACAAGATGAATTTTTATCCCAATCCGACGAAGTAGAACGGTCCCGTCGCCATCTTGGATTCCTGTTGTCATGGCTTCCCCGGTCACTAGGCGAACGCTGCCTACGTCTCCCCCGTTGCTTGGTTACAGCGCCTTTCGAATCCAGCGTCAAAACATCACCACGTGAGTCCGCCCGACACGCCCCTTCTACCGGATTGCTTTGTCTAGCCGCTACAGTCTCCAGAAGATCCTTGATATCTGCAAGCTGGTCTTCAATTACCGTAGTCCTCTCCTCCAGATTGACGAACGTCTGGTCAGCAGCTAGATCCAAATTCTTTCCTGAAGCTTTTGGAATAGGTGACACCGGGTCAACCATACTTGGATCAGAGCTGCTCGAAGTCCTGGAGTTGGCCTTATTCCTCGTATTCTTTGGTATTTTCTTAGTACCAGGCTTGGTAGGTGCTCTACCGGCTGATTTCCTACCCATATTGCAGGGTATTATACCGTAATATTCGAAAAAACCAAGATTAAAAGTTAAAATTCTGGCACCACCCAGCGTGGTGTGTGCCACTCGGAGGATATACACCAACTGACGGTTAATTTGGATCCCGCAGCTTTTATAGGCGCTGAATGTTTACGGTGACGTCACACATACCAATGCGCGCCCTGGAGGAAAAGTAGATCCAACCACTGCACATATTAATTATATATATATACACGGGTGTATATAGTCCCATATACAAGTATCTAAGTGTGTAATAACAAAGTATAAGAGCATGAGTATATTCATATTTGTGTTTAAAAAAAAATATATGTATGATTTTCAAAGCACGCTTGTGTTAAGGTCTCACTATATTTACCCATTACATGTGTCAGTGTTTGGTTATATGTTTGGAACAGACAAATGTGTGTTAACTAATTGTCCTGGCTTGTATCAGTAGTCAACAAAAAAAAAGATTGACAGACTCTGTGTTTAAAAGCATAGAGGGTTTTATGGACTCAGTGAAATATGTACAAAAGCAATATTCAGTGACACTACCGGACTGTGTGGAGTGAACGCTCCAGTGGAATAGTTACTATTTTGAAATTAATATCTATTCTATAAGAAAGGGATGATCATCAATGAACCCAACAACTTTTTCAACGCAATTTTGTGAAAACTATGTCTTTTGAGAATATAATACATACCAACTCACTGTGTATGGAAGTGGTTGAAACTGGAGGACGCTACAACCAGGTCCTAAAGAGGACCTTGATTGTGATTGCAGGGGGCCTTGTGAGTTATAGGGAATTAAGAAGAGCGACAATTCGATCGCTATTGTTTGGGGAGTTAAAATAGTAATTCTGGAAATAATATAAAGAGTCATTGTTTTGGACTTTGCCCATGTAGGTCCTGGAGGTCCCGGTGGCAGCAGTGGAGATTATGTCCCATGAGTGGATGGGTGTGTCCTCTATAAATGATCTGTTAGAGCACCACCAGGCTTAAAGCCCAAAGGGTGTCGGATGGCAAAAGACCATCGGCAGTCTGGGAGTATATAAGGCTGGAACTGAAGGGGCTGGGTGCAGGCTGTGCTCAGGAGTAAGGGATTCACGGTCTTCCCTGGAATTATAGGGGAAGAGATTTATATTCGGCAGCCCACAAGTAGGAATCGATTGAAATTCTGAATAGTATTAACTGGAGCTTTGGTCACTGTCTAGAGTGCTTTCTGAAGTCTTAACTTCATTCAATTGGAGATCTAGACACACTCTAAAGGATCTGATTATTACATAGAGGAACCACATATCAGAAGGACTTAGATTTGATTAGCTTTCACTTAGTCTCACTACCCATTATTATATTCTCAATGCTCACTTAAACATCTCACTATGGAGTTATTGATTTAAGTTGGAGTTATGCCATGATGGAATTTGAAGACACCAACAGTTTGTGATTGTGTATTGTGATATCCATTTGTGATTATTGATTTAACTGGGAGTTATGCCATGATGGAATTCAAAGACACCCACAGTTTGTGATTGTGTATTGTGATAGACATTTGTGATTATACTCTGAAATTCGACATTTGTGAATTTGTGGTTTGGAGATACCCTCGCATTATGGAATTTTTAATGAGAATGAAAATTTGTAAAGGTTTTATAATTGTGTGGAATTAAGTACATTCAACAACGATGGAAATCACTCATGCCCGAGATTGGGTATATGATGTTATTGATGAAATGTGGTGGCATTATTATTTGAGATTTATGGATATTGACACCATTGACTTTGAAAATTAATTGGATCTAAATTATTGAAATTCTTCCTGTTTAAGGCGTGTGTTTATGAATACCAAATTGAAATGTGAAATCGACGCTGGAGTCTGAATTGTATTCGACCTTGGATTGGCATATATACCTATTCAATAAAAAACCCTTGGAGATGAAGTACCCAATTGTGTTTTCTTTCCAAATGGGATTGAGGTGAAACATAACTGGTGGAAACCCGAGTTGGATTGTATTATAGCTTCCCTTTAGAGAACCCCTAAATCATGAAAACCCCAACTTTAAAAGCAACTTATACATGGGGTTTTACTCATATAATATATAAATATATATATATATATATATATATATATATATATATATATATATATATATTATATATGGGTACACACACACATATACTAAATAAAGTGAATGGGTTCTGCACACTTTCTACATGCATCAGTGTTAAGCTCCCCCCCCCCCACCACACACACACAGGTGTGAAGCCAAGCATGATGCCCTCATAAGCATAACACCAAGACACTCTTATCTGGCGTACTTAACCACTGCATTGTGCGTTTTCCATCCCTCTCTTCCAGGCCCTGGCTATTGTATTATTGACCAATGGGAGGCATCCCTGGCATATACTGCGGAGTCGGGGGCTGAAGGTGTTAGTCATAGTGGCGTCGGGGTCTAATGGCGGCCCCCAGCTGATAATGGCTATGTGAGCTATAATCTAGTGTCAGTGCACCTGAGTGTAGTTGACAAGTTAGTAGGTAGACTGAAAGGTACACTCACTCAATCAGGGGCACAAACTGAAGGCCTACACTGTAATTGTACTGACTCTACTTACACAGGTGAAGGCATGCTCTGCCATCACACCAAGAACCTTGTTTCTTATATCACAACAGAGTGATTAAATGATGTAAAATGCTACAGCAAAAATTCTATTAAAATCCGAATATGCTGGGAAAAGGAGTTGGGGCATATCATATAAAGAAAATGTTTTCTGAGATAAAGCAGCAAATAGATAACCAGATTTCTACCAGGAGGCCGTTTCACCGCGAACTTTATTTTTATTTAAGAACACGGACTAAAAAGGCGGACCCTGACGCGGACTCCGCCTTATTTTATTTCATAACTGTTTCTGTTCGTACTCCGTCACCCCTCCGTTAAAAAAAAAAAGAACACGGACCCTTTTATCAGAAGGCGGACTCTTGAACACGGACGTCCGCGTTTTACCCTCGCCTTCATTTAATTTATTATTTTTCATGTAAGGTACTTGCGCCTCATCCGTGATTTTTGGCGGGGTTTCTCCGGGAATCCCCTGTGACGTCATGAATTATGGGATGTCAATGGCCGCCTCCACCTTCCGGGAGACGCCGTTTTCTTTCGACAATAAAATAAAATGCCGAAAGCTGCTCAAAAGGTGAGTTAAAGTCAGCCAATTTTGTGTGCAAGATGTACCCTGACACGTAGGGTATGGTAATCTGTCGAACTAAGTGTGTCAGTCTGTTTATAGTGTATATAGAATGTGTTTTTTGGTCGGCGTTCAGCGTCTAGCATTTGTAGTGAATAAAGGGCTACAGTTTTCCAGAAATGAGTTCAGCTTTTTTATTATTTATTTTTTTCAGTCGTCCCGCCAGGCGGAGGAGGATGAAGACCTGTACTATGACGAAGACGAGGAAGTAGATGAGTTCGAGGAAAACTACGATGAGGATCTACTAAAACCCGGTGACTTTCCCGGAATGGGTGCAGATCAGGACATCGCTTATATGGTATATAAATTCAAAAAATCACTACTCCGCAAGAAAGCTCAGGGGGAAATCGGGGTAGAGGCAGACATTGATTACCTGGTGTATAAGTACCGCAGAAATCTTCTCCGCGAGCAGTCTCAAGGTGGAATATCTGAAAAAAGACAGAAAGGTAAAGCTCCTAGTTCAGAGCACCCATCTCATTTTGGTTTAAGACCCAGCAGACCTGTTGTACCTCCTCTCAAGGAGGACGATGTTTTGTGTGACCCTGACTATGTCCCTACAGACGATGAAGAATGTTTCTCTGCTCCTTCTGGTCGGGGACAATCTGTGAGAGGCCGTGGTGGGGCAACAAGGCCAAGGGGTAGGCCTCGAGGCTCTGGCAGTACAGGGAGGGGAGCTACTCGAGGTGCAAGAGGAACCAGAGGAAGTAGAGGCTCACAAGGTGCTAGAGGAACCTGAGGTCGTGGACGTGGCGGTAACATTTCTGGAAATGTTTCTACTGCTTCTTCCACCGATTCCACAGTTAAGAAATGGAACAAACTTGAACTTAAGGCTCTTATCTGGGGAGCCAACCACCTGAAACCTATATTAAAAGGAAAGTTCAAGGCAAGCTCAGACGGAAGGACGATGAAGAAGTTAGCATGGGAGGAGTTAGCGGGTAACTATAATTTTTTATTTTCTGTTTTGACATGGGTATCCACTTATAAATCATATATTTTGTTTCATGTTTTATACTTCATAAAAAGAAAAGGTATTTATTGTCATTTAAGATTTGCCTTGTATACAGTTGTGACTGTACATTTTTTTAGTGTATTCTTGACCATACAGTTTAACTTAATCAGACATTTTCTGTTACTGTAACAAATTTTTTTTTTCAGAATATGTCGAGTCCATAGGAAAACGTGAGTGGAAGGTCAAACAATGCAAAGATAAGCTGTTGTATTTCAGCCAAGACGCCAAAAGAAAGGTAGGTCTGCTGTGAATTATATATATGTATGTATGTATATATATATATATATATATATATATATATATATAATATATATTTACATTATACGTTATACCATAATAGCATATATTAACCTGTTAACTCTTCTCCCCATTATATACTGTATGTGTTAACATGTATATATATCATCTTCTTATATTTATGAAATTAAAAGGCACCATATCATCTAAACTTCTACTTCTTTTTTGTTTCCGAGTCCCTAAATGCTATGCTATTTCTCTATTTTTTTTTGGACAGAGGCAGTACGTCGACAATAAATACAGAAGTGGTAGTGGGCAACGAGAGGAAAAGGACTACTTAACCGATTTCGAAGAGGCTATACTGGATTGGGTAGGGGAGGATGTAGTACTAGGTAAGCTAATATCAAAGTACTTGGCCTTCTGGCATACATTTTTATTTTCCTATGGAAAAATCTATTAACTATATGTCCATATATTTATGAAAAAACAAATCCTAATTCCTCTTTCATCCGCCAACACTCTTCATAAGAAAAACAAATTAAATGTACAATTCTTTTATGTTTCATATTTATATTGCGAAAATGGGTCTTTGTTGTTCTGACACTTCTTACATGTCCAAGTACATGAAAAGATGATTCATTTATTTCAAGGGATACCCGGCATGCAGCCGCCTAACCTCAAAGGGGGAGGGAGGACCGACCAGGCGTGGTCATGTTACGATCCTGAGAGAGACAACCGGGAGGACTATGGGAATCTAGCCATGCCCAGTGATGCCATGAAGGCTGTGATGGAGGGCGATCTACTGGCCACGGACGAGGAAGGCGGTGAGTAATTTTTTCTGTCCTATATCATAAAATGGGTCCACCTTCTGTATTTTATTTCTTCACGGAGAAGAATATGATATATTTTCATACAGCCTATGATATAATACAATGTGTATATGTGTTGTAATAGAACATAGGAACATGGATTGCCATTTCTATGTAGATACTTCTTAGTCTGAGAAAATGTTACATGCTTTTAGTTAAAAAAAAATAAATAAATACTGTTTGTCAATTTATTCCTTCAGATCCACTGATGGATGAGGAGGATTACAATGAACCTGTGGAGGAGGAGGACGTTTTCCAATCAGTGGATCATTACAGACATGAAGACGGGGAATCCCTTCTACCTCGGGTAGTCGTTGAGCAACCCAATACCTCGTTGGCAGATGACGACGACCTCAGAACTCCCCCGCCCGCTAGTGTTACAAGACAAAAAATGCTTCTTTTCAACAAAAGAGAGAATGATAAGAAAAAGGGTATTCAGTCTAAGAAAAAGCCACCAGAGGAGGACCTGTCTCCCCACGCTAGAGAGAGAGTTGACAGATGAAATGAGCTTTTAAAGGAGGTGAAGAAAATAGTTACTAGAAATACCCCAAAGAAACCACCTACTTCTTATATACCAAAGAACATTGAGAAGCCTTCTTCCTCTGTATACAAACAGGTATTAGAAAAACCTCCACCTCGAAAAGAATCTGAAAAAGTGGTCCCTATATCTGAGCCAAAGCCTGTTGACGATACCTCTGAACCCGCCACCAAAAGACAGCGTACTAGGCCACCGTCTTTCACTGAACTTATGGCAGAAGGGGATATATCGGGGGTAGAAATGCAGATGTCTCCTGTCTTTAAGACCAGCACCCCAGCAGTCAATTACAAGGAAGGCATGGACAAAAGTCCTGGCAATAAAAGGAAAACAGATTCCATAGTAGACCTGACAGCGGAAACATCAGACAGTAAAAGGAGAAAACTTGATTATGGTAACCCAGATGATTCGCTCCCATCGTTAAATAACATGTCAAAAAATAGGTGTGATGCCATGTTCAGGTCTGATTTAAAAAATAAAATCCAGTTAGATATGGAGGAAACAAGGAACCTTATCATGGACCACAACAAAAAACTGTGTGAAGCTCTTATGAAACATCAGGACGAGTTGGCACAAAATACCCAAGAAACTGCCTCTATTATGGTCAAGTCCCTCAAAGGAGTTACGAGTGGAATAACTGCGGCCCTCCGTGAGCATTTACATGAGACAGCACGCTGTGTGAGGGAACAAAGAGATTCTATGTTAAAGGCCCAAGAAAAATATATTGAGGAGCAGAGGAAAGAAGCTGAAGAAGATACCATTGCTTTAGGAAATGTGCACACTCAATTAACCAATGCCATTGTAACTAAACAGGTTCAACTTGTAAAGGCCTTAGAAAAATTGAGTGAGAAAATGGTAGAAAATGGTAGAAAATACAGAGAAGGTCGCTAAGTCTCAAGGAAAGATGAACGCTGAGGTGGTCCACATGCAGGGCTCCGTCGCCTCCCTCTCACAGTCTTTCAGTGGTTTAATAATTAATGTTGACCACTTGCAGCAAAGATGTTCCACAGGTATGAGAACAGTACAGACTGTGGATGATATCCTGAAGGAAGTCACCACGACTGTTCACAAGTTGAACCAGGCTGTGACTTACTCTTTTGACCACAACCTAATACGAGGTGAGATAACATAATTTTCGTTGACTTTAACAGGTATACCTTTTTATATCAAGAACATTTTAAAAACAGAAAATGAATTTAATTAATAGTTTCACTTTGAATTAAATTGCCTTCAAACAATACAGAAAATAATTATTTGGTTAAATTATAGTTAAGGTGGATATTAAGTGACTGTCTTTCTCTTTCAGCTCCGTCCGTCCGCAGTGTCGGAACCGAAACAGAGGAAGGAACATTGCAGACTCCAGGTCGCGTGTCAGAGAAGTCGACTGATTTACCTCAGGAGGGGACCGATAAGCCTGGACAGGGGACTGAAAACCATGAGGAGGGTACTGAAAGGCCCGAGGAAGATACTACTTCAGAGAATAACGGCGTGTCTGCCTTCCTGACTCACCCATACACAGGTAAAAATTAAGAACTATTTGATAACCCATGCCCACATTAAACATGTAACCAAAATAATTTACTGTAAGAGTATCATAAAAAGTAATTGAATGATAAGTTTCCTACAGCTATGTGCTGGATATTATAATATGCTTTTATGTTGCAAAAAATAATCCGTCATAGCTTGCTGAATCCAAGTCATGAAAGACTGAAATTAATAATTAAGTAAAGGCTGATACCACCATCACATAGACCATGATATAAATGCAAATGTCCATGAGCAGGGAACAAATTTCCCTCGTCTTCACCTAGGTGAGGCCTCTCTGCTTTCAACTCCGTCTATAAGGCCTTGTTGGATACAGACTACCTCACCTCGTTTGAATAGAATGGGAATTTATTTTCTTCTAATAGATATTTGGTACTTTATCTGTAAAGCTATACTATGTTGTATCATCTGATATTGCAGAAGAGGGAATCGCCAACTACCACACAACAGAGCAGGTGTTTGAAGAGACAGGTTCTATTTCAAGAAATATTTCCGCTCCTCTCATTATTCCAGGCGCAGGTGAGTCAATATATATAATTATCTGCACATGACACATAGTTAGATTCTTCTCTGTTTTACGTAGAACGTAGAACATAAAAAGATTTGAAAATAGTATGAGAATTTATTATTAAAATGTTCATCTACATTTGATGTCTTAAAAACAAACTGAAGATGCACATCTAGCCCTGCTGGACCCCTTTGTGATATTACTTTTCAATACAAGGATCATGTGTTCCTAATTGTTTTTATTTGCAGCTATATGTCAGGAGGCCACAGAGAGCAACGACGGCCTTGGTCTACCCACGTTCACAGTTAAATCGAGCGATGACTTCGTTATAGTCCAAGACACCGCTATGGAAGAAGTACAATTTGAGGGAAGGGACAAGGAACAGACTGAAACACGAGCAGAAGAACCTACAGAAGGAGGGGACACAAACACAAGAGATGACACGAAAGCTGCAGGGGAAGGAAGTGGACACATAGAGGAAGATGCAAAGTCTGCAGGGGGAGTGGAATCTACGGATGATGCTGGGTCAGTTTCTGACCGGGACGAAATGCCTATGCGTAAGTCCAAAGGGCTCCGCATAAAAAAACAAATGCATGACTTCCAAATGTGAACATGGACATCCGCGATCATGTTATGAAGACTCATATTTGTTAAAGGTTTAACTGCTTTGCCACGTTAAGGTTCATATATGTGAAGCCAAAAAGGTGCTTATTCTTGTCTGTGCCAAAAAGTATTACGTTCGTTGACAATTTCAAAGAAAAAAAGGATAACTGTAAGTCAATATTATACTCAGGTTTTATGTCCATGTCCTGAAGTAAGGTTGTTCACCTCAGTGTGACGATGTAGTATTAGTAAAAGTGTATGTATGATAGACAGAACCTGTCACTTTTCTCCAGAATAAATAATGCTTAGTCTGTCAATAAGAAGATAACATTTTGTATTCTTATGCATGTGGGCGTTATTTTAATGTAAGAAAAAGGTGAAGCTGTATCAGAGTTTACAGACGAGGAGAGATGGGATAGTCTAGAAATATATAGATAACAGGAACAGCCGACAAATAATTGATTATTAAAAGTGCATTTAATTTTTATCTTGTTCCATTTAACCCAAACGTATGTAAAAGACCTAGGACATGGAGAAAATATGTACATATCATTTGTTAAGATGTTTCACGTCTAAGTGTACTAAAAACATATCAACATTAATTTATTATATAGCATATAGACAAGGAGTATTTCATTCTTGGCTCGACATGCCTTAAATACATGGAGAATCTCTTTAAAAAAAACCAATCTATATAAGGTTATTGTTGTGCTTCTCAGTTCATTTAAACATTTCTAGGTTAAAAGGAAAATATTTCAGCGCCTCCCAAAATGATCCTGAATGTATTCCTCTCTCAAGTTTTTGAAGGTGACTCGTGGCTTGGGGCCTACGTTTTCAGGTTGATCTATGGGGGGAAACTTCCTCTTGAAGTTGTCCTTAGCCGGGAAGTCCCGCAGGAGTTTGATCTTGGCGATCCTGGCGACATTATGCAGGGCCACACACGATTCAATTATGCAGGCTGCCCGGAAAGGACAGTGCATCAGGTATCCCCCGCTCGAGTCCAGACACCTAGAAAAATTAATTTTTTTAAAGTATTGAGTCAGTTGCAAGAGGGAAAAAAGAATTGTTTTTTGACCATAGCCTTCAATAAATTAGAAACTGATATGGTTAAATAAATAAAGGTACAGTGATATCTTACCTCCACCTCTGCTTAAGTTGGCCTATTGTCCTCTCTACCTTGGAACGTGTCTTCTTGTGCCACTTATTGTATTTCACATCCTCGTCTGTCACCTCTGGTTTGACGGGGGTGTAGAGGTAGTCTGTCAAAGTGTACCTTTGGAAAAAAGAAATAACATTAAGAGGATATCCCTATTAAGGAACAGAAATAAATATATTTCATTATAATATACACTGCATAAATTTCAGTCTTCTGTAGAATTTGTTTTTTATAGTTACGACACAGTGCAAAGGTAAAGAACAGCTTAATAATATCTTACCCTCCATCTCCCAGTAGGAAGAACCCACTGAAGTCTCCCCTCTCACCCAGGTATTTGACTTGTGATCCATTCATGACATACACATCGTTGCACGACCCAGGGTTGCTCACATTGACGTGCATTATAATGCAGTCCCAGTCACAGATGATCTTCACAAAGAAAAGAACAACAAGATAGAGAAAAGGACTGTACATCATGCTATATCAGTTCATGGCTAAGTTCAAAAACCCGAAGAAGAAAGTTTTTGTATACTCTCAGAAAGACTGTAACATGTTAAAATTAAATAAAATCTCACCATGGTATTTATGCAGTAGTACCCCTTGTAGCAGTAGTACTGATTTTCATCAGAAACCACTCCTTTAGGGCATTCGATAGGAACATGGGTACCATCCACCAACCCGAAGACCCCTGGCTTACGTTTCTCACGAAGGAAGAGAACAGACTTGTTGTTCTTGTCTAGGACTGTGTCAGGCCATACCACATAGTCCTCCAGGGCGTCATGGAAGTAATCCGTGATCTCCTGCACGGACCTGCACACGGTAGAACGGGAAACTCCGTGGCAGTCTCCTATGGTGCAATAGTTGGCCCCAGTAGCAAAATACCGAATTGCTATACAGAACTGAAAAAAAGAATTAACTTAAATAATTTCTGAATTTAAAAAATATAACAAGAAGAAGGGGTATAGAGCTATGAAATTGAAGAGGAAAATAAACATGAAATATTATACTTGCTTCTTGAGGTTAACGGGAGAAAAAGACAGGGGGAAACTAGTTAGAAAGTTGGAGGTTAAACACATTTACATTAAAAATGTATTTCTTCTTAGAATGGCCTTAAGAAAAGAAGGGAAAGGAGGAGGGCTTTATTTTAAAGACATGAAAACAGTAGAAGTAAAACAATGTATGAGCACTCACTCGAATCCTATGTGGGACAGCATGGACCCCTCTCAAGATCCTACGCTTTGGTGGAAGGTAGGCCACATAGTTCTTTATCAGTTGTCTGGTGACTGCTTTCGTGAGCCTATATCTCTGCAGGAATTTCTTTTCTGTGTAGAAGGAGAGTGGATCTCGCCTCTCGTAGAATTCCCGTTTGACACAAAGAACATAATACCTCCCCATGTTGTGACAGCCAGTTGAATGTTCTGCGACTGAGGGTCAGGGGTCAAAGGTCGGGTCAAGGTCGCTCCCATCAAGTTCAGGGAGGGTGGGTAAAATGTAAGGCGGACATAAAATTAGATATTTTGGTTGTCACGGACATGAAAGTGGCTTAAATAGGGTCCGTCTTGGGTCACCTACTGGTACCTTACCCCTCCGCCTTTTTCTGTCATAAGACGGACTGGAGGTGGACTTTGTTAGGGTCCGCGTTGTGAGCTGAAACGGTGAAAAGTCCGCGAAAAAAGACGGAGGTCCGTGGTTTTTCGCGGAGGTCCGTGTAGGATAATATATTTAATTAAAATAATGAGCAGAAACGGTTTTTCAGAAGACGGACTCCGTCAAAGGAATGCGGACGTCCACCTGGACGCGGTGAAATGGCCTCCAGGGGGCAGTCATAACCAAGATGGCTGAAGCAATATGGTGGACATACTTTCCTACAATATTCTTTCTATACACACACACCTGCTTGAAGATTGTAGAGCCCAGTGGATCGCATGTGGTTACTCAGTAATCCAAACCTACATGATCTTCCTAATTGTGTGTTGGGGGGCAGGGGCGGCGGAACGTGCCTAAAGTTTGGGGGGCCTAGCTCTGGATCATGGACGATGATGGGGGGGGAGGGGGGGGTGTTGGAAGTAGACTGAGTATTGTCACGGGTGGGCCGTTCTGACGGGAGAGGAACGGTAGTAATAGTAGGGGTACGAGAGTGGCTAGGGTGGAAGTGCTGTTTTGGATAGATGATTGTATCAAAACAATTTGCTAATATGAAAACGTAGACAATGGAGTTAATTTAATTTTAGATCTGAATATTCTACATTCCATTGAACAGGTATAATATGCACTGACCTTAGACAGATGTGGCTGATATCCTTTGTTACCCTCATAAGCAAAAAAAAATGATTCAATGTACAAAGTTCACATATGTACCCTTTTTAAAATGGGATCCTGATATTTCACAAAACAGCATACCCCAAAGTAAGTAATGTTAGGTCTGTGTTACTGTGGGGGATATATTCCTTTCTACTCCAAATGTGTTCATACACTAATCCTGGTTGAATTTATATGCATACTAAGTTGTCCTCCTCAATGTTCATGTTTAATACATCAGTCTATATACATCTCCCTCATCAGTGTCTTTGTGTATACATGAGCCCCCACCCCTATCCCAATAGATCTGTCCCCTGTTGTCATTTAGACTTAAACATGGCTAAAGTATAGCTGTCTCCGCTCATTTGCTGTTATAAAGGCTTTTCCAATGATTTTGAGATCCAGTTCATCAGTGAGGTCTTTGTGTATGTGTGGAATCATGACATGGTTTAGACGTTGTTGAGACATACTCCCTCTGAGGAAGGTCTTGACTCTCTTCATTGCTGAAAAGGATCTTTCAGCTGTAGCTGTTGAGACAGGTATGGTCAGGAACAGCCTAAGTAGAATGTCAACCTGGCTCAACATTGCTTGAAATTTCCTATCAGCAATGAGTGAGTAGAGTCCCCTAATTCCCTGTACCTATCTTCCTCTGCTTTTGCAACTGCTACAATATCGGGGAGTATGGCCAGTTGTGTTTTGAGGTGCTCAACATTAAGGTCCTGGCTGTAGTACTGAGCAATGACAGGAGGCAGTTCTTTGCATTTATTGCCCCTGATGCACTTCTCGATTTCAGCTGGAACTTTGAGGTCTGACTTATCAAACCTCCTGTTGAGCTCACCAATTGCTTGGTCCAGAGTCTCATAATATTGCTGCCTGTAATAGACTAAAGGGTTCTCAAACCTCACAGGATCAGCTCCATCATTAAAATGTGCAGGTGGTCCTTTATGTACCTTGGTAGCACTGGTACTTCAATGCCCAGCTTGGTTCCCTCTGTCATCAGATCTTTGAAGAACTCTGAGAATTTCTACTCAGTCTGCTTGTGTTGGAGGCAGTTCACAATGACATGAGATGCATCAATAGCTTCCTCAATGCATATGTCCTTCTTCTGCAATTGTAGTGACAGCTGCTCTGCAGTACTGAATATAAAGTGGCTGATTCTCAGCCCAAAGAGAGTAGAAAACTTCTGTAAGATTAAAAGTACTCCATTTGCACGTGCCCCATAATCATCCTTCTGCTCCTTGTACACTTGTTTTAAAGCCTCAGTTAATGCTTTAAAGTTGCCAAGAATAACTTGGATTGCTGATGCCCTGACTGTCCATCTCGTGACACACAGTGGTTTTGATTCCTTTTCCACCAGGAGAGAACTCATTCTTTTTCTCTTTGAATATACCCATTCTTTTAGGTGACCAGGCTATCAGGGCTGCCACTTCTTTACAGAGGCCAAGGGCATCCCTTACTTGAGTCACCTCACTGGTCACATCCTGAAGACATAGGTTTAGGCAGTGGGCAAGACAGTGAACGTAGAGAGCACTGGGAACTTCCTCTTTAATCTGTGTTGACACTCCAGAGACATGCCCCGACATGTTACTTGCCCCATCATAGGCTTGACCTCTGCACTTATCTAAGGGCAGTTCACACCTAACAAGGGTATCCTTCAGAACCTCTGTGAGGATGTTAGAGGTCGTTCTGGTCACATGATAAAGTCCTATGAAATCCTCATTGATAGTATAGATGCTGACTTGTTCCTTGTTGGTTACATCTGTGGCTTCATCTACTATCACACAGAACCATGTGACAGCACGGATCTTCTCTAATATTTGCAGCAAGATTGCATTTGAAAAGAGCTCAATGATCTCATTAATAATGTCATGGGACATATAGTCTCCTTTTTTGATCCACTCTGTCATTGCTTTAGAATCTCCACAGCGAAGCAGCATCAGTTGGTAAAGATTTCCCTCTTTCTCAGTGTGCCCCCCGGGGTGTGCCCCCTTATTGGTAATCCCTGTCTCAGTAGGTATGCTATACTTGATATTTCATGCATTAATCCCTCTGTGTGCATTCTTGCCTCTTCCATAGCCTGGGTATTCAGTTGGGTGTACACTGTTGCTTGTGTCGCACTTGCAACTACTCTCATTGCATGCTTATGACCAGCGCATGTATCATGTCTTTTGCATCTCTCTAGAGTCTTTTTCCATGTAACAAAGCCCTCTTTCATAAAGGTTGTCTCCTGCCTGGTAGCAAGAATACCAGTTCCTGTTGAGAAACATTGGCGACAGTAGACACAAAAGAGTTTATTTGCTGAAGTGCACAAGGTTAGCCATGAGTACTTTTCAAACCAGGAAGCAGTAATCTGTCTGTACTTAGATGTATTCCCATCACGCTGCTTAGTCTTCTCTAAGATGCTCTGATCAGTTGGTTGATATGCAACTGACAGATTAGAACAACACTGATTTCTGCATGGTGGTATTTCTGGTGTGGATGTGGATGCAGATTGTGTGGTCTCTGTCTGAGGAGTGGATAGCTGACCTGGTGTGGCATCAATACCCGGTCCCTGCACTCAGTATCCAAAGGGGACGTCACCTGCGTTCTCCATTTTGGAAAACAGCCCCTAATCCACTGATTTTCAGGCCTGAAAACCCCCCTTTTTTGTGAAAACAGTGGACTTTTGTGGTTTCAAAAACACCCCTATATCCTCTACTTTCTCCACCAGCACAGACATCCTTGGTAACTTTCTGAATTTGCAGTTGACACATTTTATATGTCCATATTATTATGGTTCATGCTCAAGGGAGTAAAAAGAACTAAATTTATTCATTGTATCAGAATATCTAATTAGATAGTGAAGGTGTCTCCAAGGTTATGCACCCATCAAACAAGCCCCATTTTCTTAAATTGCATGGACTCTTCTTTGCCAAAATACCCCTTTTCTTGAATTCCACAGAGTTAATTGAAGAAAAAGACCCCTTTTTTCTGAAATCAGAGGACATAGGATGTGTGAGAAAAAGCACCCTTTTTCCACGTTTTTAGAACGCAGGTGACGTACCCTCTGTGATGTAAGTGCGGGGGCCGGGCATCAATATCCCTGCATTGGCTCGTCTTTTTGGGACTGAAAAGGAAAATAAAATGATCAGGTAGTGCAGAGTGCAAATTTCTATGTAAATCCTTGTGTAGAGAGTAGTAAAACCTTCCCATATCGAGGTAAAACTATGTAGCATGATTTCGTTTTTTCCAAACAAAATATCATGTCAGTTTACCCCATGGGGTTGTGTGTTTACAGGGTAATACTACATACCTACAGAGACATGTACTATAGGTTATCTAGGAGTACCTGGCAGCTCGCTGACTGTGAAATGACTAGCAGATTTATCAGTGTTAGATTTAAGTGTGTTAGTGGTTTTATTCACAGATCAATTAACAGCTCTGCAGAAAAGGGCTAATAGGTGATAGATGTCGTTTTTGGTGCCCAAATATAACCACTAACCACAGCTATAAGACTCCCACAGAGAACCCATTTATATAGGCAGGCCCTATGTCGGCCTCACCATGTTCCGATGGATAAGGTATACACTGTAGACATGTGCGACCAGCCAGCCAGCCCTCTACCCCCTGTCCGCTCCCCCTCCAGTAATGGCATCTAAGCGCGGGAACCACTGGGCATGGACGTGTGAAGGTTACTTCAGTCTCACCCTACCAACGACCAACCACCTCTCCTCCACGCCCCTGCACTCCCCCACCCCCTACCCTCCCTCTAGTACTCTCCCTCCCGCTCTAGTGGGCTGACCAAAATCCAAAGTTGAGTGAATCTAGGAGCAGCACATCACCAACTTGCCCCAAATCTGGACATGTGTATCAATAGTGATAAACCATGCCAGACCCCACATTCCAATAGAATTATTTGTGAAATTATATCACACAGTCTGTCAGAATGAATAAATATAAAAATAAGCAAATATGATTACTTACTGTGGCTGGAAGAAGCTCTGCAAACTTTGCTGGCGTTTCATAATGAAGCTTTTTCCATGTGTAACCAAAATCCAACATATGCTGTGTGTTCTCCTGTTCACATGCTCCCGTGAACATCCCCTGGACAAGTGTTGTGCTTGTAAACTGGGGGGAAATCCGTATAGTAGAGCAGCAAGTCCTTCAAAAGAGCCATATTTTAGGAGTTTAATTCGTAAGATTACTGATAGCTATAAGTTGTTTTTTTTTATGTTGTCCAATGTCTCCGGGTATGGAAAAGTGATGTTTGACCAATGAAAGCTCGTGCAGTCACTGAGAAATCTGCAATTCTATACAACCATCTCTTGAAATTTTAGCCTCGTTTTTAAGAGCTAAAATACATATTGATCACCCTGTTCTGGCACTAATATTCATCTTACAACAATTCCAAAGGTACCTACCCTCCCCCCTAATTTGGACCTAACGATCGCATTGGAGCCAGCCATTTGTTGCTAGGACAAGCGGTTACCTAGCAACAGCTGATTTTAGCTAGCAACGGAGTTTTCCAGAGACAAAGAAAGACCATTCCTAGGAATGACTGACAGAATTGAGATCATGGATACTGTTTCTCATTTTGCTATTCAGAAGCTCCATGCAATTTAAAAAAAGGCAATATTGTACCAAAATACAGTGTGCTGATCAGAAAATATAGAAAAAAAGATAGACCTATAGCAAGTATGATGAAAACATGCGACTTCAGCATTATCCTCTATTGGCAAAATATTCTTTACTAGACAATTGTAGTGTGTCTTATATCCTGAAAATGATGAAATGAGAATACATCTGAGGTTTTACTCTACTTGTGGGGCAGTGATTCCTTAGCAACAAATTTACATAACATCTTATACAGAGGAGCTTGTTCATAGACAAATATGTATTATTGTGAAGAGAGTTAACCATCATTGGACTCAATTTATTCAGAACTGAGTAGATCTTGTTAGAAATATCCCTAATGTAATAGGAAATGTGTCAGATAGTTGTTCAATACTCAAAGAGTTGGCACTTGCTTAAATCTTGCTAGCTTTTGTTTAGCAAGTGGTGAAACCTTGCTAGCTTTTGTTTAGCAAGTGGCTCACCAACAGACAACTGCTCTACTCAGATATGAAAACATTATTATGGAACCCATTGGTTTATAAAGAAAATAAATCTGAAGTTGTGCTGCCAAAGCCTTATTGCTAGACTTGTTTACATCTTAGCAATTAAATATGTGCTAAGGGGCCATTCAAATATTACATAACACAGTAGGGGAGGGGGGTCATGAAGTTTGTTACACTTTGTTACAGAGAGAGGGGGGTCTGCCCAAGTGTTACATGATAAAAATGAGGAATACATCACATGGCTAAATTTGACAATTTACAAGCATTTTAATGTGATTTTAGAGATCTTCCTATAATTCTTGTTAAATTTAGGAATATTGATTAGAAGCCCAATATTGTTACAAGGGGAGAGGGGGGTCAAAAAGTGGTCAAAATTGTGTTACGTAATATTTGAACGGCCCTTAAGCAGCATTACTCTTAATTATGTTATTTATAATAATATATAGATTTTGATCAGAATTAGATATAATGTGTGATGATTATTCTGTCACAAACCTTCTCTAGAAGTTCTACTGAGGAAATCTAGCTTAATCTAGCAGCATCAGATAACTGTGATTGCATGGATCTTGCAATTGATATAATCATTCTGTCAATGGTGAATTAGCTGCTTTATAAGATCACTTCTGTTGGCAGAAGTGGAACTTTCCAGAGCCTTACTGGTAGGACTCAGCTATAAGGCCACAAGTACCAGCCATATGATCCAACAAACAGAAAGTGCCTAGCAAACTAACCAAAAGACCCTACCTGTGACCATTCTCCTTGCTGGAAGGTCATGTTACAAGACATTAGCTAGGACTTTATTTTAGGCCATAGATATGTTCTTAACTCTTTCCAGCCAGCTCTATCATTGTTAAAAGTCCCTAAAATACAGCAGATTGAGGTCCCGGGCAAATATATATTGATACATGGTGTAAGGGTGACCTCAGGAATAGAAACAATGTTTGTGAAATATATACAAAAATGACTGATTTGTAATCTGTATGTAATTTCCTTTCATATGATACCATGATACCTGGCATTACTTATTGAAAATAATTATTGATGGGGCCCAGAATAATGTTATTAAATACTTTAAATGCTCTCCTCATAGTGCATTAATGTACTAGCCATATTTGACCTGGTAGTGCATAAATGCACTAGCCGGCTGGAAAGAGTTAAAAAGACATAGACCATCTGTCTGTCACCAGTGATCATCATCTACATGATGGAAACATCCATATAACAATTAACATTCTATCCAGATATGTTCAAAGTGAAGTGATGGAACTACTATAGCCTACATATTTCAGGCCATTGCCACATGTACATTCATAATATGCTTTAGCATTTGAATATTCATTTTTACACTCCACCTTCTCAGTTGGTACTGAGGTACTTGGAAGGGTTGGCATGATACATTGATGCAGCATTTGCTAAAGGACTGACCAGCATTTCATTGGAGAAGTAATGACATATGAAGGCATTGAATGACCATAAGGAGGTAATTTCATCACCCTCTACACACACCCAATGTCACAGACCAATACTGTAAGCATTGGCATAAGGTAATTGTCTTGAGGCTAAGGCTACGAGGCACAGGGGCATCCTACATTGTATATGACAAGACAAGGGTTGGATTCATGTAGAAGCCATGCCATTTACACATGATTCTATGGTAGTATTAGGTACATAAGGAGTCCCTTCTTGTTACAGTTCCTATAATTCTAATCCTTGGTCGATAATTTATTCTAATAATGTTGCTTAATATCACTCAAAGGATTAATTGATAGGTAGATACATACTGGAAGTAAGGTATTTACCAAGCCTCGGATTACCCAAGATATTCTTTGTATCCTTTAGAATGAGAGAGTTCAAGATGGTGATTATGTGTTCTGTATGATGGCATGTAACATCACACAGGGGCAATATTTAATTTTAGCCTTACCATTTTGGTGGGAGAGCTTTGATCATTATCAGTAGGTAATTTGAATCAGTCTGTATATTTGATATGACTTTGTATAGACAGATATATGCCTTGTGGTTGATTGAATCTATGGTTAATATACCTCTTGATAGCGACTTGACTTAACATGTTAAT
This sequence comes from Acholoe squamosa, assembly GCA_949317995.1. Taxonomy (NCBI): domain Eukaryota; kingdom Metazoa; phylum Annelida; class Polychaeta; order Phyllodocida; family Polynoidae; genus Acholoe; species Acholoe squamosa. The sequence goes on along the minus strand of OX439035.1, from coordinate 96,658,388 downwards.
GTTGGTAGCATTCCTTGACTTCTCCTTGACAGGAATGGAATGATATCACTGATAGTGGGTAATCAAGCACATAGGCTTTATGTCACACTTTTTATAACAGCAATTACTAAGTTATGGCAGGTTACCAAATGACACCCAATGAAATATTAGGATATCATCTGTGTTCTGATACTCACATGAGATGTACATACATCACAGACTGACCTGTCATCTCAACCTGATACATAAACTGCTTTCAATGATACTTTGCTGATGTTATCTTTAGCCATAGTAGTGACAGTTGATTTTGTATTTAAGTCTGCAGAACTTGTATGAAGCCCCTGTATAAGGTGTGGCTTATAGGTCATTTCAGGCTCTGGCTGCAGCTGTAAGTATATTACTCAAAGTACCATACTATAGAATAGTAGTAATCTGAATATTTGTAGGCCACTAGGTATGGTTAATATTATTTTCCAATATAGAAAAAGGAAATGAGTTGCTGGGTGATTTCTTTTTTTTTCTATGGGGACATTTTATGATAGGATCATATATTTCAAGCAAATATAGCTGACTAATATTTGAATCTCATCTCATTGGATCTACATATACACATGTACATGAACTTGGCTATCACATGGTCCTTGGAATGTGGTTGGTTTGCAAACAATATAGTCATGATGTCTCTTGCCAAGCAATAGGCATCTTTAGAAAAAAAAACTGTGATCACTAGAATACCTGGTGGATATCTTTTCATATCTGGAGCATCTGTGTGTCAGTTGGTAGGCTACTTGCTATGCAAAAGCCAGTACTTTCTAAACAATAACCAACTGCACAATTGTTAAATATAATTATTTCCTATTTTGGGGGGTATTTTGAGGTATAATTGTTTTCAAATACATTGAGTCCATGGATGCTTAATTCTCATCAAATCCAAATGTCTTTTTATGAATATACTCAATTTTCTTAGGTTTGAAAAAGTGTTTATTTGAACTTCTCACAAAATTACAATGTGGATAATCAAAGTCCAGCTTGCAGCATAAATCTCAATATTACAATTAGTTCCAATTTTAACTATATAAACCATCACATCAGCTGTTACTTGATATTCATTACATCAAACAATTTTATATACGCACATGAGAAGCACAAGGGCAATGAGGTATGTGAGTAGGCAATTATGACATATGATAGACACAATGGCATTGACATACAGACATAGAAGACAGCCCAAGAAAGAGAAAATAAGATATAACAATTTTACACCATCGACCCCTGTTCCCAATAAATTATTCATTAAAGACCACGAAGCTTAAGCTCAAGAGAACTTATAATCCAAGAACAATATATTCATTCATCCGGTAACTTGTGGCTAGTTCATATGGACGTGCAATATGCATTATGCATTACGCATTATGTCAATATAGGTTGCTAAGTAAATTTGTTGTTGCTAGTCAATCAGCTACTCTAGGAGTCGGGCCTCCCTAGCCCACTTAAAAGGGTCTATTTCTCCTCTTTCCTATCCCCTCAGGATGTGTGTGGTGCACATTTGCGTGGGCACTGACACATTCCTCTGTGAAATTGTGTAATGTAGTTCTCGCCATGAATATGACCTTAGCTGTCGAAATGGCGTTAAACCTCTATTACCGTAATCTCCCACATATAAGACGCGTCCTCTAGGCCAAACAAAATGCTGGTGCGTCTTATAGGATTTTCTGAAGTTGGGGGTGCGTCTTATACGAGGGGTAATTTTACTATAGAAATGTACTGAATTTACAAAATTGGTACCTAAGAGGTGCGTCTTATACGCGAAAATGCATGTGCTGAGTTTGGGGTGCGTCTTATACGCGCAGCGCGTCTTCTACGCGGGAGATTACGGTACTCACTCACTCACTACTCTAGGAGTAAAGTGAAAGCCTCAGATGTTTTTGAGGATATACCGTAATCTCCCGCGTATAAGGCGCAGCCCGCGTATAAGGCGCACCTAGAGTTTTGGAAAATTCTCAAAAAAATGAAAAATTCATAACTTTGGTTCTAATGAATGAATCTTCAAAATTCAAAAACCAATGGGTAGCTTGGGCCACCTTGGGCCCTCCTGGGCCCAATTTTGTCCTATTTTGACCAAAGGGGCATGTAAGATATCAAAAGAAAGGTCTTGGTGTCCACCTTGTGGATCTAATGAGAACTAAAACCCCCCGTATAAGACGCGCGGGAGATTACGGTAAGACACACTACAATTATCCAGTATATAATATTTTTCTAATAGAAGATAATGCTGAAGTTGCATGTTTTCATCATACTTGCTATATCATTTTTTTTTCTACATTCCCTGATTAGCACACTGTGTTTTGGTACAATATTGCATTTTCTACAATGGCATGGACCTTCTCAATACCAAAATGATAAGCAATAGCCATGATGTCCATTCTGTAAGTCATTCCTAGGAAAGGTCTTTCTTTGTCTTGGAAAGGGTCCATTGCTAGCTAAAATCAGCTGTTGCTAGGTAACCATCTGTCCTAGCAACAAATGGTTAGCTGCAATGTGATCATTGGGTCCAATTTAGGGGGGGTAGCTACCATTGGAATTGTTGTAAGATGAATATTAGTGCCAGAACAGGTAGACTAATGTGTATTTTAGCTCTCAAAAAACGAGGCTAAAATTTCAAAAGATAGTTGTAAAGAATTGCAGATTTCTCAGTGACTGCACGAGCTTTCATTGGTCAAACATCACTTTTCCATACCCAGACACATTGGACAACATAAAAAAACAACTTATAGCTATCAGTAATCTTACGAATTAAATGACCCCAGAGGGCCCCCTGTGCTGCTCCTCTAGTATGATAAACGTTTTTTTCTGATACATCTATGGTACTTTTCACATAGCAGGCCACATGTAGCCGTGCTTTTGACATCTTTGGACAGCGATCTGACTCTGAGAACTATACTGTTATCTTCCGAGCCATGTGCCCTGAACAATATTTATTTTTGATAAAACGTGAAAAGATGGGACCACAATCCCGATATGCCCTGTATATCTATGTAGCCCCGAGCCTATGGAACTTGGGCCAGATTCACCAGTTAAAAATGTGAGCGTGTAATAAACATCACAAGTGGCCAAGGACAGGGAACTTAATGGTTGATCGAAATCTAAAAATCGGAAGTATTGGAATCTGGATTTTGATCATCAATATGGAATATATCAATTCAAACCAAGTGAATCCTAAAAGATCGAAAGCATTGTATAAGTACAGACAAGCAGTTTGAAAAAAAAATAAATATCATTTCTTTATTTTCTCTCCAAATCATCATACCGATAGTTGATCCCCATTATAGCATCTACCATCCACCAGGCATTATCGATAGGGAGGGAAGGGTCTTCTACACTGAAAAGCAATGTATTTTACATCTTCTCTCTGGAAGTAAAGGTTAAAGACAATGATATATTTAAAAAGCTGTTATTCCCGATACCATATCACAATGCCTGAGAGTAAATGTAATTAATTAACAGTCTAATATGTCAAATCTAAAGGCCATTATACCATCTAAAGGCCATTATACCGACACTTCCCACATTTCACTGGGAATCTTGCCAGAACCAAATAATGAGCAGCCCGCAGAGAGCACATATTTATACACTACATAAATGTATAGAATAACACGCAATGTTCACAGTGCTAACACATATGTCATTCCACATTGCACTTTTTTTTGTAAATGGCGAAATAAATGGAATGCAGAACTTGACATAATGAGCGTACACATCATAACAACACAGTTCCTTTATGGTAGCAGACTTTTCTGCCTAACCAACATGTCATTACAACCATGTATGATGCTTAGTTATAGCGATTTGTAGCATATCATAGTCGATTCATGAATACAATGTCAGTTTTAGTTGAATTATACTGTAATATAAAAATTATAAAAGATGTGGCGGTGTCCACAATTTTAATGCCCTTTCTACCAGGCATGTAAGGTAAAAATTGCATATATATAACGCTGAAAACATGAACACACTTGAAGCAATCACACCTCTGCCCCAACGACAGACCTTAAATCAAATGCATTGTACTGGCGATTCAGTACTATTCTATAAATATCCAGATTGCATAGATGTCCTTCAATCCATTGGCGGGTTATGGGAAAGTCATACAATTTTCACCTCAGGTCTCTACACTCTAGCATATAGAGCAGTCATCACAGGATGGCATTAATATGTATACATTCATTTTATGCCCGTCGCTTATAACATGTTTATCACAAGAACCTTCGACAAAATAGACCCTGGTCGATTATGAAAAATATCTGTATCCCACTGAAGGACCCAATACCTCTTTGGCCAAAACTGCAACTTTTTCCTCCATTCTCACTATAGTCATTTTAGATTCACAACCTGCAGACCGCAGATCACGGAAAACATTATCCCAGCATATTTTATTCATAATGTAATTAACGTCACTGATTCAATACACAAGGTCTGAGTTCCCCCTCGCGCCCACTACTGAGCTGATTACCGGCCTGGCAGCAGGGCTAGGGTGGGTCTCCCTGACCAGTCCTCAATGCTGAGTCAATGGGAGAGAATTTCATAGCATACTTTGAATGGGTAATTCTAGGCATTTTGCCTTGGAAAATTAATGAGTGGGTCCTTATGCACACCTTGTTGGCTGGTGTGTAAATAAACTCATTACGATCAATTGAAATAGGAGAAATTGGGCTGTGCATGATACACACAGTGACCCACATAGAGCAGACCGTGAGTGTATGGTATGTTGTCCACTCCCCCCTCCCTGCCTCCTGGGTGGTCAAGGGGTCTGCCTGCCGTGGACTGAAAGGCACCCACCATGGCTTCGCGTACACCGCCCCCTAGCGGACATATCCCCAGCTTTAGAGGCGTGCTGGAGTAACTCGGACCTGGTGTATTGCTGGAAATAACCTCAAATCCATATGGTAACAGATGCATTGACAATGACGACAGTCACCAGGCCTTCACTTGTGGAAGCTATCTAGGATATTCTGCTGTAAAATTGTCCTATAACAAAATACTACCAATTGCTCTGCCATTGACACATACCAAGTAAATGTCATAAATTATACACATAAATATTCTGCATCATCAATGAAAGTGAAAACCTGTTTAAAAATAATAAATTCATATACCCGTGTGCATCCAGAATAATATCAACAGGGGGGGTTGGTGGGTTTGCACACAGACGCGCGAAAAAAATTTCGACCCCCCCCTCTCGAGGGGGTAAAATTTTTTTGACCCCCCCAATAAGGGGCGAAAATCAAGTGCGAATGTGCCCTTTTAACCTATAGTAACGTGCAGGATTTTCCACTGAAAACAGGTGAAATTATTTTGACCCCCCCATCAGAGTGGTTAGGAAAATTCTGCCCCCCCCCGGTCAAGGGGTCAAAAACTTTGTCCCCCCCTCAAACCCACCAGCCCCCCCCCCCCCTGCCCGTTGTTAAAAAATTAACACTCCCTTAGTTGGACACATACTATAAAAGTATTTTCAAGCTTTAATAACAAGATAAGTAATCTTATCACTGTAAATGCATAGATCTCTTGGCGTCGCCTATAACAATTATGAATACAGAAGATCATTTGTGTAAATTTGCAGATTCATAATGAATAACACAAATGGCAGTTATAATTATGTTTTATATCTTATGACAAATAGTAAACATCTTTTAAGGGTTCCATTCTTCACAAGAGGAGGGGTTACCGATTACAGCTGGCCCTGCCAGTCGTTCCCGGTGCTGCCCCAAATCCCCCATTGTCGCCCAACCGTTCACAGACGGGACACCTTGTCTAATGCTCTTCCAATGGGAGTAGGCCTATGTTCACAGATATATTTCTAAAATAAACCATGAGTCTCTTCAAGTCTCTAGAAATGAATTAGATGCATAAAATCCCAGTCTATTGAGACTCTAAGCTCAAATAATTTTACTTTACCATATTTCGCTATAAAGTTGACTTTGGAGTGGCTAATTATGGGATTTTAGGATAGGCATTTTTTTATTGACAAAACACTGCATATATTTTATCTAGGCTTTGTCTGTGACATAATAAGTATTAGACGCATGATGGGAATGTTTGCTAACATGACTGCACTCATGTATCATTTGGATGGTCTTCCTTTGAGTCCATAATTTGTCAGTTTATTTGATCGCCGGCAATATCCGGTACCGCGTGAGCACCATGTTTACGTACGGGGACTTTGGAATGCCGTGAAGCTTTGCGGGCCAGTTCAACCTCCTCTTACTCTTCACCGTTGGAATGTCTCTTCATCATCTACGTGAACATCAGTCACCTGCCGGCTGACCTTCACACGGTTCCTGGTTAGAGTGGCGTAGATGCTGGAAGAGTTTTCCAAAGGGAACACCATAAATGATCAAATATATAAACCCCTAAGCTTATAGCTGGATAATTCCTACATGAAACATCAATTTTTTCTCGCCAAGTCTGACGACGTTTTTTAAAACATACAGAACTGCCATCTGGTGATTGTTCCTTAAATGATTTTTTAGAATAACACTAGATAGCAGCACTGTTCTATGACAGCAATCTTTCATAATGGTGCATTTGGTTGTCCTGATTAAAAGGTCAATAGTATAATTGATAAAGCTGTCAGTAAATGTGGTGTATATATATTTTCAAACACTTTTTGGTTAAGAGAATGGTATGCTTCATTCATTAATTTATGGCTATATATAGCACCATGATATCAACTAAACCTTTTCTTTGGTTAAAGCAAAAACATGACTAGCAGGGATGTTGGACCTTACAGGACGAGTCCGTAGTGCTAACAGTAGGAGATAACCCGAACCGTCTTAAAATTCAGACAGTTGTCACGTGCATGGAGGCGATTATAAAGGAACAAATAGAGAAATTTTTGGTCTGGTGCCGGAGATTGATTGATTTGTGTTTTACAGCACTTTAGCAGCACTAAGTGGCTATCCCGTGCTTCACAGGTTGATAATTTAACAGAGAAATCTGTCAGTGCCTGCGCATATGTGCACCACACACATCCTGAGGGGATAGGAAAGAGGAGATATAGACCCTTTTAAGTGGGCTAGGGAAGCCCGCTGGTGCCGGAGAGGGAGGTGAGTCTATGAGAAGTGGATGGGTGGTTGTCTCCTATTGTGAGGGCTATCTTTTTTTTTAAATGTTGATTTTCAAGGGGAAAACATACATTTTTCGGAAATTTTTGAACAAATATATCTTTATTATGAAATTTATGACATGCATGAGCATTTTCGATATAAACCATTGACATTTTCTATTTTTTATGGATTATTGAAAAAAAATTATTCAACGGACCACCGCCTACCCGGCAGTATAGACTCAGGAGGGTCCCTGAGCCAAAAATTGAAAAGTTAACTTTTGAATCAAGTTCTAGTGCAGTTCCGGAGAAGAGAGGGGAGAGGGTAAAGTGGGGTCGAGAGGACAGCTTGGGGACTCCCGCCAGTCTACTTATTTCTATATTGTGTACTAATCATTGACAATTTTTCAATTTACCTGGGAAAATAACATGAAAAAAGGGGAATACTTACATCATAACAATTAAGGCAGTCAGATAGACAGCTGCCACGACAAGGAAGACAGCAGAGGGATGGCCGACCTTTGCTGTGGCAGCGTAGATAGGATTCAGGAGGAGACTACCTACAATGCCGCACAAAACTTCCACCACGGCCACACCGCTGAATGCCGCACCTGGTACCAGCAATAGGTTTAGTGGTATTTACATATCTGATATTAGGGAATAAAAACCATTGTTTCCATTTGACCATTGTACCAAAATGTATCATATATAGGAATGTTTCCTATCATTTATCGTTTTAATGTTATTCTTTTTTCTGTAAAAAAATATCATCAAAAATAATCCTGCTAGATGTATTACAATGGGTGCACTTTGTTCACTATTACAAGTGTTAATCAGTATCATTAACACCTACGTATTGATAATTCAATTTACTTACCTACTTCATTAGGTTGCACTAATTTGGAAATCATGGACCTTATTGTTGGTGTTGAGACAACGCCCATGCAATTGAACGCCGTACCTGGAAAAAAATCACCTTTTATAACCAAATATGCGCATTTTCGACTAAAAGAAATAATAAGAGTCAGTTGTCAATGTTATCTAAGCGCAGCATAGCTGAGAGGTGCAGCTTATACACTTGTGTATGGTATAACTACTGGGTATATGATATAATCATATAGACATTTAGCATTACCAGTGAAGCTTGTAGGGCTAAGGGGTGTCCCAATGTCAAGGTGAAGCTTATACTGGAGATGCAGCTTTATTTTTGCAGTATTTAAGTACTACCTCTTCCAACATTGCTCGACTACATTAAGTTAAATATTTCATAAGCATGAGAACTACAATATGTTTACAGAATTACATTATGTCAGAGAGAGTAAGCAATTCACAAATATAAAACAAATACATGGAGTCTTGATGGTATACTTACCACCAAGCATCATAGGTGTTGAGGTGACAAAGAACTTATAGATGTTGCCCGCTGTGCTGAACGAGATGGCAACCACTGTAATCCATGCATCCCTAAGGCAGAGACTGAGCAATCGGGAGGTGATCCCTGAGCCAAACACTGACACGCCTATGTTAATGGCCGTGTAGATTCCTATGATGACAGTACCCCAACAAAGGGGTAGGTTCATCTCAAAATAAGTCTCCACACCGCCTATACTCATAGACAAATAGAGTAGGATGACAAACAGCAGCGTCAGCAGTTTCCAGCGCCGTCGGGTGGAGTCATCTACAGCAAACACCTGTGTGTTGGGGAAGAGAGGGGGTCTTAAAAACACCTATTAAAAGAATGATTTTTAGAGTTAAAGGGCCTTACCTACAAGGCAATAGATACATCGTTGTACACAATTTTACTTCAATATGGTAGGATACTAAATTTCTCAGAAGAGACTGTTAACATTTGTGAAGTCATTAATTCCTACTGTATTACCTTGAATATAAGGCACGGCTTATACCTGAGGATAGGCCATTGCTGCGGCTTAGAGAATATGCCAGAGTGTGCCTTATATGCAACGATTTCATTTAGTAGAGAACAGTACTGAAATGACGAAATTTAGCTCAGGGCGTGCCTTATAGGCCCAGCATGAACTTGAGAGTACACCTTATACCGGTACACCTAGTGTGCATTATACGCAAAATCTTACGGTAAATGTATGTCTTTAATGTAGAACCATGGTATATCAATAGAATCGAAGTGTTTAATTCTGACATACCGTGGTGGCCTTCTTCAAATACTTGAGTGATAAAAATTTGGCTTTCGGGTCGCATCGGATGGTCTCTGGTATTAGGAATATAGCGTACAGGAGGATGATGACGTTAATACAGCATATGACAAGGAAGACAGTGGAGAAGCCAAGAATCTGTATCCAGAATCCACTACCAGCAGATGATACAATGGTTGGTGCAAAGACACAGATCTCGGCCATAACAATCCGAAAGCTACGCCTTTCCTGCAAATAAAAATTGTACATGTATATTCAAAATGCGTTCTGAGTTACTAGTAGGGAGGACACCTAAAACAGGTTCCATACAGGAGTTTGTCACGGGATTAAAATACTCTATTGTAGGCTTCCCTACATTTCTGACATTTCAGGAAGCGAGCTTCTAATTATCTTTTTTTTTTCAAAGTCATTCTTTGCAGTTTGAGAGAGGCTATGGCCATGCCTAGATGAGAAGAACTATTGATTAGAAATGCCATACAAATATGTCAAAAGGTCCAAATGGTTACAGGTAATAAATACAATGTTATACTCAGGGATGACAGTGAGGTCTAGAACTTTGGGAAGGCCTTGTGGGCATCATCATGTGTGACAAGCGAAGCGCAGCGACCCATCTAGGGGGGTTTGGGGGCATGCCCCCCCCCCCCACCCAAGAAAATTTTGGAATCATAGACAGGAATTGGTGTGTTTTAGATCACCTTGATACATAATTTTGAGGTTAGATAAGATATAGTCAGTGGGGATTTGTAGCCATGCTCCCCAAGACAACTTTGAAATTAGAGATTGGTATTGGTATTTCAAGTCATTTTCAGATATAATTTTGGTGAGTGAATGGGTGTGTGAGTGAAAGAGCAATTCAGCCCTTGTTTTTATTCCTTCTATAATTGTTCACCAAATAGGTGAAAAGCTGTCTTGTCCATGTAATCTGAATATACCTAGGAAATGATATTACATAGTGACACCCCCATCCCCTCCCCCAACCCCTTTGAACCTGTTGCATGATCAGGTTTTGTTGTGTATATCCTCAATACCAAACAGACTAGTCTACCCTACCCTGTTTGTGTGTGTGGGGGGGGGGGGAGAGGTAGGGGGTAATGAGGGTGGTTGATGACAGCTGTGGTCTGGTGTGAGTTGGGGGGGTGGTGGTATCAGATTGCAGGGATGGGGATGTGGTGTGTCTTAAAAGGGGAACCATGATATAGTTTGGCTATATACTGAAAGTTGGAGCCATAACTTGAAGCTACATCTTGCCTGTCCAGCAATACAATCATGAACTATACCAGTTCAATTGCAATCTGAGAGTTGATTTGACCAAAGATTTTTTTTTTTTATTTAAAATTTTCTTTTTTTCTTTCAAAATCTGAGAAAATGGGTCAAAATGTTAGTTTAATAACACTTGAATAATTTTTCTTTGTTTGTAAAGCTCTGAAAATAGGCAAATTCTAAGGTCTACATCAATACTGTTTTACTACAGAGGTTGATGTTAGGGGAAACAAAACAAAATCTATATCAAGCCTTCCGAGACCTATTGGGTCTGAACACCCCTGACTACCCTTTTAACGGGCTTCCCTAGCCCAATTAAAAGGGTCTATTTCTCCTCTTTCCTGTCCCCTCGGATGTGTGTGGTGCACATGTGCGCGGGCGCCGATGCGTTCCTCTGTGAAATTGTAATGTACTTCTCGCCATGAATATGACCTTAGCTGTCGAAATGGCGTTAAACAACCATTACTCACTCACTACCCTTTTAAAAACCCTGAAAGCCTGAAATAGCCTGAAAACTGTCATCCCTGTATACTGTAAAAATCTCACGAAGCTGATAATTAGATTAGATATTAGTTTGGGGGTGTGTGCATTATACTAAGTTATAGTGTTGACCTGGTGGCAGGTTGTGCCTTGTACACGTGGTGTGTCTTATATGCTAAATCTTTCAAGGTAGTCGCACTTAATAGCCATAGTTCATCGATACATGTAGTGCAGATGAGTGAGAGCATGACTTACTTTAGGGGTGATGTCAGTGATGTAGGAGATGGCTCCCATAAATATGGTCACCCAGTAGCCACAGCACCCATAGATAAAGCTTCCCACCAGGAGCAGTTCCAGTGGTAGACTAAAGTAGACATTAAGGAGCATGTTAACAGAAGCCACAGTCTGTCCAATAATGGGTATGATGAGGGCATACTTCCTACCAGCCACATCACTGTACGGTCCAAGAAACATGACTGAGACAATGGCTGGCAGAGCTGCAGCTAGAGAAGACTGCAGCCCAAATAGGGAGGCTGCAGAGGAGGCCAGTGTGAGATTCCCCTTGATGGGATCATAATCCACCATGGAGGAGTTAATGTTAGTGTGTGGGAGACAGGTGTTGGTGCTGGTAGGGTAGGACTCGTTGCCCATCAGCTTCTCCCACTCCCTCCTCTGGACGTACTGGGGCATCAGGATGATCATAGGAAACTGGGAGAGCATGAACATGAAGAGCATTGGCTCCACAATAACAGTACAGCCCCTGCATCTTGTGGGTTGGATGATCCTGTTGTCTGCCTTGTAAGGAGGGCTCTGGCCTTCCAGGAGCCTCTGGCTGTCCTCAGACTGCATGGAGGGGTTGTCAGCTGCTACAGTCGGCAATGAGGACTGAACCTTCTCCTGGTCCTCCTCCCTCTCACTGGGGGTACCTATGGTGACACCTAATGTGGTATACTTCACTCAATCTGTTGGCAGAGAGAAGAGTTTTTAGTAGCTTTTACAGAGGATAACCCTGGTAGCGGAGGTTGCAGTGTTGGTATCTAGGTTATGTACATTGGCACTGTATAGACAGCCTTTATGTGCTGTTATTGGTTCACTTTGGGTACACAGCTGGCAGCATTAAGTCAACGTTGTGTGTATATAATATAAAGAACCTACCGGGGTATTTATCAAATTAACAAACGGATAATACATATAGAAACAACATTACTGCAGTAAAGTTTGAGTTGTTATGTTAGCAAATGTTATAATACATGAGAATTTTCTTCCGGTATTGGCCTACAGTATTTCCTAGATTGCTTAGTAGCTAAACTCCTGTTCAATACTTGTATCAGCTTTATATCATTTGTATATATTCAAATCCATATAAGTTATCTACAGAAACATCACACTAGTTTGAGTAATACATGTATATACAATATACAAGATGAGTGAGTGAGTGAGTGAGTGAGTGAGTGAGTGAGTGAGTGAGTGAGTGAGTGAGTGAGTGAGTGAGTGAGTGAGTGAGTGAGTGAGTGAGTGAGTGAGTAATAGATGTTTAACGCCATTACGACAGCTGAGGTCATATTCATGGCGAGCAATATATAAGATAAACAGACCCAGACATTGATGTGGTTTATTTAGTTAGCAGGATGCACAATGGACAAAAATAAACGCTCCCCAAAGCACATCATACACAATGACTCTGTCTCATATAATGACCCCTCTGTGCTTCTATTAGAAACTGTTTATTTGGTCCTGGTTTTACAATGATCAGTTATACTGGTCAACCCAAAGTAAACCAGCGGTGCTTGAAGCAAAGAACACCAAATTCTGCGGTAACTTAAATTCAATTTGGCACACATACATCATAGCCTTTGTGCTTCAAATAATATAAGATAAATAAATAGGTAATGTGTAACAAAATATCGAATTAATCCGACATTACTTTAACAATACATTGTACATTACAGGTGACAAGAGAACAAGACATGACAAGCCCAACTAGGAGATCAATTTACAGACGGAGGATTATATCCTGCGTTATACAGGCTTTACCTTAAACAAGGAGTGAGGTTATGACACCGTACAAAGGAAGCTAGGTGATAGGCTATGTACTCGTATATAGGGGGCCAGACACTGAGAAGGCGCCACATGTCCAATGAAGCGAAGTTGAACTCAGAGAGCTGTAGGAAGCCATCTTAATTGTTCTGTCATTATCTGGTTTCAGTATTAATATGAGAGCAATAAAGAAACTAAAACATTCCTCAGTTTCACATTTCTTGCCGCTTTAAAGGTATATAGTGCACCAGGCCAGACCACCCAGGAACAGGCTCATGCTGGACCACCCACAATGTCGGTCCCATCAAATAAGAGGAATGGGTCCTGGCGGGTCCATTTATCTAAAAATAGACGTCCAAGTCGACGTTTGACTTGCTTTCCAAATTCAGCCCTATCCGGAATCCACCTGAGGTTTGGGTCCAGGACGTTCCAACGGGAAGCTGCCTGATATGTAGGGGCATTTATAAAGGCTTTGAGCCTATGCCTAGGCAATCTCACAACAGGTGCACTAGTAGACCTAGTACCGGTACTAGGGAGGATCTGGACCTTACCAGCATATACCAATCTATGGCAAAGACTGAGTTGAAAGTAAACTCTTCTTAAATCTGGGGGGAGTAAGTTAGCTCGCTTATACAAATCTTTTACATGACACTGGGTAGGATCACCAATTCTGTAACATATTCTTAATGCTGTGTTACAATAAACCTGTAACCTCTGGTAGGACGCGGCTGGTAGCGCAGTCAAGAATATACATCCATAATCAAAGTAAGGCAATATCATGGCTTTAAACAGTCTCAAGGCAGTTTCTTCATCTAGTGAAGACCGTATTCTTCTGAACAACCATAACTTGTGCCTTATTTTGGCACACATGTCCTTAAAGTGGTCTTGAAATGTAAAACCATTCCCTATAGTTATCCCCAGATACTTGTATCCCTCCGTCTTACCAAGACTAATATCTCTCATATACAGTTCAAACTCTGTCACCTGAGGATCGGAAGAGTAGAGCATATATTTCGACTTTTGGGGATTCACTGTTAGGCCATTAGTATCACACCAGGCAACAACTTCGTTCAGATCATCCTGAAGTAATAAACCTAGAACCTCAGCATCTTGGTGCTCCAAGTGCAGGAGAGTGTCATCAGCATAAAGTTTAATATTACAGTTAGTGTCCAACCTGGGTAATGAATTGACATACAGGAGGAACAGGAGCGGCCCCAAGGTCGAGCCCTGGGGTACGCCATGTAGGTTCAATTTACATGGGGCTTGAGGAGACATCCAAATCAGAGGCACGTGGTGTGTACTTGATGCCCCATATCCCATATAGACGCCCCCATTGACCTCCCTCTGTGGCAACTCCCACTTAGAGGGCCCTAGACAGGGGGGTCCTGTGTCCCCTGTCTATTTAAGAAATAGGTCTTGTCTCTTGTCACCCAACCCCATCTCCCTTGTCGATTTTAAGAAGTGGCTTTGTCCCTTTGTCGATTTTACCCATCTAGGGCCCTACTTAGCTATACCAATATAAGGCATGTGATGCCACTTTAACACTTTTTATCACTCCAGAAGACGCCCACTCCACCTTCCCATGTGCAAACGCTCAAATGACTACCGGGTAGTTAACACATGATACTAAGTTACTGATTTACTTCATGGATCAATTTGCATAATCAATGAGGAGGTCGTGATATGGAGTGCTTATTCAAAGTCTGGACTCACTACTTCAGAAAGGGTTCTGAAATTGCATTCATATTTCGAACCTCAAACTTCCTTCATACAGAAAGAAATATATAATCATTTATTGAAACTAGCTCGCCTAAAGGAGTTGGAGGAATTGAGAAGAAATCCTAAGATTGTACCTGTGAAAAGAAAGCGGATTTGTCTAGAATTTATTACCGTAATCCTATGCGTATAAGGCGCACCCCACCTATAAGATACACCTAGTGTTTTAGGAATTAATCAGAAAAATAAAAATTCAATTCTTTGTTTTTACTTAATGTACTTTCAAAATTCAAAAACGCTAAATGAAGCTAGGCCCCCGGACCCCCCCCCCCACACCCCCTAAGTACTCCTGTAAATTAAGGGGAGGGGGTGTAACACATCAAAAGAAAGGTCTTGACGCCCCCCCTTGTGGATCCAGGGTGAACTAAAACCCTGCGCATTAGACGCGCCTTATACACGGGGGATTACGGTATTATTTTTGTTTTCACAGGAGAAGACCATCTCATACTAATAGTCCAAACACTCATTTTATTGTGATCCATATGCAATAGCTGATCTAAATCTATAGCTGTATATCTAAGGCGCGTCTTATATGCTAGGTTTATGGGTGTAGGGGGGTCCAGGGAGCCCTGGCTACATATAGCTTTCTGAATTTTGAAAATACATTAAGTAGAACAAAAGTTATGTGTTTTTTTATTACTTTACTGATCAAATCCTAAAACTCTAGGGGCGTCTTATAGGCGGGTGTGTGCCTCATAAGCAGGAGATTACAGTATTTGTGTGCTCGAGCACAAGAGCTAACGTTAATATGTATTGGAGTATTACCCCGGTAGGTTGGATTAGTCCTATGTTATCATGCAGTTATCTCGATCTCACAAGTACGTAGTATGTACTACACTGGGCCGATAGCTTTTCCATAGTTGGATAAGGAAGGGCTCATTATGAATAAAATATGGCTTTCTTGTTCAAGATGATGTGTTTATTTTTTGTGCATCTTAGTTATTCAGTTACCTTTGCGAGACAAGACAGTGTCTTTGGTGGACGTGGATGAGCTATCTATACCTCCATACAATGAATTTATATAGACATTCAATGCATATACACTGTCATAGTACCGGTAATACCAGTACTCCTAGGCTTGTTTCACAAAAAGTAGATCTTAAACCATATAGGATGTGGCTCCTATAATTAAATAATGTCAGTAAAAAGACAAATACATCAACCGGGATAGGTAGCCCATCAGAATGGGTGTGGACCACTAAATTTGACATGGTGACATGGCAATTTCTTAAAATTGACATGTGACATGAGAGGTTCTTAGAGGTGCATCAGAGGCCACACTTATTAACTGATCGGATCTAGACAGGACCACACTGCATTACACGGACAGTATCATTATGCTATGCTCCCCAACTATACTATCTATAGGAAAAAAAGAAACCTAAACTCACCCACTAACTTCGCTCCGGGATCATGGTAGTCACACTCTTGTAATGTTGTCAGTCACATGCTTGTCTCGTCACAATTTAGTGTTTACTGAACCTATGTAGGTCATACCTTTCATAAGTGGGACACCTTGGCCTCATTTCTGACTTCCCAGTCCTAGTGGAGGCATGCGCATCAGCACTTCCGGTACATATGGACTGATGCTTGATGTAAGGTCAGCGTCTGCAGGCTGGGTGGCACAGTCTCCTGTGTCATGTTGCTGGAACTTTCATTCCCCATGACTGGAACAGATTCAAATAAAATTATTAAAATCTTTACTGGGGCTACCAGATCTTAATATGAGTATGCTATATTAAATGGTGATTATTTTAGGTTGACACATATTTTTTAGTAGAGTATTTCAATGTGGCACAATCTCCTGTGCCACAACAAACAAAGACAAACCCTGATCATTTTCCACATGGCACATGTTGCTTCCTGTGAAATGGACCATGTGGACAAATGAAGATATTCAGACAATATGCTCCATCAATTGGTCATGTTTACATATCTCTTAGCCTGTCAGATGTCTAATTATGTCAGCACATGTGGTAGATCATTTTTTTAAAGTGCATGGAGGTAAAATGCATAGATTCATACACATGCCACATGTCCATGCACCATTGTTTATTTACATCTGAAAGCCAGTTTGTAGTGCCATCTGGTGTATACATATTGATATTGATGGTTGCGCCATCTAGAGGTAAATAAGCCCGCACTCCCTTATTATACTATATTAGTGTTCTCTGGAGCGCCTCTGCTTGAAGAGTGGTGCTTCCCGTGAGTGGAGGGGCAAGAGGAGCAAAAGGGTGCATGCTTGGAGAATCGACCTGGCCCTCCGGGGAGACAAATGTTGACGCCATCACGTTTCCCGGGGTTTGACGGATGGTGTAGGGACACTATCCTTAGCCCTTTAATTGTTTCTAGTTCTATAAGGGAGTGATCATTTTTTTAAGAACAGGGGGGGCTGGTGGGTTTGAGGGGGGTCAGAATTTTTTCAAGCCTTTGAACAGGGGTCAGAATTTTTTCGCCCCCTTGACTAGGGGGGTCAAAATAATTTCACCTGTTTTCAGCGAAAAAGCCAGCGCATTACTATAGGTTAAAAGGGCGCGTTCGCACACGATTTTCACCTCCCGAGGGAGGGTCAAAAAAATTTTGACCCCTCGAGAGGGGAAGGGCCAATTTTTTTTTTCACGCAGCCGCGTGCAAACGCACCAGCCCCCCTCCCCTGTTGTTAAAAAATTATCACTCCCTAAGAGCTTGGAGTATGATTATTTGGTTCACTATTAATCCCAAATCTTTTTAATTCCACTGTCATTGCCGACGGGCGCCCGACAGCATTAGATTCAGATGAGATCTCATCTGAAACCCTAAGATTCAGATGAGATCTCATCTGAAACCACATCCTGACACTGCCCTGAGGAACTGCGGTGACATAAACTTTTGTCTCAAGTGTGACGTCATACGACTTCCGGCCAGGTTGAGATATCCCAAACATACCCCCAGATGCACAAGAGGAATAAGGTTCATACACCAATCTGCTCCCCAGACATAGAAAAAAGTCACTATTAAGTATGAAAAGACGGATTAGGCCCGACCCTCGTAGCAAAACAGGGCCGACCCTAGCTTTCTTTTTCTCCAATTTTCACCTACATATTTATTTTTGGGTGCTTCTTAAAGTTGATTCAGTGAGCGGTGAGTCACCGCTGTGAGTCCCAAGTCACCAAGGCTGGTCATTGAGTGAGTCATTGTACCAGGTAGTATTTTTTTTTAATTTACAAAATAAAAGAAAATCCTATCTACCCTACCTAATTTTTTTCAGCATGTTACCTGAAACAAACAATTTATTTTTGTTGCCTTAGATCGATTTTCACGTCACAGGAACAAAGTTAAGCCGTGCCATATATTCAAGGTATCACAATATTTTTGATTTTATGTCACGTTTTCATTTCAGTAGTGGAATGTGAGTTAAATTTCAAGAGTAAACAAAAAAGAAAGAAATTCAACTCTTCATGAAGGAAGGATCAAAGAAAGGGGAGTTTTGTTTACAAAAGAAAAGCATTACAACCGCTGAAATGCTCTTTTATTATATATCCCTATGAATATAGGTTTTGTATAGGAACGTATTAATAGGGCTTTCCAACCTGAAAATCTCTGAAATCATGAGAAGCTCTGAGGACTTCCATCCCTGTGTATTGCAGAGTCAACTGGCTAAAGTACCAAGAAGATGACTGACAAATCAGAGCATCCAGTTGGAACCCGGGGTTGGAACCCAAAAATGTGGTCTTAGAATAGAATAGAAGCCTATAGGGCCTAATGTCAGCATTCTTCCTAATAAATTGAATACAAGTGTATAAAATAATAGGGACGTCCTGTTGGTGAGTAAACAAGTTAGCTGGACAACTAATTTTTCCCTTTGCTTGCTAATCCCATGATCCTTCCGTCGAACTACAAGATTCATACGGTGCTATTACTTGAAGTTATCATAGAAACTTTATTGACCAAAAACCCTTTCCCTTTCACATGAAAAAAACTAAAATGATTCAAATAAGATACAGACTGTATATGTTTATATTAAACGTGCATAAATTTATATTAGTATTAAACTTTAGTTCTCTGATTCTGTATTTGATAAAGCCGTATATAAGGTATGTTACATGTACCGGTATAGTGGGGATGTCTTACTACCCGGTAATACGTTTGATGCCGCTGATAAAGATGCATATCACAGAGAAGAATTGCACATATGTTTTGTCATCAGTTCAAATTAATACAATGTATACATATACAAATAAGTTCCACTTAGTCTTTCAGGTTTGTATCACCATAACTCAGGTTTTCAGAACAAAGATCAGCTGTAACTAAGCTGCCATCACTTACAGATAAGAATTGCACATATATTTTGTCATCAGTCCAAATTAATACAATGCATACATGCACAAATCAGTTCCACTTAATCTTTCAGGCTTGTATCACAATTACTCAATTGTTCAGTACAAAGATCAGCTGTAATTAAACTGCCATCGCTCCCAGTACTTATAATACCAGGATCCTCACAGGCAGTGGGGCTGGTCACCAGACGGCTCCCACTCACCAGCCTGTACAGGGTCTCCAGCGCTTTAGTACCATAGCTAGAGTCGAGCTGCTGTTGTCTAACGTCCTGACTTGTACAGACTATGGGCACTGGCCACCTGTTACCTACATAGTGTAGCACCTGGAGTTTAGTCAACCCCTTAGCACCTAGAGGCAGAGCATGGAGGTTGTTATCTCTGATGTCCAGTTCATCCAGGTTTGTTAACTGTCCAAGGTGCTCAGGAAGCTCAGCAAGTACATTGTTCTGAACCCGTAAGATGTGGAGTGACTCGCGAGCTGCTCCAGTACAGAGTGAATCAGGCAGGATCCTGAGCAGGTTATGGGAGGCATTTAGCAACTCGAGTGACTTTAGATGACCTAACTCTTCCGGAAGTTCTACCAAGTCATTCTGCGCCAAATTAAGTTCCCGTAATGCCTTCATATTACCAACCGTCTTAGGTAGTCTGGTGAATTTGTTGATACTGAGATCAACAACAGTCAAGACTGAGTTCTTCATCAGTGCCGACGGTGAAAAATAGTCAAACTTGTTGTCTGAGAGGTCCAGTAGACAGAGATGCTTCATATATGAAAATGCTGAGGGAATATCTCCATGCAGGTGGCAGCCACTCAGGTAAACATGGGTAAGGTGTGGTATTTTGATGAAGAGGCTCTTAAGACCACTAACCTTGACACGGAAGCCGTTTAGTGAAAGACATCCTGTTCCACGAGCTTCCCTGCATTTTAGATGAAAAAGTCGGCCCTTCTCAGACTTTTTCTCGGGTTGAATAGTGCCATTTGTTTCACCATTCATTTCTGGAAAAAAAAAGTGATAATAAGTCATTAAGTCCAATCCGTAACACAGATATTTCTGCCAAATAAGTTGGTCTACGGATTTTTGTTTTGAAAAAATAGTGCGAGCGAGCGAATTTTTTTTTTCTTTAAGAATTTGTTGGCGTCCAATGGATTCCTTGCTGGAAAGTGAGGCGAACAAAAAAAAGCCTTTATTTTTAAAAAAAAAAAAAATTTGTATTTCCGAAAATATGGAGAGGGAAACCCGTAGACCAACTTATATTTTTGGTGTGGCCTTAGAGGATGCACTCCAAAATTCAAGGGGCAGCCTAAACTTCTCAATTTCATACTGCCATTACGGAAGTTCCTTCATTAGGGAGAGGGAATTGTTAGCAACGCGGTGGGGGGGAAGGGCTGGGGGGAAGGGGTTACGAAACCTTAGGGACACCCTCTTGGGATAGAACTGTGAATTTAAGAGCGGGGGAAAAGGTGTCAGACCCTGCAAGGGCACGTTTCCATGCAAAAGATCGCCTAAATCAGAGGTATTCATTCATGAGGCTTTATTTAGGGAGTGGTTATTTCTTTTCAACAACATGGGGGGAGCTGGTGGGTTTCCGGGGGGGGGGGCAAAATTTTATCAGCCCCTCTGAGGGGGGGAGGGGAGGTCAAAAGAGAGAGGAGGTCATACATTTTACTCACCCAAATTTTTTACCCACCCACTCTATTCTTTAAAAATTATCACTCCCAAATATATGTCTATTTTGCCAATATTGCTCTCGGTGTCACACATCACTTTTATTGCTACAGTAGGGCCTAACAATGGTACGCTTTCCTTGCGATAATAAAAGTCAATCAGTACATGATTAAAAGTCTTTATGCTAGGTTTTGAATAAAACCTAGCATAGTCACCCAGACTATTTAACAAAATTTGATTGGACCCCCTTCCAAATCAAACACCCCCTAGTGGCCCATTTTCTGGAGCCCACATGCCCCTAATTAAATTTTAACCCCACCTTAAACATTAATTTTGCAAAAATTACACCCCCCCCAACCTATTGGCCACTGTGCCCTCGCGCAGTAGCAGGGGGGATGGTCGCACAAAAATTGGTCCTAGGCCTACTGGGACTCTCATATAATTTTTTAGAGACACATTTTGAGACTACTCAGAAAATCTCCAATTGATTATAAGATCTCCACTCTCCCCAGTGGAGGCACCGCCAGTTATGAAATGATTTTTTGACACTTGTCAAGATTTTTCATTTTTTGACTGTTTAAATAGCCTGAGGATTCACATTATGAAACCGATTCCCTCATTTCCAGACACACTGAAAGTCTGGAACCTTTCCCAACCTGATTAAACTAAACCGTGTTATCCACCACCCACCTTGTTCATAAATAATGACCACTCCCTTATCTTAATCTAGGGAGTGGTAATACTTTTTTAACGACATGGGGGGGGGGGCTGATGGACTTTAGGCCAGACGGAGACAGCCTATCGCTACCGCTAACGGCAGACAGCAAAGTTGGCTGGCCTCATAGGAATAAAAAAGACTCATGCGAAAATGCACTTCCCCCTCACTGTCATTCTTTAAACTGTGGTCGTAGATATTTTCACTGATATAAATTTTCGTGGAAATTGCAAAAAAGACAAATTTGCGTGTATCTAAATTCACAGATTTCCATAATCTGTTCTTCTTTTTTCTTTTTTTTTAAACAATCTGCCTTTTGTTTTTATCTTTAATTGAGACTGCTGATTATGGTATATATTAGGGAGTGATCATTTTTTAACAACAGGGGGGGGGGGCTGGCGGGTTTGCATGCGGACGCCCGAAAAAAATTTCGACCCCCCCTCTTGAGGGGGTAAAATTTTTTCGACCCCCCAATAAGGGACAAAAATCACGCGTGAACGTCCCCTTTTATCCTATAGTAATGTGCAGGGTTTTCCACTGAAAACAGGTGAAATTATTTTGACCCCCCCCCCCATCAGAGGTATTAAAAAAATTCTGAACCCCCCTGGTCAAGGGGTTGATAAAATTCTGACCCTCCCCTCAAACCCACCAGCCCCCCCCCCCCCCTGTTGTTAAAAAATGATCACTCCCTTATAAGTGACAACCATTGGCAGACAAACTTATAGAGCAACCAAATTAATGTTTGCAGTAATAGCTATTGTGTTAGCCTTAGTAGGGTGTTGTAGTTTCAGGGACGAAAGTTGACGATGACAAAAAACCTTGAAAAAGGAAACAACTTTAAATGCACTGTATATGCCCTCTAGTCCCATCCATAAGTGTGTTACAGGGTTTGTGAGTGGGGGGGGACAGTAGGGGTTGTATAAGGGTGTAGCTGTTTTTCAAGATGTTGTTCGGATACTATACCCAAAATGTGCACATAATGGCCCTTTTGCAGAGTATGACCTAGGATCCCTTCAGAGTGCTACTGTATAGCTGTTTTCTAAGGTCTTGTTCAGATAGCTTACCCAAAATATGCACCACCTGATATACTGGTAGTGGTGCTTTCGCGCAACATGACTTAGGGACCAATTACAATGTTAATGTATAGAGATAGGTCAAAGGGTATAACGAGCAGGAAAGAGGTATACTATCTGACACTCTTCTAACATAGGAACTATAGCTTGCTGCTAAGACTACACTGAACAAACACCAATATAGAGGGGAAAGTTTTCAAGGAAAAACTTGAGAATCCTTGAAAACCTTGAACTAAAACCTGGCATGCTGCCATTGTATGCAGTGTTGTGGGACCTGACTGTGCATGTATGCAACCTCTGGAGGTAATTTGTGACTCATTTATTTCTGTTTTCAAGAAAAACTTATTTTTCTTAAGTGAGTGAAAAAAAAACTTGAAATCAAGGAAAACCTTGAACTCTTTCATCCCTGTAGTTATCACACCTATTAAAATGCTAGGCTGCTAAATCATTTTAAGTGCCATAACAACTAACTACCCTCCCCCCATGCAGACTACTTCAGAGATAAATTTTCACTGGGGATATGAATTCGCAAACATTTTATTTACGGAAAATCTGCGAAAATTTGTACAGCGCGAAATAATCTATGACTACAGTATGTAATGTAACATTTGATTTTGTCCTTGCAGTACTTACTCTTTACCCTTATAGTCTTGTTTATTCATATTTTAGTAAAAATTAGAAATTTAAGGCAGTGACCTTGACCTTGGCACCGAGCCAACACAAGCCTTGACAAGGCTTTTGCTGCACCAAGCAAATATTAAATAGAGGATTATAAGTCAATGAAAGACCAAAAGTTATCCACCTTACCCTCTGAGGGGCATTATTATTATTTTGTCCCCCCCCCCCCGCCTCTTATTCTATCATACCGACCAGGCTTCTTTTTCTTTTCTTTTTAAGGAGTGATCATTTTTTAACAACAGGGGGGGAGGCTGGTGGGTTTGAGGGGGGTCAGAATTTTTTCAACCCCTCTGATGCGGGGGGGTCAAAAAATTTCCACCTGTTTTCAGTGGAAAACCCCGCGCGTTATTATAGGTTTATTATAGGTTAAAAGGGCACGTTCGCTCTTGAATTCCGTCCCTCAGTGGAAAACCCTGTGCGTTATTATAGGTTTATTATAGGTTAAAAGGGCACGTTCTCGCTCAAATTCCGTCCCTTATGGTGGGGTAAAAAAAAAATTTGACCCCTCGAGAGGGGGGGCAGAATTTTTTTCAAGCGCCCGCAGGCAAACCCACTAGCCCCCCCCCCACGTTGTTAAAAAATGATCACTCCCTTTTACATTTAGATTTAGCCTCCCCCCCTTCAAGACTGGCAAGAGGAAAAAAAATTGGCCCACCCAGCACCCCTAGCTCTTTTTGACCACTTCAGTACGGTACCCAAATTTAGGGAGCGATCATTTTTTAACAACAGGGGGGGCTGGTGGGTTTGAGGGGGGGTCAGAATTTTTTCAACCCATTGACCGGGGGTCAGAATTTTTTCAACCCCTTGACCGGGGGTCAGAATTTTTTCAATACCTCTGATTGGGGGGGGGGCAAAATAATTTCACCTGTTTTCAGTGGAAAACCCCGCGCGTTACTTTAGGCTAAAAGGGGACATTCGCGCGCGATTTTTGTCCCTTATGGGGGGGGTCGAAAAAATTTTCGCGCGTCCACGCACAAACCCACCAGCCCCCCCTGTTGTTAAAAAATGATCACTCCCTTAGGTCAGAGTGAATCAGTGTCAACTGTCAAAACGTGGGCTCTCTTTATCAGCTACTAAATGTTTGCCTAGATTTGCCCACACATGTTGCATACTCTGACAAAGGTGTAGACGTGTTTACATAGTGGATCCCCCAAGTTAGGTACATCACACAATGCCTGCACCACTCCTCTGGGAGTGTCCATCATTTGTGACGCATTTTTTGTGACCCAACAAATTGCTGCACTGGAAATTAAACTGCACTGAAATTGGCATATTCTTACAGAACAAAGAATAAATGAACACATATAAGAAATTATCTTGGTATTTCACGGCTTATTTTACCTATATGAAAATTTTTCGGGGAAATTGGTGCATTTCTAGACATTTTTGTAGATTTCTGAAGTGGATGACTGAAAAGGTCATCTAAATCAAGTTGTCCAAAATGAAAAAGTAGAATGAAACTAAAAGAAAGTAATAGTATGTTTCATGGCGTTTCATATAAGGTCTAGTTTGTGCATGTGGACTGAATAGTACAGCTGGTGACTGCAAAAGAAATTCAAAAAATCACATTTTCCTGTGTGAAGATGCGAAATGGTGATTTGACAGTTTTAAAACCATCACTGCATGACCCATGAACATCATACAGGTGTGACACTTACAATACCTGCTAAGATAAACTTGTTTCACAGGCTCCCCGACTTTGGGAGCAATTAACTGATTTTTTACGATTTCCCGCCCATGTGAACTTGCTACCACACAGGAAAAAATTATTTGATCGTGTCATCAAAATCTAGGTCATGAGCTAATGTTGGTCAAACATATAGGGTGGCCTGAAACTAGGTCAATAGGGAACCCATTAGATGTTAATGTTAGGGTCAAATACCAGTGGTTAGGTTATCAGAATGTCTACTTCTTCATATTTTACAGCATCTGTTCCTATATATTTGATATCAGAATCTAGGTCAGAACTAATGTAGGTCAGATATATAGGTCACAGGAAAATTAGGTCAAGGTAAAATTTCGTACAGGTAAACATCTGGGTCAGATAGCTTTTTATTTCATGCTGATACTGTGGTTCATTCCAATTGAATTGAAATTTTACTAACTTACCTCCCTTTCATTTCTTCATTTATTATGGCTAATTGGCCCATTATTGGGATCCAGAAGGTCACAACAAATTGCCTGAATACTTAGGACAAAAATGTCAGATTTCTAGATACTAATTCTGTGATTCTGTGAGAACGAATTGAGATATCAACATGATTCCAAAAGATTTGAAATCCTTGCACTCTCCTGCACAACTAAGACAGAAGGGTTTAGCTCTAACTCCTTATCTTAATTTTCATGTGATGTACCTACCCAAGTCGGCCAGCCAAAGGCAAACCCAATGGGTAATTACCCTATTTTCGCCCACCAGTATTCACACAATCTTTACTGTCTTCAAGATAAGCTCACCTACAGATTCTTATGGTGACAATTATTCAGCGTTGCTCTACTTTCTTAATGAAATGAGTATGTGCTTGAAAATATCAGTAACTGAACTATCCACAAGTTCGCTCTTGTTTGCCTTTGCCAAGTTCACGGTAAATCTCGTGGCAACGCCGAGACTCGCTGGTAGTCGGTAATTGGAACGCCGAAACGAACCAGACGCCGGATAACACTGAACAGCGCACTGTTTACCGCGCCTGTTTACAGAGCCCACGACGCAGAGTTGTTCGCGCGTCGCCGTCGGCTTACACACCCGTCGTGGAGTGCACCTGTTTATAGCGACCGGGCAGGCTTTTTCACGCACCGGCTTGCTGGATTAACGTGTTGAAGCGGGGCCCACGCTACATGAAATAGTGAAAGGACTGAGAGAGGGACAACATTAGCAGACAGCCCCAAGTGAGGAGGATACTGCTATCAATCAGTGAGCCAAGCCAATTGTCAAAATGTTAACACAGAGAACATCATCCACTGTGTTGGAAGCTCAGGGCAAAAGTGGACAATCCTTCAAACAGGCCTTGAAAGAAGCATGGGATCAAAAACCACCTATCATCGAAACAGCCCAATCGCCAGAGACTATGAACTACTGCGGTATGATAGGTTATTTTCTGGGTATGTCCTTTCTTTTCTGCACATCTATGTTCTACCTCATCCCAGCTAATTTCTCAGACGAAGACTCCAGTTCTGCTAAACTCTTCATGTGGGTTTTAGTACTATTGAACACTGGCGCTTCAAACATAAATTGGTTGCTCTGTGCTGAGCGGAAATCTCAGTTCTTGAAGGAATCTACAATCAGTGCAGAGGACAGACAGAAACTAGCCGCATCGAGCTATCTCCCTCTAGGCTTTCGGTACTGCACCAAATGTCAGTTGTACGCCCCACCCAGGGCCTACCATTGTCACCTGTGCCACTCATGTGTGTTAAAACGCGACTACCACTGCTACATCACCGGGTCCTGTGTGGGATTCACCAGTCAGAGGAGGTACCTGCCCTTCCTGTTCCACGTTAGTGGTGCTGGCCTCATCCACATGGCACTCAGCTTCTACTTCCTCAACAATGCCATGCCCTTCTTGAACGACAAGTATGTCTACTTCCCAGTCGTCACCGCCATCCGCTTCATGACCGGTGAGCTGCCATTCACCAATTTGTTCTTCATGATCTACATGTACTCGTGTATGTCTATCATGGTAGTGGCCTCATGTTATCTCACCTGGGAGTGGTTGATGGTTATCCGTGGTCAGACCTCTTATGAAGCCACCAGATCCATCCAGACCTTTAGACTAGGTGCCTTCAAGAACCTCTACCTGGTGTTTGGAAGAGCCTGGTTCCTCAACTTCATCTTCCCCATGCCTACAATGATCCCTTCTGATGGAGTGAACTGGGAGAGGCGCTCCCAACAGAAGGGGCACTGAAGTCTACAGGACTGATACTCAAAAGCTAACTTTACATTCATAGTTATATCTTTGACCTCAATGGCAGAGAGCCTCACAAAGACAGATCTGATACTAACATTTTCGCAATGTAGCATGAAAATCTCAGTGACCACATTTTCAGTCATATCAATTTATCACCTTTTTGTCAATTTTGTTACATTACATTTTCTTTATGTACACGTGTTATCTTTGCGTACCTGAGCTACGAAAGTTATGAATGAATCTCGATTGCTCAAATTATGATTCGTGAGTTTTCTACTTTGAGGTGTAGAATGGTTATAAAGGAGCATCTATCAAAATGTAGAAGAATGTGTATGTTCATGAAAATGTGAAAACTGGATTGTCTGAAGGAACTTGTTCTCCACAATGTACGTGTTACGTGTACGTGTTAGGTTGGCGCATCTATTGCCTAAATGGTATTTGCTCAAAATATTTACAAACAACAGTAGATAGCGAATGCATACATGATAATGCATGGAGTGTGTTTGATTATGTCTCTCTTCCATTCTGAATTCGGTGGACGACTCACGTGTAAGTCTAAGTGTATTTTATGAACGAGATAAATTGCTAGATGTCTGAGCCATTTTCCGATGTTTGACACTCCAAGAATCTTTTCAATAAACAGTATTCGTCATCTCAACTCTCGATTGTTTTCCATTTGTTTCATATTGATAGTGTGTTCATACCAAATCAAATATATTACCTACTAGTCCTAATCTAATCATAATAAATGGCGTTAGGTAAGGGTTTAAATCATAAAATGTTCAGTACCTAAGAAGTCGACATTCACCAATTCAGTTTTATATTACAATTTTATTAATCAGAGATTGCCATGCCGCCTTTATAGAAAATGCACTGTATTCAAATCCAAAATTCGCAAAAAAAAAATATGAAATAAACGACATACAATTTTTAAGCTATACAAATCACTTTGTATCCTGCAATATATACATAATTACCACAAGCAGAATGTTGGTTTCAGTGTTCATTCAAATCAAAAATGCAATAATGCTGTATGCTGAACAATTTGATAGGAGAAATAACCGGCGACGATTATCGACAAACTTCATGACACCTGTGGGGTTGATTTCTTCACTTGGTACAAATGGAAGGAATGAGTGTTTGGTGATTTGTGGTGGAACAAAGGGAAGGTCCATCCAACTGATTTTATAATATTTGATGCAAACATAACATTGATTAAAATACGATGACTTGAAACCACGTTTTCACTTTTTGGTGACGATGAGCACTGCAGAGGGCACTAATCCTGTAAGGAAAAGAAGACTATGTTGTACTGAGCGATTTAAGTGGAACGCTAAATATGATAATTAATTATTTCTACAAAAACTGTCACTTAAAAGACTGCTTTAATAACTAATAAATCTGCACGCGAGAAGCCATAGGATTCTAAGCCAAAAACGTGTTGGGCAGCTCACTAGTAGTCCCGTGTGGAGATGGTAGGGACATCTAGTGAGACCGTCTGGAACTAAACAAGATTTGCAGTGGTACATATCACATTTCCGTCGATTACACCCCCGGGGGGGGGGGGGCACTTGTTTTTGTACTGACACGGGTGTGCGGCTGGCCCTGTGACGACCCTTACCCTTGGTGAGAGGGATTTTGCCAAAACTGACCCTTGGTGAGAGGGATTTTTGCCAAAAATGACCCTTACTGAGAGGGATTTTCATCCAAAGTGACCATTTTTCATGGATTTTTTTGTGAAAATTTCGAAAATTGACACTAATCTTGCCGCGTCACATTGGATTTTCAGAAATTACCCTTACCCTTGGTGAGAGGGATTTTGGCAAAATGTGACCCTTGGTGAGAGGGATTTTGGCAAAAAACAGACCCTTGGTGAGAGGGATTTCGGCAAAAGAGTGGCCTTGCCAGCCGCACACCCGTGTCTCCAACACATAGTGAGTGCCCCCCCCCCCGGGATTACACCAGGTCTCTTTTAGATAAATTGATGCACACAAACATCCTTACCTAGCTCAGTTAGGGGTTTCTCCATGTCTTCGTCAGTGAAGACCTTCCTTGGGAATGACGTCATAAGTACAAAAGGTGCAGGGGCGTCTGTCCGGTGCAGCTCCACATACAGACGGACAGCAGCTAACTGTTCCTTGGCCTTAAACGTCTGTGTTAAGGCCTGTCCATTTGTTAAGCGAATCTGAAACAATCAAGGAATCATAAAGTTAGAAATGTAGTCATAGGTCTGGAGGTAAGAATTCAATGATGCAGTATGAGTTAACATTGGCTGGTAATAGACAGGGTTCAACGATGATTTGTCATTTCAGGCTGTTTCTTAACACGTGGTTGTCAGGGTGTCTCCCACGAGGCCGAGACAGTCTGACTACCACAAGTGAAGAAACAGCCTGAATTGATAAATCTGAGTTGAACTCTGTATTTATTTCATGTCCTGTAGGTAAAAAAGGCCTCAAAAATAACTTTTACTTGAAGGGTTTGAGGCTATTTTGATGACATCACAGTGGAAAATGGGGCCATGGAGAATGGGATATGGTTTCTTCACGCCCTGCTGGGGAATGGCTTTTCCCATGCATTTCTATAGTAAGGCTTGTTCTCAACATGAAATACCGTATTCGACATAATAAGCGAACATACCCTAATGAGCGCACACCCCCTCTTTTTGGTGATATTTTAGACTATAAATGACCCAAAATATTCCAATTTTTGGGGCCCAATTGAACTCTTAACTACTGAACCAAGATTTTGGATATTTTTTAAGCGCACATTGCGCTAATTACGGTAATACTGTTTTCCCAACGAACGCATCCATTATGATCCTCAAACGTTCTGTCACTTTTGAATTTTTGTGATGATCAGAAATGCATGAAAAGTAGAGAAGACCTCCTTCAGTCCAAATAGTGTTACTCAATGTGTTACACTCCCATGTGGCTGCTTCAGTGACTCATCGGGACCACCAGTGGCAACTGTTAGAACTCTTATTTCATTGATTAGGCATTTCTAAGGCATTAGAGAACAGTAACGTCTATGAGTGAAATTATGTTGATGGTTGACCAGTTAGGGCCTCAGTGTTACCTTGCCTTGCCTTCTATACTTTTATGTCGGGAAAAGTTAACTCCTACCCATCTTTAAAATCGTGGTGGTATACAATAAAACATGCAAGGATAATGGAAGCTGCTGTACGAGCATCTTACACCTCTAGGTGCATATGAAGTTGGAAACTACAAGGATGATACAGCGAAATATCGTGCCATGTAACCTGTAAGCAGTTCAAGAGCAGAGACTCACCTGAAGCCGACAGTCTTCATACGTCTTCTTTTCTGCTGGTGCGGCTGGTTGAGCGGCAGCCGCAGCAGGTGCGGCAGCTGCTGGGGCACTTTGTTTTGCAAACTTTAACAAATCAACATTGTAACATATGTAAAGTCGTATGGGTACTTTGTATATACTGTATGCCAAAAAAAAAAGATACAACATTATTCAGTTGGATATGATGTTCGAGAAATGGCAGGTTACCGTCTGATCTTCAGACTTTTTAGAATGCAGTTACTATTAAGATAAGAAATTCTAGATGAAATAGGAAATTCTGCAAAGCAGGAAAAGTTTACATCTCAAATACAGAAATCATTATCAAGGTAACAGGTAGACTTTGGGATTCTCACCTTAGCAGCTCTTTCCCGTTTATCCTTTTCGATGTCTTCCTTCACTTTCTGTCTGCAAGACCAAATCATAAAATCAATGATACAATTTCAGATAGAACGACATTTCAGAAAGTGATTAACGGCCAGACCTTTTCTACGGCCGGGACTGTGGCTATAAGGGGTGGAGGTTGAAGTTATAACAGCCGGGTATCCACTAGGTGGCCATTATTACCTCTATGAACAAACCATGTATACCCATAGTGTTTGGGCACTCAGTGCATTCTGTAGCCACAAGGGTCCCTTCATTGAATTTCTAATGAACCACGTAGAGCCTGTACTCGTCCTGAGTCTTTCACATTGGCATATTAAATGAGGCAAGAAACCATTCAGTGCATAAATTGGTATTAATCTATATTTCAAAATGTATAATACTGAGTGAGTAATAGATGTTTAACGCCATTTCGACAGCTGAGGTCATATTCATGGCAAGAACTACATTACACAATTTCACAGAGGAATGTGTCAGTGCCCACGCATATGTGCACCACACACATCCTGAGGGGATAGGAAAGAGGAGAAATAGACCCTTTTAAGTGGGCTAGGGAGGCCCGTGTATAATACTGACATGCAAATATGACTTCCAAAAATGTTACCAGGATACATTTCAACAATAGCAAATATCCATGCACATACTTTGCAAGACGCGCCTCTTCTTTCTCACGCCGTTTTGCTTCTGCAAGCCTCTTCATTTCTTTTTCTTCCATTCTAGAACACACAGACGATCAGAAACATTTAAATCAGGGTAACAAGATATATGGCACATCCTTCTATGGGGTGAGTCTGCACATTCATTCGTCTATGATAAAAAGGAGTCAGAGATTTGAATACATTACCAACTTATTATATTATGCTGAATATTATGCCCTATATTAATGCAGTCTCATTTGGTAAGCTGCGGCAATATAAAGTTGGTAAAGTGAATCGTACGAGAAAATCAAAGAGAACGATGAGAAAAGATTGATTGATTGTTTAGGTAGGCCAGGGGACATTCTTGAATTTAGACTGTCATACCGTTATGTTTTTCACAAGTAATAGTAGGTCAGAGGTCAGAGGCCTACAGATTAAGGTTTGCACATAGACCTGTCTGTACATGGGTGTGCACATGATGTGTTTATAGTCTGCTTGTAGCACTGGAATACGGCTCATAGCGGTGAGGCGGTGCGTTTGTCGTCAGCCCCCTCTTTACTCTACTGCTTCACCCGGGTGTAAACCGTTCTTCCAAGAGCGGGGACACACTCAACTTCTTGCTGGTACTTCTGTACTTCTTATTTCGTTTATACTTTTAAGTCCCATGGATTTATTTGTGCGGGTCAGTCAAATATGAAAACTCAAAATGCTGCTGCATGCTGCAGAAACTGCGGTTTTGGCTGGAGTCGAACTTACTGTTGTTTAATTGAAGTTAACTCCTGGCCTTGCTTCCTTCGGATTTTTTCACGTTCTATATTCTGCTTCTTTTCTTCCTGCTCCTTCTCCTTTCTTCGTTGTGCTAATCTTTCTTGCACCCTGTTGCAATATGACAGTAAAATTATGTACATATTCGACAATAAAAGAAATGAATTAGTTTGACATTGTAGTTATGCCACATAATACTGACAGTTTGTAACTTGCGACACTTACTATTAAGGCAGATAGGGAGATCCAATAAGCGAACACCAAATATTAACACAATTATTGATGCATTTACATAACTACATGAGAAAGCACCTTTACACTTAAGGCAACATTACAAAAAAGAATTTTCTACGGATAGCGCTCTCCATATTTTCTTCGGGAAAAATGTTTTCTCTCATTAATGTTTAACTGTTTTCTCTGTGTGATGTTTGTCCAAAATTTGAGAAAAGGGAACTACCGGTAATATTGATTTTCACACCATTTCTTTAAGCAAGCAATCCATTGGACAACAGATAATTCTTCAAAAGAAAAAATGATTGAATAGATAAAAAAAAATTGCTTCCTTATATCTTTATCACAAACTAAATCCCTGAACCAAATGTCGTTCTTTCAGATTTTAAATTGTTCATCTTTTCGCTTCAATATCACCGATCCACTTACTTTTCCAACTGCTGCTTTTTCTCCTCTTCTGTCAGCGGTTTTATTTCCTCGGTAGATTCTGAGAAATTAGAATGTTGTGTTCGAGCTGCATGAGCCTGGGCATCTAGTTCCGTCTTCAGGAGTTTTCCACAACTGTAAAAAGAGTCAAAGTGATATATCATGTCCATAATTCTCAATTCAACAATTAGATTATTTCATCTTATAACCACCGTTTGATGTCAAATACGCTATGATTTTACCACTGTTCTAGTAAAATCTCAACAATTGGTGACAAGGGTCAGATGATGAGTCACCTCTCCAACGTGTGTGAGGGGTGACACTGGCCTTCCGATCCCAGTCTGAACTACATGTAACTGGTGAGAGATGTCAATTGAGGATGAGGTGGGGGATTTTACATTTATTAACACCCAATCCCCCACCCCCGTGACTAAAATTTAACCACTCTCTCGCTAAATGTAAAAGAGGACAATTTTGAGAATAAGCTCAATGTTCTTACTCGTCACATTTGAGTGACATAGCCTGCTGTGCAGCAGCATCAGCCGGGGCAGCCTCCTGGCCTTCTGCAGTATCCATCTTCTCGGCATCTTTACTTCCCTCACCACTCCCAGTAGAATCACCTAGTGTATAGCCCTTCGGTGCTTCCATTGGGACATCAATATCTGCGTCATCTTGATGCTCTAACAACCTGGAAATAGATGTGCAAGAGTTGTTACTTACTAGTACATTAACATAACCTAATTAAAGTCAACTTGTGTGTTTGTCCACAACGAAGGTGCAATCCTCCAATCTTACAAAGAACTAATCTGCATTGCACGAAGCATTATCAAATGGTGCAACATTCCACCGATTGGCGAAATATACATGGTTTTAGAATCTAACGTACATCTCGTGAGATAAGTGGACAACAAGGCGGTCCAGAATATTTGTTACACACACAGTTTCTTGTTTCAATGACACACCGATAATACTTCCACAGTGCACAGATGATTCCACTTGGTATCCAAACATACAGTTTCCTGACTTCATAAATGACTAGGTATAAAGAAAACCATCATAGAATAGTAGAATCTTACCAATCCATGGCTGGTTGTGCTCCTCTGTAGTTTGTCTTGGCAAGAGCCTTTTCTCTGAAAATAAAAATGCCTAAAGCTGCATAAAATTGATATTCAGCTTTGCAGACAGCTCCCGCATCCCTTAAAATCGGCAGCATGAAGCCTTTTAGTCACCTTTCTACAAAAATCTACTCAAAAAAATCCTCATCCCTTAAAAAAAATAATAAAAAATACCCGCACCTTCATTTGTGGTACTTCTACTTGATAGATTTTCATAATTTTCAGTTTTGGAATCTCCAAAATGTGTGCTTTCCAATGCTAAAGCTGGTCAATTGAGCATATGATAGGTTCATATGCTGCAAGATGATAGGAGTTGGAAGCATATTTTGCATGATATTGGGGTGTACATCAAAGCCAAAACAACATATTAAC
Organism: Acholoe squamosa; assembly: GCA_949317995.1. Taxonomy (NCBI): domain Eukaryota; kingdom Metazoa; phylum Annelida; class Polychaeta; order Phyllodocida; family Polynoidae; genus Acholoe; species Acholoe squamosa. The sequence continues at coordinate 96,624,004 of OX439035.1, read as the reverse complement.
AATAAAAATAAAACGCCACCTCCCTCATCATTTCAAATATGGGGAAAAATAAAAAGATACCTCCCTCATTGAACAAATATCGTAGAACAAATGAAAATAAAAAGGCTCCCTCCCTCCCTGTATCTTTTCAAAAAGTGTCCGCAAAGCTGAAAATCAATTTTATGCAGCCTAATGTCAATGATTATAAAGTTGGGCGTTGTGCATTGAAGCACAGAAGGCTCAGGGTAGGTACCATAAAACCCTCTATCAACCCTGTAGGGTCACAGGAATCAGCACTTGCGAAATATTGACTAATTACTTACAAATAGAGACTATTATCTATACATGTACTGACACCAGTCTGGCATAATCTTCTCTTACTAAACCCCTTGGACCACTGGCCCCCTGGTGTGCTGGCCCCCCGGACACCTGGCCCCTGGACACCTGGCCCCCGGACACTTGGCCCCCGGACACCTGGCCCCCTGGAGACCTAGCCCCTGGACACCTGGCCCCCTGGAGACCTGGCCCCTGGACACCTAGCCCCCTCGCTCCCAAATCCCTCCCTCATAAATCTATTCACTTGAGCAAGTCAAATGTCAATTCACCGGGAGTTAGGCGTTGTACAGAAAACTTTATCCTTAGCATGCTTAGTTTATTGCTCAGTCCCCAATGTGTTATGTGTATAGCTTGGACACTGTAAACATTGCCTGCTGAAAAAAAGTGTCTCACTTGGTGATTACCCATAGGACTCCATGTGCTAATTTCATCACCAAAATCTATCTGACCCATAGACCCAATGGTTAAAGGACTTGTAGTCAGTATAGCTCCCAAAAACATGACGTAAGTACAGCAGCTTTTTCCGTAGAGAAAGACATCACTCACCATAAAGGACAAAATGTTGTCTGATAGATAGGATTTGAAACTTTCTTTGGCTTTTGAAAAATGTGTAAACTAACAGTATATCACTGAATGGTTACACCCTAAAGTTGGTGATTACAAATTTATGGATCTGGCTGAAAACCCGGCTCCAATAGCCCAGGGGATACCCTGGGCCAATTATTGGTGTTGACAGGCTTTGGGATTCTGGAAAGGCCATTCTTGTTATATGGAGTCTCATGCCTGCATGTGTTTTTTTGTTGTTTTTTGACTATAGGTGGATTTTAGGTGTTGCCTCTGTAGTCCATTTTTGTACCATTAAATATGGTGTATTGGGAATTTGAAACTCATCCTACACTTTAGCAATTTTCAAATCACATCCCTAGGTTGTGGTTGGAGAAATGGAAGAACTGGGGGTTGTGGACAGTTGGAGTTGACTGGCATTAGGGAAATACTGGGACTGGAGATGAGGGTAGGATTAGAGTGGCAATGAGGGTCCCCACCCTCACCCCCGGTCCCATCATTAGTCTACCCTCAGCATGAAATTAACTCCAGTCCCCAACAACCAATTTGTGGTAAATTATACCAAAACATTGGGGTCTAGAAATGCACCAGAATGCACCAAATACCATCTAGAATTAAAAAATTTCCTGGGGGGGAACCCCCAGACCCCCTTCCCATAGTGGGTTTGCTGCATTTCCATTTTCACTGCACTTGCAATTTCACTGCAGTGCTATCCCATTCAGCTAATCCATTACATAACAAAAATGTGTGCTCGGCATTCTCTAAATCTTGGAACCACCCCTATTTATAGTTATACATGTAGTTGTTGTGAACAGGGCAAGGTGTGAGCTTCAAGAATAGTACCAGTGACCGCAAAAGCACTATAGGTGCTTCATCCATGTCAAGGTAGTGTGGCAAAGAGAACAAGCTGCAACCCTAGGTCTGAGGTCTAAAGCCCAAAATCCTAAGTTTATTAAAGGGGCGGGGTGGGGCTCTGGACCCTATGCTCCCCTATAGTCTAGTTTGCAGAAAATTTTGGATCCATCCAGCCATATACTTTTACCACATCACTGCTTCTCCGGTCGCCGGCTAGAGCTGCCCTCAAGTTGGCTCCGGGATTTTTAAATATGCCCAGCCCTGAACTACCTAGCAAAACAGGGACAACCCTAGGTTGTTGTTTTTTTCTAAATAAGTAATTTTTTTAGAGTGATTTTTAAATCAATATAGTTGTTTGCGAGTTATCAGCACGATTCATGAGTCATCAGCATGAGTTGCGAGTCACTGTACCAGCTAAAATTAAATTTTAAAAAAAAGGGGGAAAAAAATCTGAACTACCCTACCTGATTTTTTCAGCATGTTACATGAACACACACATTTTTTGGCCCTACACTTTTTTATGGGCATTTTGAAACACAAGTCAGATATTTTTTATGCACTTGCAGAGAAAAATTAAACGGAAAATTGTCCCACTTTGGTACAGAGAGGAGCTAGACCTACCAACCGGTCCCTAGGCATATGATGTTAGGGACCGGCTCCTCTCTGTACCAAAGTCTTTCAGCTACTGGTATTCCCCCTGCTGGCAACCGGAAATCGCCAGGCTTGTAAGATGTTAATTTTTCATATGTTATTCTAATCGTGGGTCGCCCAAACTTTCAGCGAAGCTAAAGGAGGATCGGATGTATGTATATCTAAATTTTTAGAAGGAATGATTCAGGACTGAATGCATGAGAGGTGCGCGGAGAGTGCATCCGCAGGACTGAAACATTTGCTAATATAAGTATCCCACACACCGTACAGAGCTCCCTAAGCGGCAGACGGTGTGGAAACCCCCACACTAAGAGGAGGCAGTCTCTAACATCATATGCCTAGGCTAGGGACCGGTTGGCAGGTCTAGCTAGGACTAGGTCTAGGAGTTCCTATTTAAAGACTTTAAACAATTAATGAATACTTTATAAAACAAGGATGCAAAGGTAATGGATACAAAGGTAAAGGATGCAATTATTATGAAGGCTTAACAAGGTTTAAGATACTTTGAAAAAAAAGGAACTGATAGGTACAACATTGTTGTAGTGGCAGATGACCTCTTGAAGATTAGATTTTGAAACCTTTCCATTAAAGTACAAAAAGGGATGCAAAGGCAATAGATACAAAGGTAAAGGATGCTAAGGTAATGGATACAAAGGTAAAGGATGCAATTATTATGAAGGCTTAAGAAGGTTTAAAATACTTTTAAAAAGAAAGTAACTGATAGGTTCAACATTGTTGTAGTGGCAGATGATCTCTTGAAGATTAAATATTGAAACCTTTCCATTTAAGTACAAAAAGTGTACCTAGAGTATGCATGTATACCCATAGAACCTAGAAAACCCATTCAACTGTGGCCCTTCTAACCCAGTAATCCTCATTAATGAATAAGGTCTGGCTGAAGAGATTTCCCTACGGCCAGTTATTGAACAAGTAACCAATGGATAACTCATGACGAGTGTGTGTTAGTGAAGGATAATGACACGAGGCCGTAGGCCGAGTGTTATTAGCCTTTGCTAACACACACGAGTCATGAGTTATCCATTGACTACTTATTTTATACCACGAAACCAATAAATAATCAATAGAATACCAATAAATTCAAGTTGAAAACAAAAATTATTCCCCCTCCCCGGGACTCGATGCCAGCCATTGTGTGTACACGATCGGTACATACACCTCCTCGCCCGGCAGCGGACAGTGACAGCACCCGTATCGGCTAGGCTTGGCAGCGGCACACTGCGAAAAATAGTGTACATACACCTCGTCGCCCGGCAGCAGAGAGCTAAAGCTTTGAATGCGTCTCGCGGTTATGTTTGTGTAGAATACACCTCGTTGCCCCGCAGCAGACAGCGAACCCTACCATGGCAATGAAATAGTCAGTTGGTTTTAACATGTAACATATGACATGGAAGGACATGAATATCCATGGATAACCGCACGCCTTAGAAAATTGACGTTAAAGCATACAGGGTGTGCAATATCGACACCAAAAAGCACTGTGTAACCCAGAAATCGTGGTATAAAGTCTACTAATTGTCTCTCCACCACTCTAAGCTGTCCAAATTGGATGTGGCCCGGTAGTAATTGGGTAGACATGCTTATACCTTTAGTCAAGACAACTGGTTGACAAGTACTGTATAAATCTATTACTGGAAACCAGAAATGGCATGTGGCAAGTCTAGTATCCACGTTGGTGCTCATTTAAATATATGACGTCATGTCTACAAGTTCGAATTATGAACCCCCACCGCAAAAAAAAATTGCTTCGACTCTTGACATGATAGCTAAGTACTGACATACATTGACTAACTGATGACAAATATTGAGTAAGTTCTGACATATATTGACTAATTGCTGACAAATAGTGAGTAATTACTGACATATCGAGAGTGAGTGAGTGAGTGAGTGAGTAATAGATGTTTAATGCCATTTCGACAGCTGAGGTCATATTTATAATTAGAACTACATTACACAATTTCACAGAGGAATGTGTCAGTGCCTGCGCATATGTGCACCACACACATCCGAGGGGAAAGGAAAGAGGAGAAATAAACCCTTCTAAGTGAGCTAGGGAAGCCCACTGACATATCAACTAATTGCTGACAAATAGTGCATAGGTACTGACATTCATTGACTTATTGCTGACAAAATGCGAGTAAATACTGACATATATTGACTAGTATCTGACAAATTGTGAGTAATAAAACCATAGTGTTGTAGATTTTAATACAATAGAAGAGAATAGTCCTGTGAGACATGGCGCGGCGACTTGTAATCTTGTGTCTAGTTTCAGTTGGTGAGACAGATAGGGCATACTATCATCTGGGCTTTTGGTAGTATATAGCATAAATTCAACCTGAACTACCCACTGCAGCTAAGTACTAATAGTCTGTAGACTGTCCATTCTGCATGCACCTCACTCAGCCACCACAGGGACCTGTCTTATTCAATGTTCAATGCCATAGTCATGTGTGTCATTATGAGTGTACACTGTCTCAGATTGCCAGGAGCCTGCTCTGCCTGCCCACCCCCCCCCCCCACACACACACACACCCAACTGCCAATCACTTGTAATAGTCTGTACCTCTCACGGGCCAGTGGTCAGCAAACCGGCCAGATCACTCCACCTCTCTATAGAGAGGGAGCACAGTGTAAGTAACTCGGTGTACATACATGTTTTCAGTGTTCCACAAAATCGTTTATATAATGAAAGGAGTAATCAAATTAATCTTTCATCACCAATAGTAGATACATATTCTGAGATAGCATTATTTCAATGTAAACTAAAAATTTTACACAGAAAAGAATGTAGCAGTTCCACAAGGTGGCCTTACACTTCAACCTCCTCTGATTTACAAAAATGCACATATGGCAACACACACTTTAGTACTGATTTCTCCATAGAGATCTTTGACAGTGAATACTTTGTTCAAATACAGAAAATATGATCCAATTGTACCATAACCCACTGAGATAAAACCTGTACTACATATATATAGTAGTTTCAAAACGAACAATTCTAAAACAAAGGCTACAGGGATGCATTTCTGAATCTTAAAATGCTCTAATGCTAATCTGCCATAGGGCTCCAAATGATGAAATGTCTTATCTGCGAATAAAATCAAAAGTATGAGATATATTCTGAAAATTCCTTCACTGATAAGTAAAGTACACACACTGTTGTTATTACATTAGAATAGTGAGCAGGAATAGTCTATAGCAGAGGAGCCACAATCAGAAATAGATTGCAAGGCCTCCCTATCCCTTACACCGTGGCGACTGTGAACCATACACTAGTCTACTCATCTCACGAGTAGTACTCACTAGTCGCCGCGCTAATTACTGACATAAGTGGACTGATTGTTGTTATATAATGACTAAGTACTGGCATATATTGACTGATTGCTGACAAAAAGTGACTAAGTACTGACATATATGGACTAATTGCTGTTATATAATGACCAAGTACTGACTGATTTGGCTAATTGCTGACAAATAGTGAGTAAATACTGACATATATATTGACTAATTGCTGATATATACATAGTGACTAAGTACTGATATATATATATATCAACTATTTGCTGACAGTGACAAAGCACTGACATATATTGACTTATTGGTGACAAAATGTGAGAAAATACTGACATATATTGACTAATTGCTGACAAATTGTGAGTAAATACTGACATATATTGACTAATTGCTGATAAATAGTGAGCAATTACTAACAAATATTGACTAAATGCTGATAAAATCTAAGTAATTACTACGATGTATTGACTTATTGCTAACAAATAGTGAATAATTAACTAACATATATTGACTAAATGCTGATAAAATCTAAGTAAATACTACCATGTATTGACTTATTGCTGACAAATAGTGAATAATTACTAACATATAATAACTAATTTCTTACAAATAGTCCATAGATACTGACATATTTTGACAGATAGTGAGTAATTACTATCATACCATAGCACTAACACTAACCTGTTATGGCACAAATAGCCATCACCAGTAGCTGACGTGCCGTAAAACACTAACTAACTAACCTGTTATAGCCCTAAACTCAATACATGTACCATAAAAACACAGATTAAAACACAAATTAAAACACAGAATGATGTCAACATTTTCAATCAAACACCACAGAATGGAGAAATGGAAAGACATCCATTCAGTGCAAACAGGGCTTGCGCCCCGGGTGGCTGCAGGTATTGATGTGTAAAGCTTATCAACAGTGATAATGCACTGGTAACTAGCATTTGGATCTAAAAGGTTTAAGCATGTGATCAAGCAATGGCTGCCTCCATTGATTGATTGATTGATTTGTGTTTTACAACACTTTAGCGGCACTAAGTGGCTATCCCGTGCTTCACAGGTTGATAATCTAACAGAGGAATGTGTCAGTGCCCGCGCATATGTGCACCACAAGGCTGCCTCCATTGAACAACTTATTTGATGCTATAGGAAGGTAGGGGAGGGGTATTTCTTTTCTATTGTTCAGATTCCACTAGTCACTAGGTGCAGTCAGTAGTTTATACTTGCAAGCATACAAATTCTATAAGGGAGCAAGAACACATTTTCATTTTCACCTATGCCCAAGCGTAAGTAAGTTAGCTTCGAAAATGCAGCCATGAAGGGAATTTTTTGTTCCAAGCGTCAATGCAACACTATAGCAAGGTAGAGTGGTATCAGTCTGGCCCTACAAATTAATATACAGTCTTGTTGAGTTCCTAGGACACTGCATAAATGCTTATTATGCAAAAAAAAATGTCAACAATGCATTGCAGGATATGCCTCTGTGGTAGCTTTTCCCTCCGAGCAACCTCGCACTATCGAAAATTTGTTTCGACTGAACTTAAGCAAAATAAAATTTTGGTCCCCAAATAGGTGTCAGTAGTTTATACTTGCAAGCATATGAATTCTATAAGGGAGCAATAACACACATCTTTATGTATGGAAAAGTATCACGATACTGCATAATTATGCTAATTATGCAAATAATATGTGCGGATATGGAATGTTTGGTATCAATCTGGGGTGTTTCGTCCCCCTAAAGAACATGCCCCCTAAAAAATTTGTTTCAGAAAAGAATAAGCGAAATAACTTGAGGCCTTTTCGGCCTGAGCCGGTCCACCTGTGCCCTACCTCCAGCCAAACCTATCTGTTTTAAGTGTCAGTGGCGAAAAAGGGCAGGTTTGAGGAAGGAATGGATCGAAATAGAGGGTCTTTCGGGATGCAGGGGGCAGACGTCAGTCCAGGCACTGGCAGAGAGGGCCAAGAACTGGCAGTTTTACAAATAAAATCATAACTCCCTTTGAGAGAGCCAAGGTCGCAGGGATCGTGATTTGGTCGCCGAGATCGCGATTTTGCTCTCTACTGCTTAGTGCTAGCCCCAAACTGCCCCAAATCCCCCCTGCCACTTGTTGGTAACTTAGTTCTATTGTACCTTACCTCAGAATAAAGGAACAACACTTTTTATATCCAGAATTTGCCAGAAAGGCTGAGAGAAGAAGTGAAACTCAGGGCCATGTTAACTGCTGTCCTCCATCTTGGATGTTGCATTGTGGGAGTGGTGCATTGTAGGAGTGTGATGTCACAATGGAGGGTTGCCATGGTGATGCCATGTCATGTTTCGTGTAACTTTTAGAGTGTAGCCCAGAGTGGGAGGAGCTCTAACAGTCATCCCCAGATATTTGGCCATTTCCTCTACCAATTTAGATTCCCACACTTAACTACTTTACCAAAATGATGCCTATGGGTCAGTAATCATTCCCCCATGTTATGTTAGCCTGTTCTATGGCAGTTTTCTAAGAAATCATTCTGTTTTCACCAACTTTTGCCTTCCGGTGACCAACTTGGTGGCTTCTCGTGGGTTTCTTAGCAAAGCTGCTACCCCACCGAGGTGACCAGACATGAACTCGATGTTCTTTATCGTATTTTATCCGAACTTTTACGAAGTTACCCGAACTCAAGACAATGATAGTGGCCTAGACTGGCCTGTAGCCTGTTAGGATTTGAATTTAGATTTCTGTGATTGACTTTGGCACCAACTTGGTGTGCAGCACTTGGTGTCCACCGAACCCTCTGAAGTGAGGGATTGACTTTGACTACTTGTCTTGCTAAGATTATTAGCACTTCCAGTAGATTTATTAACAATCTATCTATTCCAGGATAAGCTGTTACTTAGTATATCTATATATTAGGTTGTGGAGGACACACTCTGTTCCAGGTTAGGTGGTAGTAGCATAGGGGATGGTTTAGTAAGGGAAAATGGCCTAATGTTGGAAGACATAGGTGAGAAACTTTTCGGTGTATGAATTCATAGGGTAGAAGATAGTAAAGGTTACTGTAGTGGCGAGAACTGGGGGCTGGGTAGGCTAGGCTAGCGCTAGTACACATTTTCTGTTAGCCAGTCTGGCGAATTTGCCTCACTTTTGATTAGCCAGATATGTAATCAATTAGCCAGATTGATCTGATCAACCTTCATATAATATTAGAACACATCATTTCTAGGTACATGTACCACAGAGTATTTACAAAGGTAGTGATATTTTAATATGATCAGACCTTTTGAATATTCCACTCCACTTTTGAATGGGGGTTTACATGCAGCTCAGTTCAGTGATAGAGCTCCACATAGATATGGATTTAATATAAGGCTAGGCATTGAAGGGTTCATCCACGTTTCTGAAAATTTTTGGTATTTTTTTCATGATGGAAGAAAGTGCAATGTTCAGTGTCTCTTCAGAAAATTGTGTTTGAAAAGGGACATGGCCAGCTACTCCCAGAAACATTGAGTAGGAGCTGAACCATCATAGAAGAATTGTGATAGGCTAGATTTGTGTATAGCCCTAAACAGATATTACCGTAATCTCCCGCGTAGAAGACGCGGTGCGCGTAGAAGACGCTCCCCAAACTCAGGGTATGCTGGTTCGCGTAGAAGACGCATCCAACCCCTCTGAATCGATTTGTAAAAAAACCCCCGTACAAGACGCCCCCCCAACTCAGCAGGGGGGGGTTCGCGTATAAGACGCACCCCCCACCCCCCACCCCCAGGCTCTATGAGTTCAAGCTGTCATCGGCAAATCTACAGCGACCGGTCTGCCGCGCTGCTGGCTATATGAGTTCAAGCTGTCAGCGGCACACGGTCGGCGTCAAACCCGCCGAGCGCCCGTCGACACCTCCCGGTCTGCCGCGGTGCAGGCTATATGAGTTCAAGCTGTCATCGGCACACGGTCGGCGTCAAACCCGCCGAGCGCCCGTCGACACCTCCCGGTCTGCCGCGCTGCTGGCTATATGAGTTCAAGCTGTCATCGGCACACGGTGGGCCTTATCCCCGGCGAGCGCGTCGACACCTCCCGGTCTGCCGCGGTGCTGGTGCTATGAGTTCAAGCTGTCATTGGCACATTTTCCCAAATGAGATGTTGGAAAACCCCGCGTATAAGACGCACCCCCAACTCAAGGCAATAACCCTCCCGCGTATAAGACCCAGCAGCATTTTGTTTGGCGTAGAAGACGTGTCTTATACGCGGGAGATTACGGTAAGCAATTTAATCATAAATCAGAAAATGTTTTATCAAGATTTTTAAAGAGAAAAATCACAGAAATGTCATATTCATTTGTATGAAGAGGGGATGTGTATGACTGGTTTTGTCATGTTATAAGCTTTCCAACGGTGTGCTACACTCCATATATCTTATTCCCAGTGAATTGGGAGAAGGATTAGCCAGTCTGGCAAATCCAATGGGAAAATGGTTAGCCAAATTGTAGTTTGATTTGCCACTGGCGATCTGGCGAATGACTAGCGCGAGCCTAGGTAGGAAGGGGGCAAGACTATGTTTTCGCCCACCCCCCTCCCCCCTGCAGAAAATATTGACATTCCAGAAAATAATAACATTTAAGGACAGTACTACTGTCTCCTTATCAGGCCTACAATTTCAATCCAATATAGCATCCAATTATGCTCATAGAACTCCACAGAATGCACCATTTCACCTCAAATAATCTTAGAATTTTCCATTGGATGGGGGGAGACCAAAATTGGGGGATCTTCTTGAGGTAATTCTATTGGTAATTGTGCAGTAACAAATAGAGATATTGTGTCTGATGTTGCTTGAGAATGCACCAGTTGGAGTCTACATTTCTTTTTGTTTAGGGGCATCGACTCTGAGATTATGACCCTCCACAGGAATCCTCTGTCTTTCATAACTTAGGCTTCTAGAAATGAGGGGAGATCCAGGGATGTGTTCAGCCCAACCCTTTCCATACTGCCTCTCTTCCCCTGTCCTCACTCTAGCCCTATCATTCTCTACTGCCTCTCTCCTACTGCTCTCATCCCTGACTCACAAAACCTCCACCCTCAGTCTTGTAAGAGACTTACCTTTAGTCTCAAATTTTGAATTTTTTTGTGGTAAATAATACTATAGTCCCCTTCTGAATTGGGGTCTAACAATGCACAAAGTGCGCTCTAGAATTCAAAATTTTCCTGGGGGTATGCCAGATCCCCTAGTATAATTGCTTCACTGGACTTGCGAGTTCACTGTCTTTCACTTTGGATGGATTCATCAAACCATTCAATTACATCTTATGTAGGGATGGGTGCCAGCAGCTACTGCTTAACGCTGCCTCTCTGTCACTATAGTAAATAAAGCAACTTCAAAACCTGAATTTTGTTACTTCTGTTCCATGGAAAAATACCATCTTTTGGTATGCTATGTAAAAAGACCTATAGAATAGGAATACTATAGGCATTTTCTTGTGGGATGTGTAGTTTTTTTATAGATGAAGTTTTCAAATGACAATGTTTGCTCTGACCGGAGTGCCTCTGACCCTGACATCAGTTACTAAATTTGTTGTAATTCCTACAGTTCTTTACCAAATAACATGCTTTTTGGAGCAATTTGAAACTTAAGATATCAAGCTTCCTGGCTAATGTGGAAAAACAGAGTTTTTGAAATTTTCAAATTGGAAAAAAATAATTCAGATTTTTAACCATTTTTTTGAAATTTCAAAGTATTTGTTCACCTTTTAGAACTACAACCAAAATGTCCGCAATTTTGGCTTCTACAAGAATCTAAAATCCATTCCCATCTATCTGGGTGCTGAAAAGTGCTAGAAGTAAAACAGTAACAGCATATTTTGCTTAAAATTGCACAAAACTGACCTGTGTGATTTTACTCCACCACAGGGAATTTTGAGTTTCCATCAAAATATGATAGACTTCTCCATATCAAATCATAAAAAAATTTATACCCCCAGAACCACCAAACTGTTTTCTATCCACTGATGTGACTGGCTTCTCTCTAACTTAAAAGATTATGAGCATTTACAAGAGATAATGTCAATAAAACCATAGTGTTGTAGATTTTAATACAATAGTAGAGAATAGTCCTGTGAGACATGGCGCGGCGACTTGTAATCTTGTGTCTAGTTTCAGTTGGTGAGACAGATAGGGCATACTGTCATCTGGGCTTTTGGTAGTATATAGCACAAATTCAACCTGAACTACCCACTGCAGCTAAGTACTAATAGTCTGTAGACTGTCCATTCTGCATGCACCTCACTCAGCTGCCACAGGGACCTGTTTCATTCAATGTTCAATGCCATAGTCAACAGGAGTGTCATTATGAGTGTACACTGTCTCAGATTGCCAGGAGCCTGCTCTGCCTCCCTGCCCCCCCCCCCCCCACACACACACACCCAACTGCCAATCACTTGTAATAGTCTGTACCCCGTCACGGGCCAGTGGTCAGCAAATCTTTCATCACCAATAGTAGATACATATTCTGAGATAGCATTATTTCAATGTAAACTAAAAATTTTACACAGAAAAGAATGTAGCAGTTCCACAAGGTGGCCTTACACTTCAACCTCCTCTGATTTACAAAAATGCACATATGGCAACACACACTTTAGCACTGATTTCTCCATAGAGATCTTTGACAGTGAATACTTTGTTCAAATACAGAAAATATGATCCAATTGTACCATAACCCACTGAGATAAAACCTGTACTACATATATATAGTAGTTTCAAAACGAACAATTCTAAAACAAAGGCTACAGGGATGCATTTCTGAATCTTAAAATGCTCTAATGCTAATCTGCCATAGGGCTCCAAATGATGAAATGTCTTATCTGAGAATAAAATCAAAAGTATGAGATATATTCTGAAAATTCCTTCACTGATAAGTAAAGTACACACACTGTTGTTATTACATTAGAATAGTGAGCAGGAATAGTCCATAGCAGAGGAGCCACAAACAAAAATAGATTGCAAGCCCTCCCTATCCCTTACACCGTGGCGACTGTGAACCATACACTAGTCTACTCATCTCACGAGTAGTACTCACTAGTCGCCGCGCTAAAAATGCACCACTCAGTGAGTGTGGTCAGTGAGGCATGATTTGACCTAATTTTCCCTCACTGAGCTGATATTGACCAGGAAAAGGTGACAGAAAATACTCCTAACTTTTTTATATTCAAAAATGCATTGCTTCTCTTCTAGTCACTGTATTACATTTATTTAAAAAGCATAATGTTGGCAAAGATTTCTTCTTTCTAGGGTATAATTTTTCGATTGGATGGTTAAAAATTTAATTTTTAGTGCCCATCCCTATCTTATGCCCAAAATGTGCACCCAACAATGCCACATATCAAAATTCTGGATTCACATTATTATCATCTGTTAAGGCATACAAAGGCATCTCTGACCCTGCGCCTTTGCTACAACCGCTGCTGCATTGGCTCCAGGTTTTCAAGATGTGTCCACCACTGGACTGGTCTGTGGCTTGTGTGAGGCCACTCGTAGACATGTAAATAGATGGACTCACAACTCGGCCGCGGACGCGTTTATGTCTGTTTGCGCAGATTCTCGCGCCACCAGCATACTTTACTTCCGGTTTGCGCACCAAAGCATTGTCGTCTACGATGCAACACCCTTGTAGCGAGGGCTATTAAACTTTGTTTATTCATTATTAAAGAAAGTACTTGTTACAATCCTGTTGCAGTCAGGTACTTAGGTGTGTGCTTCAGCTAAAAATCATTGAAACAATAGCTGTCACGATAAAAGGAGTTTGTTTACATTGTACGTTTCCCTCCTTTTCTGACCCCAGAGCTGTAAATTTTAGCCCCTCCCCCCTGTCCGTTTTCATCTCTTTTTAAACCCCCTAGACTACAAATTTTAGCCCACCCCCTGTCTGTTTTCCTCATTTTCTGACCCCAGAGCTGTAAATTTTAGACCCCCCCTCCGTTTTCCTCATTTTCTGACCCCAGAGCTGTAAATTTTTAGCCCCCCCCTCCGCTTTCCTCATTTTCTGACCCCAGAGCTGTAAATTTTAGCCCACCCCATTTTTCCTTTATTTTCTGACCCCAAAGCTTTAAATTATAGCCCCCCTCACCTCGTTTCATTGATTTTCTGAATCCCTAGCTACAAATTTTAGCCCCCCCCCTCTGTTTTCCTCGTTTTCTGACCCCAGAGCTGTAAGTTTTAGCCCCCCCCCCTCTCTGTTTCCCTCATTTTCTGACCCCAGAGCTGTAACTTATGCCCCCCCTCTCTGTTTCTCTCATTTTCTGACCCGAGAGCTACAAATTTTAGCCCCCCTCTGTTTTCCTCGTTTTCTGACCCCAGAGCTGTAAATTTTAGACCGCCCCTCCGTTTTCCTCATTTTCTGACCCCGGAGCTATAAATTTTAGCCCACCCCATATTTCCTTTATTTTCTGACCCCAAAGCTTTAAATTATAGCCCCCCCCACCTCATTTCATTGATTTTCTGAATCCCTAGCTACAAATTTTAGCCCCCCCCTCTGTTTTCCTCGTTTTCTGACCCCAGAGCTGTAAATTTTAGCCCACCCCATATTTCCTTTATTTTCTGACCCCAAAGCTTTAAATTATAGCCCCCCCACCTCGTTTCATTGATTTTCTGAATCCCTAGCTACAAATTTTAGCCCCCCCCTGTTTTCCTCGTTTTCTGACCCCAGAGCTGTAAATTTTAGACCCCCCCTCCGTTTTCCTCATTTTCTGACCCCAGAGCTGTAAATTTTTAGCCCCCCCTCTGTTTTCCCTCCTTTTCTGACCCCCTAGACTGTAAATTTTAGCCCCCCCCCCTCTCTGTTTCCCTCATTTTCTGACCCCAGAGCTGTAAATTATGGCCCCCCCCCCTCCGTTTGCCTCATTTTCTGACCCCAGAGCTGTAAGTTTTAGCCCCCCCCCCTCTCTGTTTCCCTCATTTTCTGACCCCAGAGCTGTAAATTATGGCCCCCCCCCCCTCCGTTTCCCTGTCAATCTGTCAAATATTCAGATTAGAACCAAAGATAAGGGCAATTGCCTACTGCAGCTTGTCACCGCTGGCTACCTTTCTAATATCAGATGGGCGGCGATCAACTAACTCCGGAACTAAGGGAGTGATCATTTTTTAACAACAGGGGGGGGGCTGGTGGGCTTAAGGGGGGGTCAGAATTTCTTCAACCCCTTGACTGGGGGGGCAGAATTTTTGGGCGATAATGGAATAACACCAGGCGTCTCACATCTCGCGTGACTTCGCCGCCCTATACTGCCAAAGTTATGGCCAGAGCAAACAAAAACGCATTTCCGCGATTGACTTTTATTTCTAGGCCTATTTAAAATGTGGGCCTAGCCTAGGCCCTTTCAGAGAGGGCCAAGGGTTTTATCTTTTGGTCAACATATTCTACTGTAGTTAGGATGTGATCATTTTTTAACAACATGGGGGTGGGGCTTATGGGTTTGCGCGTGGACGCGCGAAAAAAAAAATTCGACCCCCCTTCTCAAGGGAGAAAATTTTTTTGACCCACCCATAAGGGGTGAAAATCGCACAGGAATGTGCCCTTAGTGACCTATAGTAACGTGCGGGGTTTTCCACTGAAAACAGGTGAAATTATTTTGACCCCCCCCATCTGAGAAATTGAAAAAATTCTGCTCCCCAGTCAAGGGGTTGAAGAAATTCTGACCCCCCCCTTAAACCCACCAGCCCCCCTGTTGTTAAAAAATGATCACTCCCTTAGTTCCGGAGTTAGTTGATCGCCGCCCATCTAATATTAGAAAGGTCGCCAGCGGTGACAAGCTGCAGTAGGCAATTGCCCATATCTTTGGTTCTAATCGGAATATTTAACAGATTCTTTCACTGTTGGAAAGCTTAGGATGTCAGGAATGTGTGAGAATGTGCTAAAATTTACAGTCTAGGGGGTTTAAAAAGAGATGAAAACGGACAGGGGGTGGGCTAAAATTTACAGTCTAGGGGGTCTGAGAACAGATGGAAATGTAGGGGAGGGGTTGATTGATTGATTGATTTGTGTTTTACAGCACTTTAGCAGCACTAAGTGGCTATCCCGTGCTTCACAGGTTGATAATTTAACAGAGGAATGTGTCAGTGCCCGCGCATATGTGCACCACACACATCCTGAGGGGATAGGAAAGAAGAGATATAGACCCTTTTAAGTGGGCTAGGGAAGCCCGTGTAGGGGAGGGGGTCAAAATTACAGACAAACAGAGGGGGGGGGGCATAATTTACAGCTCTAGGGTCAGAAAATGAGGCAAACGGAGGGGGGGCCATAATTTACAGCTCTGGGGTCAGAAAATGAGGCAAACAGAGAGGGGGGGGACTAAAATTTACAGCTCTGGGGTCAGAAAATGAGGCAAACGGAGGGGGGGGCCATAATTTACAGCTCTGGGGTCAGAAATTGAGGGAAACAGAGGGGGGAGGGGCTATAATTTAAAGCTTTGGGGTCAGAAAAAAAAAGGAAACATGGGGGGGGGCTATAATTTACAGCTCTGGGGACAGAAAATGAGGGAAACAGAGGGGGGGCTAAAACTTACAGCTCTGGGGTGTCAGAAAATGAAGCAAACGGAGGGGGGGGGCCATAATTTACAGCTCTGGGGTCAGAAAATGAGGGAAACGGAGAGGGGGGGGCCATAATTTACAGCTCTGGGGTCAGAAAATGAGAGAAACAGAGGGGGAGGGGCTATAATTTAAAGCTTTGGGGGTCAGAAAAAAAGGAAACATTGGGGGGGCTATAATTTACAGCTCTGGGGTCAGAAAATGAGGGAAACAGAGAGGGGGGGCTAAAATTTACAGCTCTGGGGTCACAAAATAAGGGAAACAGACAGGGAGTGGGCTAAAATTTGAGTCTAGGTGGTTTAAAAAGAGATGAAAACGGACAGGGACAGGGCTAAAATTTGTAGTCTAGGGGGTTTAAAAAGAGATGAAAACGGACAGGGGTTGGCTAAAATTAAAAAATGATCACTCCCTTAGTTCTGGAGTTAAGGAGTGGTCATTGATTATCAACGGGGGGGGGGGGTAATGGGTTTGAGGGGGGTGTAAAAAATTCGACAGTCTGGGCTGTGCTGCCACTGCAAGCGTAACCCAATACAATGTAAACAAACTCCTTTTATCATGACAGCTATTGTTTCAATGATTTTTAGCTGAAGCACACATCTAAGTTCCTGACTGCAACAGGATTGTAACAAGTACTTTCTTTAATAATGAATAAACAAAGTTTAATAGCCCTCGCTACAAGGGTGTTGCATCATAGACGACAATGCTTTGGTGCGCAAACCGGAAGTAAAGTATGCTGGTGTTCGCAGCGCCCCCTAGCAAAACAGACATCGTCCCGTAGGCATAACGCTGAGCGCCGTAAGACGTCGCTCCATTCGTTATAGCTCTTTGGGCCACTGAGGGTCTTGTGGTTGCAGAACACCAATTGGCGGGAGGTGGCAGCAGGAGACACTTTGTAGCTCCGCACTAAAGGGTGTTGTACAATGATTATTGGTCTAAAATCTGACAGTGGGTAGGCAAACCAGGCATCAAATTAATCCTTAGGATGTATATTAATCGATTTGAGTGTTATTTAGGCTGATATTTGAGGGTAAGTTGAGGGGGGTGCACTCTTTTCAATTACAGAATTTATTGTAATCATTCACTGCAAAACCCCCAAATTTGGGTATGTCCGCACTCTACGGCCGATAGCAGAAAAGTTAATTTCATTGTACCACATCTCATGGCCCTAAATTAATGGGAAAAATGTGTGCCTACATGAAAATAACAGTGGCTAAGCCCAGAAATTCGCACAAATATTTTATTTTCGCCCATATGCTATATAAGCCAACAGTGAAAAAATAATTAGGCCATGGGAAGTCAGGTTGCAGTTTACCGTCCGAGCCATTTTGAAAATTGATGAGGCCTTTTTTCATTATTCATTATTCATTATATAGGTACCAGTTCCTGGAAATGTCTAGCTTGTATATGTCACCATGTTATTGACATTCCTTGCACAGTAAGCTTTAATTTGATACCAAAAATGAGCCCTTTGGCTCATTCCTACCATGTCCAAATCCATTTTTGAGAAATTCTGTAAAAAGTTTTAGATAATGAATAATGAAATTTTCTCATGCGGCCCTCTAAATACATGCGGGCGGTGGACGGTAAACTGTAACCTGAGTTCCCTTGGCCTTAGTGTCCTGCAGCGTTGTGTTTCTTGTGAGACACATAGGCTGAGCGATAATAAAGCGAAAACAAGTGTGTTGATGCCGGCATCAATGTTGTGTGGTACTTACGCTCTGTTCTGGGGAAACCCCATCTCCATGAGTATCTCTACGTCTGTAGGCATGCTTGTGGTTTCTCTTAGGATGTTAGTGGTAAGTTTAAATGATAGTTCCGCGAAATTATGCCAATAGTTTTGTAGTCATGACTGGCCAACTCTTTATTTTGCTGGTCACGACCTTCACATTCATCGCTTCGGAAACTAGCAGTAGGGCCCCACATATCAACGAGTATTTTAAGGCCAATAGGGTTGAAATACTATTACTTCAATTTGATGTAGTAGTACTGGATCTTTATTCGAGATTTGCAAGGTGGTAAACCCCGTAAACCCCTGGGGTAACTTCACTCTCAAAGCACTACTCAGGTCTGAAGCCCACCCTGAAACAGCGGGCGGGAAGGTCAAGGTCGTGTACAATCTTGTCGAGAGCCGTAGAGTAAATGTAGTATCTGACTTTTCATGAAGACAGGATGGAGACCAAATGTGACATGTAGGAATAGGGACCTTAATGCACCCTGCGCTAATGGCCTTTTTCGCAGATCCTGTCACAAATGAAGATTAAAAATTAAATATGAAAAGGGGGTACCCCGGTATAGAGTAACGGAGGGTATTACTGGACACTTGAAATCTGATAATTCATTATGAGTCCAGATTTTACTATTTTGATCATTTAATCATCTCTGTTAAAGTCAAGGAGGTTTATTTTATATGTTATATTGAATTAAATACTTACAGGCAATTTAAACCATGTGACAGTTGTGATTATTAATGTGACCTACATAATAGATTATATAAATAACCTACGATAACTAAACTGATAAGCTCGTTGATATTTTTGACCGAAATTTCATGTTCATAAATTCTTCATATTTGTGCAAATTAGTGATAAACTTGATTATTATAGGGTCATAGAGCTGGGTTCTGGTGACCATGTGTAATTATCTAGTCTCTTTGTGGTGATTTTGGGGGTGTCCGATAATATAATACCCTCTATTTTCAGGTACCGTAATGGAGGGTATTACCAGACGCCTGCATGATATATTTTGAGATGCTATTTTTTTTTGGCTCATGAGTACTGTGAATATCCATTACTCTATCTTATTTTGTGCAGAAAGGCACCAGGGTTTGGGGAGAGGTCATTTATGATGAAAATATAACTGTTAGTGGTGGCCAGGGGCCTAGCTATTGCGGGAGCTATTGTGATGTTTGATTTGTCATGTTATGCTTCGCCAAACAACAAAGAACATTGGATGAAGAATCATGCCAACGGTGATGCATATTTGGTAGTATAGTTATAAGAAGAGTACAGGTGAGCCCCATTGGATCACTCATCAATCAAATAATGTTGCAAAATATATGTATAACAGACCATTGCACGCGCAGGAGCAACTCACAGCGGGTTGGTGTACTTATATATGGCCATAATGTGTCCTAACAATAACCATAATTAAGAACATGATTTACATGAATTAACTCTTAACTTCTTCAGAGATATTTGCATAATGTAAGTTCTTAAAAATGTTACATAGATAGGCCTCTACTCTGATTTATATTGAAACATTAGTCTACAATGACTTGGACTGATGTTTTTATTAGCATCAACGTTCTGGCAATCGGCAAGGTGCTGTTAAATGAATATAGGGTGCATTGGACCCCGGCGTTGGACCTTGCAATTATTGGTACTGGGCATTTATCCATTTCAAGTAGGATTAATAGCCTTAGAAGTAGGTATTTAGACATACTGAAACAGCTCCAGTTGTCTGTTAGTGAATAATATAATTATAACCATATTGCTAAGGGAACAAAAATTTCAAAGTGTCCGGTAATACCCTCCATGTCCGGTAATACCCTCCAATTTCAGATTTTAGCTTAATATATAACTTTACGGCTCATAACTCTTGATCATTGAGAAGCACCATAAATATCATTTTTACTCAATCTATAGCTCAAATACCAATAATGGAAGATGCAATATGTTTGGGACTTCATGGTAGAAATGTACGGTATGGCAAGATAAATGTAGTGAACTGAAAATGATGTCTTAAGTGTCCGATAATACTCTCCGTTACTCTATCTCCCCCTCTCAAAAATCAGAGCAACAAGTGTACCTACAGAGACTATCTTACAAAAAAAAAATCGCCATCGTTATACTCGTGACAGATTGTCAAAATCTTGCGCCCATCCTAGCGGTTCCCAAACTGGCCCCAGCTCGACCACTAGCGTAAGTCGTCTCTGGCACCTAGCGTTTGTGGGTAAAAGAAGTTTTTTTCCGCTGGTTGCTGTAGTGCTTATTTGTAGGCAGGTATCTCGCGTAGTAATCTTCCCCAGAAAAAGGGGACCATCATCCCCATACACGAGAGAGGTATTCCCTAGAATCCCGACCGGGCGAGACTGAGCGGCTCCAAGTGAAACTGGGTCGAGCATCGGCTTGGAGATTGCAGACAAACGCAGCTCGACCGACCATGGTCCCGCCCTGGCTGGCTGAGTTGATGCTTCAGTTGGTCGACGTGTCAATATGGTCATATAGCTAGGCAATACTGTATTGATCTCTACTTCATAACAAAGAGGCATGGTAGGGTGAGGAAATCATGAATGACAACAAACACAGGAGGTTATCTCTTCTCTATATTTGCTATGGCTGAGAAATGGCCAAGCGCTATGACCTTCTAATTCGTCTTCTTCTCGTCGGCGACTCAGGGGTGGGCAAAACTTGCATGATATGCCGGTTTGCAGATGATATGTTTGAGGATGAATGGATGTCCACAGTTGGTGAGTAGGCAGCATGGGTATTGCACTCAATAACATCCCTGGAAACAAGGAACGACTT
Organism: Acholoe squamosa; assembly: GCA_949317995.1. Classification (NCBI taxonomy): domain Eukaryota; kingdom Metazoa; phylum Annelida; class Polychaeta; order Phyllodocida; family Polynoidae; genus Acholoe; species Acholoe squamosa. The sequence continues at coordinate 96,603,229 of OX439035.1, read as the reverse complement.
TTCACCACTTTGCCACGAGTATTATAAAATTTGGTGAAAATTTGGTTCAGCAGAAATTCTTGTGAAATCTTGTGAATTTCAAGAGTTCTTCACATTTTATTGTCAGATGCATGTAGGCCTACATGTGAAAGTCATGTGAAATTCACATGAAATCGCATGAATTTCATGTGACTGCTGAATTTCACATGAATTGCTGCTCACAAATTCACGTGAATTCATGTGATCAATAACGTGAATTACACCAAATTTTCTTGTGAAATCACGTGAATTTCTCGTGAATTCACAAGAAATTGTTTCTAGGGATATGCAGCAGTTTATATAATGGGTGTGGACCACTAAATTTGACATGGTGACATGGCAATTTCTTAAAATCGACATGTGACATGAGAGGTTCTTAGAGGTGACATGGGACATGGGGATTTAAGTGACATGTGACATAACCATTTCTTAAAATCGACATGTGACATGAAAGGTTCTTAGAGGTGACATGGGACATGGGGATTTAAGTTACATGTGACATAACCATTTCTTAAAATTGACATGTGACATGGGGGACCCCCCATCCACACCCCCTATATAGTGCTGAATGTTTAATGATGATTTATTTTATTGACAGCAAAAAGAGAGGTCATTACTGGGGGTGTGGATGGGGGGTCCCCCATGTCACATGTCAATTTTAAGAAATGGTTATGTCACATGTAACTTAAATCCCCATGTCCCATGTCACCTCTAAGAACCTTTCATGTCACATGTCGATTTTAAGAAATGGTTATGTCACATGTCACTTAAATCCCCATGTCCCATGTCACCTCTAAGAACCTCTCATGTCACATGTCGATTTTAAGAAATTGCCATGTCACCATGTCAAATTTAGTGGTCCACACCCATATTACTGACCTATGTGTCATGCATAAATGGTTCTTTACATTTAAAGCATATATGTATATGCATGTCCACTACTCTACTCTACAACTAAGTCTAAGTCTTACTATCTCTCTCTTTCACTCTCTCTCTCTCTCTCTCTCTCTCACATACACCCACTAATTCTCTCTTTCTCTCTCACTCTCCATCCCTCTCTACCTCTCTCTCTCTCCTGGCACTCATAGCCATGTGCACTCTTTGTTACAGTGATGATTACATAAATATCATGGTACACACAGCTGTTACATAGGCTAGCAATTAGAGTTCCTGTCTCTGTCTAAATGCATTGTATATAAACTTGGTGAGAGCTTTGATGACATCGGTATCAGTATAATAGAGTATTGGGGGTCTAGATGGGGGGTCCCCATGTCACATGTAAATTTTAAGAAAAGGCCATGTCACTTGTGACTAAATTTTTCCCATGTCCTTGTCAGTAGGCTTCATGTCACATGTCGATTTTAAGAAAAGGCCTTGTCTCATGTCACTAACTTTTTTCTTTCCATGTCCTTGTCACTTAGCTCCATGTCACAAGTCGATTTTAAGAAATGGCCATGTCAACCTGTCGAATTTAGGGGTCTAGACCCATAGTATTATTCATAGCAGAAATGAATTTCTCTACATCATTCAGTTCTTGATAGTTTTGATTTTTTTCATTCATAACATTGTCAAACAACTGTCTTGATACACTATGAGAGTCACATTGATTGAGAAAATGTATTTCATCATCTACATGGCCATTAGAACAATATAGACAAATCTGATTACACACAGGTTTTGGGGGCCGGCAATGCCTTGCCATTTCTATACCCAGGTTATGAGAGCTGAGTCTAAAACGAGCTAATTGATGCTGTACGGTGGGCTTGGTTAGGGATACAGAATAGATAACTTTCAAGTCTGAACTCAGTCTTGAATATTTTGTATGTGCTTAGTTTTTTCCTTCACCAGCTGATGTTAATTCATTCATTGTTTATTCTATATATTTTCTATTTATTGGTCCAGTTACAGCAGTGATAGCTTTAGAGTCATCACAAGTTGTCTGGTTAATCCAGAGTTGAATATATCATTCACCCAGTGAGTTCAACAAGCATTTAACACTACTACACCAATTTATCTGACCAGAATCTTCAAGCAAAGTTAGCTTCTTGTAACACTTACGTAATATGTGTGACTCTGGGAGGTTTACAATTCTTTCCCGGTACCTGAGGGCTCAAATTTCCCACTGAGCTTTTAGAGGTACCCTCCCTTTATCTGCATATACTGCAGCTGTTGTCGATTTTAAGTACCTTAGGTGTATGGACTCTAGTTTCTCCACCTTATTTCCCTTTGTCAGGCCCCATACCTCACAACCATAGTCAAGGCAGGACCTTATCTGGCTTAATGTTGTTTTAATACCATGTAAAGGGCCCCCGGGATAGGGCCTTTTTTGTTTCTTAATTCTAATTTATTCTCTTGTTTTCCTCCAAGTGATTAGTGTGTCTATAAGTAATATATACATACATATATTACACAGAGAGAAGAACACTGATCGCTTTGACGCATACTGCACAGGTCACAATTTGTCTCCCACATGACATGTATGAAGGCATGTCAAATGAGGTTGACCCTCTCATACTTGGTTCGTCAACTCCATTTGACATGCGTAATGAAGACACGTCACATATTTCTGATCCATTCACCTGAGTGGTAGGTAATACTGTGAGACAATTATGTAAGGGTCAAGAGCAGTCAATAACTATGTACCAATGGTTCAATCAAGGGAGGCCTATAATAGAAAGCAGGGGATATCATAGTCCCACAGGCCTGCAACACTAAGGCACTTTTTCCTATCTACAGAACTCCTACTTGACTGAGGACCTCTATACAGTCCATAAGACAAGGGCATGGAGGTGCATGGTAATGCCATATGTCTCCCTGTACTGTAGATACTGAGATTATAGATTGTGGGTTAGAATACAGTCCTTTGATATTTTCACTGACCCACACATAAGGTGTCTAACCACTCCAGTTGGAGTATTCAGGATGGTGGGTGTCTATTTTGATATTCAATAACAAATGCAGATTTACAATGAAATAGAATTCACTACCATTCATTGATAGTATTTACAGACCTTAGTGATCTATTCTTCATGAAAACAAAATGACACAGATACATCATATGTCTCAAGTGTTGGTAGTACTTCTTGGTAGTGATTAGTCCTGGTACCAAAATGGTTGTTTGCTCCATCTAGTGGAATATCCTAGAACAATTATGTATGTCAAACCATCACATGTCAAGTGCCTTCGACATGGCCGTGACCCTAGTCAACTCACAGATGACATGGCATTTTAAGGCATGTCAAATCATATGAGGATTACTGTGTGCTACAGTTGTCATGGTGACATATGTGCACATGTCCCAATGACGTGTGCTCTCTGTGTCTAATCAAGTTGACATGGGTATACATGTCATTTTGTCAGGAAGACTTTTTTCAGTGTACATGTGGAAGGTTAGTCAGATTGCCCCTGCACCTGGTATTCAAGGAATATGATTGTATTGCCATTCGTCTTCGTTGATGGACTCTAGGATGTATCCCATAGGGGCCTACATTTAAAGATCAAATTTACAGCAGGTTTTCTATCTGACAGACAGCTGTGGAAGAATGATTTTGATTTTATCCTGAATATGAAAGAAGAAACATGATGGGGCATGAGATTTCAGAATATGACCTTGCAGTAAAAGTTCTAAGGGTATATATGGTTTAATTAGACTGTTGGAGATTGAGTATAGGACTGGTTGTATTGGTAGATTCATATCTTTCTTGTTGGTGGCTAGACATTTCATCTTCATCCATTTCGCACGGATATCATCATATGTGTAAAGATCGTCCTTTTGCTGTATACGGTCAATTGTGCATTTCACACTAGGCTGGTGTTCATGCGGGACACATATTCTTAAGGTATTTATGGTTGTGAAATCGTCCCTATGACTAATACAAATATATGGGAGCAATTCACAATAATTACACAGAAAAAAGAGACTGGTGCTTTTTGAACCCGTGTTATTGCAACGCATCAAGGGATCTCTGTGGGATTAACAGGTCTTGAAATAGACACTGATATCTGGTCCTCCATATACCCCCCCCCCCCGCGTGTTATTGTATAAATGTCAGCTGACCCTATAATGGACAAGAAAATATGGGACAAGGACATTTTCATTGAAGGGAACTTAGACCTTTTTACGGAACTATTAAAGAGCAGGGACATGGAGATTTTTCAAAATTAAATAAGACTAGGGGAGCCCCCACCCAGGACCCTAACAAATGAGGCCCTGGTACATGATACGTTATCATTATAGGCCTATCAATTGTCTGTTTAAATACTAACACTTAAATTACTGATATAATGGCCTCGATTTTGGCACTTTCCCCTGTTCCATTGTACCCAACTGTACATAAAGATGCATGTGTATACACTGTTAAAGAAAATCCCTAAATCTGGAAACCCAGTAAAATTTTATGGTGAATCACCATTATTAAATTAATAGTGATATTCAGTAGTATAGTATGTATCGGAACGGGACTATAGCTAATCTAAGGATATTACTCACTCTGCATACAGCCACAATCAGAGGCCTCCATTTGGTCATGTGACCTGTTACCATGGCAATGTGACCTACTTAGGGGATTAGCAACCACCTCTCAGCCAATTAGAGGCCAGCGTTCTGGTAACCATGGTAACATGACCTACTTAGGGGGATTAGCAACCACCGCTCAGCCAATCAGAGGCCAGCATTCTGGTAACCATGGTAACATGACCTAATTAGGGGATTAGTGCGGTCACTTGATCCCATGTTTGTAAACAACAACACATGGTGTAGTCACGTGGTCCCTTGTTTGTAAACAAAGGGGCATGGCTAATTATGTAAATGAGATATATCAAATGCATTTATTTATTTATTTTTTTTTATCAAAAATATAAATACAGGTATATACATTCATACTTAATCATAATCCAGGCTGTACGTAGTGTAATCTTTGTATATGGTTTTCATGCAAGCGTTCTTTTGAAATAAAGGAATGGTGTGAGTCATACCCCCTGTCCACAATTCATCTAAATTACAATAGAAATCCGCTGAAGTATAATACCAAGTATGCCATTCAGTTTGTGCGGACATGACGCTTCTCAGTAGAGCATTCTGTATATTTTCAAAATGAAACTCTCTACAGAGCACACGATCTAAACACTCTTGACAGAAGGTGTTGAATATTCTCTCAGAGTTATGACAACACATATGCCGTAAAAAGTCTGAGTTTTCCTCAAGAAAAATTATTAAAGCGTTAGTAGATTCTAATGTATACCGCCTTTTGATGAGAGGACAGGTTTTCTATCGATCTGTCTGTGAAGACATCGATCCCTCTCCAGAAAACATCTTTGAAACACCCTTATGAGGCAGTCCCATGAGGCCTACGGCCTTAGGACGTTAAACAAATCAATCAATCAATTTGAAACACTCTTTCAATGGATCAAATGTCCGATTAGAAATGAGTCCTTTATGAGTGAGTAAGTGAGTGAGTAATAGATGTTTAACGCCATTTCGACAACTAAGGTCATATTCATGGCAAGAACTACATTACACAATTCGTAGAGGAATGTGTCAGTGCCCACACATATGTGCACCACACACATCCTGAGGGGATAGCAAAGAGGAGATATTGACCCTTTTAAGTGGGCTAGGGAAGCCCTAGTCCTTTATGAACATTTTGTTTTAACAAAGGTGCTTTAAAGAACAGCATATCTGTTGCATTGATTATTTCTCATGTGTAAAACGGTTCGCAAGTGCACATTATCCTTTTAACAATATACGAGTAGGTGAGGTAGTACCTTGAACGTTAAAGGTTCCAGCCAGAAGAGCTATATCCATGGGCGACGGGTGGTAATAACGTGCAATCTTGTACAGTATCCAAGATATTTTTTACCCTCCTCAGCGTCTTTAGCCAGAGCCGCGATGTCTATGGATTTAGGTGTGAGTAGCAGCAGCAGCATCATCAGCAGCAGCACCACCACCACCACCACCACTACCACCAGCGTTCAACCATCCGTACGGATCGAAATAAAATTTGTTGTTAGCGTCACCTGTGAACAGATCAGCAAGGATCTCGATATCCATGGGGGAATATGGTGACGGTGTAGTAGTCTGTAGAGAGGTCGGTGTTTCCATGATGAAGGTGGCAGAGAAAGTGTGAGGGAACAAAATTTCACTACTTTATGTACCCGTCCGAGATAAGCCTCTCAACTGTGGTTTTAAATCGATCAAAGACTTAAAAGAGATTTAATTCTATTTTCACAGAGACCTTCGCTCGGTAGGGTATCTGTCTGTTTTTATTTTCAGCTGCCGTTTGCTGTAAGCACAGATCCCTTAGATCATTAAGTGTGGTCAGTCCCAGAGGGAAAAGATAAAAGACTTAAAGGCTGTGATTCACATAGTCACAGAGATTCTTCCTCAGTAGGGAAGTAGTCTGTTTGTCACCCACTGTTCACTGCAGGAGGGTTTAACTTAGATCATCAAAGTGTTGTCTCATGGTGACAAGAGGAGCAGGAGGAAGGGGGATCAACTTGTTAATTTTGTTAGACTTAATCTACTTACCGCACGTCCACCTTTGTAGTCACGGACAGAGTGGCAGACACGCACCCTGGGGTATTTCCCTGTGATGCATAGACAGGTAGGTAGGTAGGCGCCATAGTACCTCGTGTATTAGGTTAGGTGCGACCCCCTGAAGTTCAAGGGTGTACCTTATAGGTAGGGGTTACTATAAATCACTACTGAAATGTCAAAAAAAAAAAGATAAATAAATAAAACTTGCATGTACACTTATAGCATTCCCTCAAGTTGGGGGGCGTACCTTATATGCGAGGTACTACGGTAGGTAGGTAGGCGGGGAGGTGTGCATGTGTCCACCATTTTTTGGCACCACCCACTGGGCACATCAATGTTGATTCAGCGTTGAAACAATGTTTGCAATGTTTGCATATCAACATTGATTTAGGGTTGAAATAGAGTTGAAATTGAAAGTTGAAACAACATACTCAAAATCAACTGTGATTCAACATCTAACCATCAGCGCTGATTCAATGTTTGTGTTTCTATGTTGACTCAACATTGTTTCAACAATGTTGAAACAACGTTGACAGTTGTTTTGTTGACATATCAATGTTGAATCAACATTGTATCAACATTGAAATCAATATTGTTGATTCAACATTGACAAATCAATGTTGAATCAACGTTGAGTTGACAACATTATTTCAACATTGATATGTCAACTGTTGACTGGATGTTGAAATGGTGATGGTTGACAACGTTGAAATACAAATATTGAAAAAGTGTTGAAAACAGGTTGATCAACACCATCAACATAACATCAACTGGTTGTCAATGTTGATGCAACATTGTGTGCCCACTGGGCATGCGCGCTGCTGCTGCGCACCCCACACCTCGGCTAGTGAGTGATCCAATTAAAACACTTTGACTTCTCTGTTACAAGATTATATTTTCCCCCTACTGTTAACCACCCCCTGTAGTTTTTGTATACAGACTTTGAACGTCTTCATCTTATAACGAGCCATAATCCCCTTATACATGTAAGTCGCATTAAGGTAATTATCACAGTTGTTACACCTGTTTATCCCACCTGATACCCTTGTTCCAAAAGCATTTTTGTCCCTTGATGCGGGGTGAAAGGATCCAGGTTAAAACAGGATTAGATGATTCTCTCAACTATATAAGGAGCCCTGATTTTTCTTGGAAGGGCAGAACACGTGTCTCTTTTGACACCACCACCACTGCTGCTTGCTGCCACCACCACCATTGCTGTAGATACCTCGCCACCTGTTTACCACCTACACTCTAGGAGGAAATTTGAGCCAAGTCCATCACTCTCTTTATTATTTTCTTTTTGAGCTTTTATTTTATTTTTACTCTTTTTTTTTTTAATATTCCACTCGAGATGGAGCGAGATTTTCTTATCTCAACATAGAGATCGCCACATATTTCAGTCTCATGTCTCTTTTAAGGCGATGAATAATTTAATGAAAAGCAAAGGTGAGGAATTTAGTTGCAGCGCCAGTATCAGCAGCAGTAGTACCAAAAGTAATAGTAGTGATAGAAATAGCGAAAGCAGTAGGAGCAGAAGAAGAAGAAACACCACCAGGGAAAGGAGCAGTAGTAGTAGTAGTAGCAGTAGCAGTAGAAGAAGAAAAAGTAGCGACTCTTCTTCGGCAGCAGTAGCAGCTGCAGTAGAAGCAGCAGCAGTTGCAACAGCAAAAGCAGTAGAAGAAGTAGTAAAAAAATAAAAAAAAATAAAGGTATGGCCGAAAGCTGTCTTTAAAAAAAGGAATTTACTCCATTACTGTTTGATAACCACCCTCAGTGCACCCACTCATTGGGCATTTCATGAAAATAAAGGGTGTTCAAATATGGTGAGAATAAGCACTATGAAAAGATTCGACGAGGACATTGGTTATTTGGGGGTAACTGCCGCTCCCACTCGGTGGGTGCCCGTGGTGGCCGACGTGAACACAATCTGGAATCGTTTCGAAGTCGTCACCTGTTATGAGGCCTATTACAATGAGGCCAAATTGAAGAACACAGGGACGTACTACTTTCAAGATTACATTCCAGTTTGTGTTTGTTGCCACTGTGCTGTTACCCCTGATACAAGCTTCGCCCAAAGAGGAAAAAGATTTTTATAAATAATTTCCTTCGGAGTCTGATAAAAAAAAATTTATGGATATATGACATGTGTAAAATTGAGTGAACATAAAATATATTGCATAAGAAGAGAAAAAAAAATATGAGAGACGGTGATGTTATCGGGTGTCGTGAAATACAAGATAGAATAAAACTCACTATGACTCTTTCCTGACGACCACTAATCACTGAGCGTTCGCCTGAGGAACACCACGACCGTAGTAGTAGAAGTCACCACCACTTCTTTTACTTCTACTACTACTACTACTGTGACCCCATAACGACCGCTGAAAAATGTCGAGTGGCAAAATCACAACCTTCATCGATTTTGATCCCCGACTACAAGAACCCTTCAGTTGCATCATCAGTGGTCCGTCTGTTTGTGGAAAATCACGCTTGGTGAATCGATTTCTGAGCAACGTTAGCAATTTGGTCACACCGCCCGTGGAAAAGGTCTTTTACCATTACGGCGAGTGGCAGCCGCTCTTTGAAAAAATGCAAAAAGACTACGGAGTGAAATTCAGAGAAGGTCTTCCCAGCAAAGAAGACATAGCGGGAGAAGAAATAGAAGAAGAATCGACCGTGCCTCGACCACACACTCTACTGATATTGGATGATCTGATGAGCAGTTCCAACCAGCAAGTGGTAGCCGACATCTTCACCAAATATTCCCATCACTGGAACATGAGCGTCATATATGTCACTCAGAACCTGTTCCAGAAATCACCCGAATTTCGAACTATGAGTCTGAACGCTCACTACATGATCATTTTTAAGAACCCTCGCGACATGGGACAAATAGGCATCAGGTTTTTCTCTCCAAGGCGGCAGACCTCTCTAGTATATTTACCCATGAACTCAAGTGTCCTCACTCATACCTGCTTCTGGACTTCAAGCAGACAACACCGAACGACCTGAGAATACGCTCCTTTCTGACGTCCATAGACGATCAGATCGTGTTCGTTCCGCTAGACAAAAAGAGAAAGAGAAAGTAATGGCTACTCATCGACTCAGAAGACATTTTGGCACCCTTAAACACTTGGCAAAGTGTTCGATGGAGGATTGTGAGCATTTAATAGGCTCTGGAAGTGACGATTTGATCACGACGTTGAGCGAAATCTGTCATAATTTACTGGAGGGAAACATTCCGCTCACCGAGAACCAACTGGAAAGTCTTTGAGAATCTGCTGACGTGTTGACGACGGTGAGCAAAAAAGCTACCACCATCAAAAGAAAGAGAAATGTCTTGGTTCAAAAGGGTGGTTTCCTCATTCCGGCTCTGATAGGTCTGGCCTTACCTCTTATAAAAAGCGTTCTCCGTATATAGAGCTCCTCATTCGACACCTCACCACTGCAGCTGCGGAGCAACACAACAAGCGCTTGGCTCTCGTAGATCCTAAGTCGCTCTCGAAATTACGAGGACCACCTGATGTCCCCACAGCTGCTGCTGCTGGTGCTGCTGTTGATGAGTATGAAAACAAGAACCCCTCCTCTTTCGCCACCGCCGTATCCCCACCCTCCAATATGGCTTATTACTACAGACAGGCAGAACAAGGTCTTCATCCCAACGCCGCATTACACCAGGTGCTACAGTTTATCTACAGGGACTTGGACCTAGTGTTGAACGACCCCACTTTGAAATCGCTTGAAAAAATGCTGAAATACAAGAGGTTGTTGAATAGGTTACAATTATTTCTCGCAAATCCAAACAACCACCCGATTCTGCGTCTGCTCTCGTACCACAACCGACCCCTCAAACTTCCCTCCTTGAGGTGTTGCTCGAACAAGTTCCACAGAAGAAACACAACGCCACGGCACCCTGCCTAGCAACAGTTCTATGGAGTATTTCCCTCAGAACACGCTGACCTCTTTTCGAACCGACTTCGACTCACCCCTCCTCCTATCAGAGGACTACGAAGCGGCTCTCAGCGAAATCATCCTCCCGACAGAATGGAGCAACGTGCAAGACGACGACTTGATTATGATCATTCCTCTACGCACAAAGAACTCGCTGGCTGAGGCGAAAAGAGTTTTTAACAAGAAACAAGAAAAAATGTTGCAAGGACCACAGATAGGAGTTGCCACTCTGCGGACGACATGTGACATCACGGCCGACATATCACAAATTGCATCACAAGGTGACCGTGACGTCACTGACAAACCGGAAACATAATGAAGCTGCTACGGTCGCTGCACTCCTGGCCGCTACACGGCAAGCAACTCCAAAAAAACCTTCAAGAAAAAACCCGAGGTGGACTGGAAGACGGTGGACAGAGATCAGAAGATCATCAAAAGCGATAATTCTCTGACTAGGACAGAGGAGAACTTTGTCGACTAAATGACACCGGAGCTGCTAGAAAAAGAGTTGGAGGCGCAGATATTGAAACCTGGAAAGAAGTCAAAGCACGTCACATTGACACATGAAAACCTCGGCCCTGTACAAGCAATACCTGACGATGTCCAACAAGAGGCGAAAAATGGCACACACCATGGTTCAAGACATGGAGAGGAGAACGTGCGTGCAAACGTTGCTGCCGAACATATTCCCTGTGCAACCCATTTTAAAGGGAAACAACGTTCAGTTCATCGAGCGTTTGAACCTGCTCCTGACAGATCATTTAGAAGGTCAGAACTTTTTGAAAAATTCGAAGGCCGTCTTCTCGTACAACTCGCTGACGAGATTCGTCACCATTAACGTGCCCTGGCACACTGCCGTGATCATCACCGAACATCAGGCGCACATTATAGGATTCGGGATGAAGACTCATTTCGTGACGACGACCACCGGCGTCGACATCATGGACCCCTTCGGAGACGTGTACTCTGTGTACGTATACACCGACGCCATTCAAGACAGTTGAGTGGGCAACATGCACGTACCTCTGTTACGCTGCGTCGCAGTCGACAGAAGCGGACGGCGGAAAGGGGGAATGCAAGCTATCAGTTTTCCACATTTGGGTTATTTTCCCTTGAAGTCCAAAATGTTGGATGAGGTCGGCATCTACTTAAGAGACAGAACCGGCCGATCCATACCATTCATGAGAGGAGAGGTGACGCTGACACTTCATCTGAGGCCCATCGAACGTTACAAGTGCAAACATGATACGTAAACGAGCGCATACTTTTCATCCAAGGGTACCACCGGACAAGGATACAGCGATTAGTACAACGCTCAGTTCGGTAACGGAATCAACGTGTATAGCGGACGCCCTTTCCAGAACGGTCACGGTTTCGGTGGCGCCCTCTTAGGTCTCATGCGCTCGGCCACACCCCTTTTGAAGACGGTGAGGAAAACACTGGCGTGGGCGTGGCCAAGGATATGATGGAGGGGGGCACTTTCAAGAACAGCATGAAAAAGAGAGGAGTAGGTGCTCTGAAGAGTCTGGCGGGTAAAGTGATCTCTCCGGGGAAAAAAAAAGATGCCCAAGAAGGCAGGGGCAAACGTCAGAGGCGAGCTCCTCAAACGGGAAACGGCTCTTGCAAGAGACAGCGGGGGGACATTTTCTATCGCTAGGGAGGTGACCTATAAATAAAAGGACTAGAGGTCACCGGCGTCAGTCTACCACCGACATGAAGAGGGAGCACAATGGCTTACGTACACCAAAAACAGCAGCGAATGCGCCCTCTCTGAGCTTGACCTGCACGCCGTAGCGCCAACTCAAACTACTATCTTAAAGTCCACCTTTGTCGGGCTAGAAACGATAAACTCTTTGGGAGACGGGAGCAACATCAATTTCACCATCAGTCCCAAGAGTACACGGACCTGAACGAAAATTACCTTCATCTGGAATGTGAGGTGGTGAAACCGAACGGCGACACCGACGTGGTGGCTCCGGTGAACAACTTGGCTCACTTGCTCTTCAAGGATATCCAAGTCTCCATCAGAGGCTTCAAAGTGTCTGGTAACACCGAGACCTACACCTACAGAGCTTACCTGGAAGGTTTACTCATCTACGACAAAGGTGTCCAGAAGAACATCATGAGCGTCCAAGGTTGGCACCAAGACAGGGCTCGTCACTTCGACGCCTTGACCAAAGACAACCCAGGGTTCAAGGCTCTCCAGAAACTCATCTCCAATGGACGCTTTTTGCTGATGTTGAGACTCCACTTTGACCTAGCTCATCAACCAAAGTTCATAGCTGGAGAGACGGAAATCAACCTTACTCTGAAACAAGCTGCCCCCGGTTTCTATCTGATGAGCGCTTGCACCACCGCATAGAAACTCAAGATCCACAAAGCTAAGCTCTATGTGCGTCGAGTGGTCGTACCTGATTCTGTGATGGAAACGCACGAAAAGGCAGTGATAGAACAGGGTCCCTTCAACTACCCAGTGAACAGAGTGGAGGTGATGACCTACGCCATCCCTGCAGGCAACAGAGATCACACCTACACGCACTCCAACACAAGTCAACTACCCAAGTCCATGATGATTTGTTTCCTAGACCACGAAGCCTTCAACGGAAATTACGCCAAGAACCCATTCGAACTGAAACATTGCAACGTCAACATGCTTCAAGTGATAGTGAACGACCAGAAGGTGCCGAACAATGCCTACGTCCCTGACTTTGCCAAAAGGGAAGCGGCGAGGGAGTACCTAGCACTACACACGGAAACGGGGATGTATGAGGGTTCACGCTCCTGCGACATTTCCTACGACGATTTCCTGAACGGTTACATGCTGTTCCCCCTGGATTTAACTCCGGACAGATCGCACGACGGGTGTAAAGTGAACTTTATAAAGGCGGTCAGCTGAGAGTGGAGCTCAGCTTTGGCTCGGCGCAACGGTACTGCTCTACTTGGTGTACGACAACGTCCCATCACCAACTACCACATGAACTGAAGAGAAGGGAAAAAAAGTGCATGTACACACTTGAAATGAAGGATAACATTCAGACAAAACACCATTTCCGAGGTGTTTTCTCTTGTGACACTATCCCCGAGCACCCTATCAAGAACACTTGTTTTGTGAGTAACACAGATCCTCAGCATTTACCAGCTAAACATTGGGTGGCATTTTACGTGTCGAGGACAGGAGAGGTGTACTACTTTGATTCATTTGGCTCCAAGACACTACTGCTGACACCTGTGGCCCTCATTGCATCCATTTCCTGATTGAAGCATGTCGAACAAGAAACCCCAAGAAATGCGTCATGAGAATGATCAAAAACCCAAAACTGAGTGACCGGTCAGTGAGTCAGAGGCTTGCAATGATGATGATGCGAAGAATTTGGAAAAAAAGAAAACGGGATGCTGCAAGCGTCTACAATTCATGCAGACAAAGGTCTTATATCTGGCTGAAATAGTGTTAGATTTATCCAAACTAGTGCAATGTATGATGAAGAGAGTCAGTGACTGTGAAACTAGCAAAGTGAGACGGTTTGTTCTGACGAAAGAAAAAATGATTGATTAACCCTTACGTGCCCAGATTAGCAAAAGTGCGCTCTTAAGCATGTATATATGTTCAAAAGGCCACCATAGGGTTAATATTAATCGGATTAAGGTAATCTTAACACCAGAAGACTCGGGATGCCAAGGGCTTTCCAACGGTACTAAATATGTCATAGTACATTAGATACATGATTATTGATAAATCCTATGGGAGAAAAAATGGATTTGAAAAAGGCTTAAAATACATAAAAAGTGTGCGCTCTGGGCATGAGAATACAGGGAAAATAGAGAAAATTCACAAAAATATTGATAAAAATACCAAAAATATTGAAAAATTATTTTTCATGGGATTTTCACCAAGGAATCCAATTATATTGTAGGGGCCGGTATCGTCGTATATATATTAGTGCCGTTCATCCGAGAGACGTGTTCGTGTGGTGCCTGTTCCTTCTATGCCAGCTAGGTGTCGCTTTGTGATACCCCGTTGGTACAAGAGGGGGCGGCACCATGCCTCGCGTCCAGCTCCTACTAAGGAGCCGGACGAGCGGCAGAAGGTGACTGGACCTAGTCCAGTCCAGACGCGCAGCTTAACCTGTAGACTAGAGTGGAATAAAGTCCTACCCGAGAGGTAGGGGTTTCTGGGGCTTTGCCCAACCCGAACTACTCGTGTTGTGTTGGTGTTTCTAGTGGTAAGCGAGCCAAAGAGCCACCCAGCATATAAGTCAATACGAACCATTACACTGGTGCCGTGACCAGTTGGTTCGGGGGTGGTGCGCGGCCACATTGGCCGAAAGCCTCGGGAAACCCGAAGCGGATCCCCCCAGCCCTGGGCTAGAGGGATTCGAAGAGGATGACTTCACATCCCAGCATCTGTTGTTAGACTGGAAACCCAGTCAACAACAAATGTATAATCCAGCGGGTGTCCGAACTGTTTTCTCGACACCCGGTCTGATGGACGGTACCACGGGCGATGGTATCGTAAACTTGTATCCGGGTACACCACAAATGGGAGTACCGGATACGGGATTGTTTAAGGGAGTAATAAAACCCCCAACTTTAGACCTGAGTGATTGGTCCCAAGCAATAACTAGCAGACGCCAGCTGTGTCCTATTGTACCAGCAGGCTCGGCTAGTAACTTGGGTATGCCAGTAGCACAAAGCCCTGGAAAACGTACTGCAACCCCCCCAGAAGCAGTACCAGATGGTGCAAACGAGGTAGCCCCGTTAATGACATCGTCGGACCATGACAGCGACGATGGTAAAGCCATAAGGGACCCAGTGGTCCCAGAAGTGAACGCGAAAATTAAGCCTAGGGATACTGAACCGAAAAGCTCGGAAAGGCATCACCTAGGCCGATCTCTAGACGAAGGCTTGTCTGACTCCATGTTTAATCCTGGAGGCAGCCGCAGGTCTATATACGGACGTCGGATGGGTCCCAGGTATAAAACTACCCCGGCCTATTTGAAAGCCAAAGAACAGGTAGAGTTACAGGCTAAGAGGCAACATGAACAATTCATGGCGGCCCAATTAAAAATAGAAGAGGAAACTAAGTCTCGGATCGGAAAATTACGGTCCGATGAGCAGGAGGCGATTCTAAAAGAATCTGACCTAAAATATCGTCTAACTTCGGTAACCCATCGTTTGGAAAGGAAGGAGAGAGACGAACGCGAGAAAGAGAAAAGATTGGCCGAGTTAGAACTCGAAGAAGCCAATAGACTTAGAGCAGTCGAAAAGGCTAGAGCCGAAGAGGTTGCTAAGGCCCAGGATGTAAGCAGATTACAATCCGAGTTGCATGCTATGGAGGAGAAGCTAAAGAAACTTCAACTCCAGAAGGCGGAGACAGAGGCCAGAATGGTCTCGGAACAAGCCGAGATAAGGAAAGAAACCATTGAGTACCAAAGGTCTCAGAAAGAAAAAGGTGAAAAGTACCGCTTACTAAAGGATACTTTTAAGCGAGAGGCTTTAGCCGCTCAGGAAGAACGAAACCGAGCTGTGGCGGAAAATGAAAAGATTCGATCCGAAATCTTAGCAGAAAACGCACAGCTGAGGGAGGAACAGCTAAACCTGACCACAGATTTAGCTACCCTCACAATAAATAAGTCTGCCATGGAGAGTTATTTACAGGAGCAGGAGCAAGCGAATGCCCCTCCGGCGAGTAAGGATACAAACCCGAACTCGACTTTCGTTAAACAGGGTGACCCAGTCTCCTGTTCCACGCCAAAGCATCCGCCGTATAATCCTTTTATCAATGATAATGCGACGCGGAATGTAGATCAAGGGGGAGTTTATATCAGAACCCAAGATAAACATGGCCGAACTAGTAGAGTCCGGATAAGTGAAGTCCCCATAGTCCACAACTTGGACCCGGATTATGTACCACGGGACGCCTCTGACAGTAGTGCGGAGACTAACGGATTCCACATACATGTGGATCCGAGTGACAGTGTGGGGTTGGGAGCTGGTAATGACAGCAGCCAACCCAATCCATCAAACGATGGCAGTCATCCGGCGGGAAACCAACCTTCCAGCGGCGGTTATCAAAGCGCACAAGGAGGGGGCGGTGCCCCGGGTACCACAGGCTACAGTGGTACCTCGGGTCCCGGCCCTAACCAGGGTGGTGCGGGTTATACGAACCACAGTGGTTCACAGTGGACGTACACACAGCCAAGCCACCACCACCACCTCCACCGGGCAATACGAGCTTCGGTGGTATAGGGGGCAACCGAACCTTGAATGAAACAAAGGCGGTTGAATGGAGCAAACAGCAATGCACCAGATTGATGTATGCTCATAATTCTGCCCAAAGGGTAGCCGTTATTCCAAAAGAATATGACGGTACTCGACCATGGAAAGAGTGGTTTGAAGACTTCATCGATATGATGAATTGTAATGGGTGGACCCCATACGAGGCCAAGCCGCATCTGGTAAGATGTTTGAAAGGCGGGCCGGGTCGCATGGCTGTAGAGCAATGGCGGACCTGGTACGGTCTCGTAGGGAGTTTTGAGCAGTTGGTAGAATCTGCTAGCGGACTGTTATGTAACATGGTCAAGGAGGACCCGATGGTCCGTTTTAAGAAACGTACTCAGAAGCCTCACGAAGCTTTTCGAGCATACGGTATGGAGCTCCATGCCCTGCTAAGCAAGGCTAGACCCAGTACTGAAAACCAGGACTGGTATATGGACGATTTGATTACACAATTCGTCAAGGGTCTGAGAGACCGAGATGAGCAGATTGCTGCCAGGGATGCCTGGAAAGAAGGCGTAACGCTTCACGACATATTTAATGGTATAGATATGGCCGTGAAGAAGCGAACGATGTTAGCTGGAGACATACCGAATGCCAGCAGCTCGGCTCCCCTAGTGTCAGTAGTCCAGCAGTCTGAGGTACAAGTTCCCTCAGACGATTTCGAATTGATTGAAATCGAACAGGAGGACAGTACCTTCTGTTCGGTTCAATTAAGGAAGAATACTACAGGTAGGAAGTATATTCCAAGGAAGGCGCTCAATAAGCCAAGGGACTCTAGACCATCACCCGAGGTCAAGAGTGACCCAAAGGTCAGCGAAAAGGCAGCCAAACCTCCCGTAAGCACTGATAAAGTGAAGGGTCAGTCTCCAGACATGACCAAACTTATGGAGGACATGTGTAAGAAAATTACAGATGCCATCCAAGCCAGTCGGCAAAGACCCCGAGTGGATCGCCGAACTGTAAAGTGTTTCAGGTGCCAGCACATGGGACACTATTCATCTGAGTGAAGCCGAGGACAATAGCGAAGGAAGGGGGAACACTACGGATTCCACTGACGTGGAAAACTAGTGGGGGTTGTATCAACGGCATCTGATACGACCCCAAGGAAGAACGAATGCCAAAATGCTACCGGGGGTGACCTGGTGGAAGATTTCGAATCAATTACACCTGGAGGCCGGGTGGCCGGGGGTGCGCACCCCTGTACCTTGGCCGGGGCCGGGGACCCTAGTGCTTGTATGTATGGGAGTGAACATATGGAGGCGAGTGGCCGCACTAGGGGAGAGGAAGGATGGATCAAAGAGTTGATCCGAGTGTGTGGGACACGCCTTCCCCCAAGTCATCCATGTCTGGAATTCCTGAGAGGGCTCAGATTGAATCTTGGTGATTCGGGAGACTTTCACCAGTTTACCAGTAACCCCTCACCCTTAGGGGGGAGACGGTGGTATGTACCCATATCTGTGGAAGGCCGGGTAGGAGAATTCTTGGTGGATACCGGAGCTAGCCACTCCTGTGTGTCCAAAAGGTTTTTCGACTCGGTGGCCAGCAGCCATGAGAACCTCAAAACGGGGGTAAATACTTGCACGGCCGACGGAAGCAGTATGCGTACATTTGGTAGAACGTTTATGCCTATCCGTATAGGAGGCAAAGAATTTGTTCTTTCGCCGACTATAGCAGAGGTTAGTGATGACGGAATCCTCGGACTGGATTTTGCAAGCTTATACGGGGCCGTCTTGGACCCGAGGGACGGTATGATGAGTATACGGAACCCGTATGGCTTGCATGTCCAATGCGTATTGAGACAGGTGTCTTCGGTCGCATCAGTGATACACACGGTGAAGATCCCACCGGGTACCACTTGCGATGTCCTTTGTGGCGGGTCCATGGCTCAAAGGAATGAAACTGGAGTCTATGAACCCGATACGGTGTACTTGTCGAGCATCGGGTTAGACTCAGTGGATACATTAGTGGCTAATGCAGCTTGGACTGTATTACCCATGACTAACCGAAGTGGTTCAGTGGTTTACTTGAAGCGAGGCGACAGTATTGGGAGAATGAGCTCGGTAGAACATGTCGCCGAGGCCAAATTCAATAAATCACTGAACCCTGTTAGTAAGCATCCTTTGGATGAAGAATTCCGAAAGCTGATTGATCAGTCTGATTTAGAGAATACGGAGGATAAGGATTGCCTGTCGAAACTCCTACAAAAGTACGAGAGTGCTTTTGGTAGGGAGGGGGGACCGGTGGGTAGATCCGATAAGGTGTTGCACACCATAGATCTGGGCAACGAGAAACCTTTTAAAATTCCGTATCGTAGACTTCCTCTAAAGAAGAAGCTAATTTGTGAAGAGGAAATACAAAAACAGTTGGACCTAGGGGTAATCGTGCCTAGCTCGAGTCCCTGGTCCAGCCCTGTTTGTATGACCACTAAGAAAGACGGTACAATCCGCTTCTGTGTCGACTACCGGAAACTGAATGGTATAAAAAGAAGAACTCGTATCCTTTACCAAGGATAGACGAGACTTTAGATAGCTTGGGCGGAAACCAGTGGTTCTGTACCTTGGATTTACAGTCCGGGTATTGGCAAATACCGATGCACCCCGATGACAAGGAGAAAACAGCGTTCTCCAGTCATATGGGGCTATTCGAGTATAATGTCTTACCCTTCGGATTGTGTAACGCCCCCGCTACATTCGAGGCTATGATGGAATCCTTACTGAGTGATCTTTTGTGGAAGAAATGCTTGGTCTACTTGGACGATGTGGTCGTGTTCGGCAAGTCGTTCAAGCAATGCCTGGCGAATCTGCAATTGGTCCTCGACCGGATACTATCAAACGGTCTTAAACTTAAACCCAAGAAGTGTAATTTGTTTAAGAAAACCATTACATACTTGGGAAGGATCATTACTCCTAACGGGGTGAGTGCAGATCCGGAAAAATTGGAAGCTGTGGAAAATTGGGAAAGACCTACGAGTGCAAAGGAGGTGAGATCATTTTTAGGATTTTGTTCCTATTACCGTGATTTCATACCAAATTACTCTCGTGTGAGCTTCCCCATGCAGTGCTTAGCTCACTGGACCCCGGGTAGGGCACGGGACCCATTCCCATGGACCAGCGAGCAAGAAGAATCTTTTAATAAAATAAAAGATTTGTTTAGGAATACACCCGTGTTGAAATATCCCACTCCCGAGGGACATTTCATCTTAGACACCGATGCGAGCAACGATGCAATTGGGGCAGCTCTCTCTCAGGTCCAAGAGGGAGTGCCAATAGCATTTGCTAGCAACACGTTAAGCAAGACACAGCGAAATTATTGTACCACCAAGCGGGAACTCCTCGCTGTGGTGGTGTATACGAAGAAGTTCAAGCATTTCCTTTAGGGAAGTGACTTTACTTTAAGAACCGACCATTCGTCTCTTAGGTGGCTCCTTAACTTTAAGGACGCCGAGGGGATGATTGGACGATGGTTAGCTCACCTATCCGAATTCGGATTAGAGCATAAGCAAATAGAGCACCGACCCGGTGCTAAACATATCAATGCGGATGCCTTGTCGAGACGACCTATCCGAAGGTGCCAAAATGCCACTTGTGAAGACTGCGGGGCCCACAATGCTGTGGTAGCCGGGTTGGTATTTAATTATACCACCCCCCGTATCCCCTGGGAGGAGGCTGTGTGTAGCTATCTCGATTGGTCCCCGGAGACCATCAAGAAGTTCCAACAGTCGGATCCCACCACTGCGCGCATAATGGAATACCTACGGTCAGGTATTAAACCGGCAAGGCCGTTAGTATCCCTAGAAGATAGGGAGGCGAGGCGATTGCTAGCCCAATGGACCGAGCTAGAGATCCGAGACGGCATACTATGTAGGTGGAAGACAACTCCCACCAATGGTAGGCTGTTGCAAATAGTGATACCCACCCCAATGAGGAGGGATATCATGTATTATTGCCACGGTCATCAAACGAGTGGCCATTTCGGTAAGAAAAGGTCAATAGAGCGCCTACAAAGGCGTTACTACTGGCCCGGTATGAGAGGCGACCTGCTTCGGTGGATCGCCACTTGCCCGGATTGTTGTAAAAACAAGCCGGGACCCGGCCTGGGTAAGCAACCCCTATCCCAGGAATTGTTTGGTATCAGATTCGCTCGAGTGGCGATAGATATCATCAGCGGAATTAAAACGACGCCCCGAGACAATACTTGTATGATGGTCGTAACCGACTATTATACCAAGTACACTCGGGTGTTCCCCCTTCCTAACCACAAAGCCGCCACGTGTGCGGAGGCATTTGTGAAAGGCTGGGTGCTACATTTGGGTGTTCCCCTTATGATGCACAGCGACCAAGGAAGGGAGTTCGAGTCGGAGCTATGGCAGGAAATGTGCCATTACCTAGCCATTTGCAAGACCCGAACAAATCCATACCGACCACAGTCGGATGGCCAGGTGGAGCGTTTCAACAGAACCCTCATACAAGTGCTAAAGCCCCTGGTTAATACCCACCAGGACGACTGGGATGAACAGTGCGAGTTTATGGTACATGCCTACAACAACACTGTCCATTCATCCACTAATTGCACCCCTAATATGCTAGTGTTCGGCGAGGACATCATAATGCCCGCCGACTTAGTGTATGGAGTGGTTGGTAGAGACCCGGAGGCGCCCTGCACTGTGTTGTTTGTGGAGTCATTAAGGGACAGGTTCAAACAGGCATACGAGGCCGTTCGTAAAGAACTGCTGAAGAGTGCGAAGTGGCAGAAGGTGGGCTATGACACCAATGCTAAACGAATTCGTTTTAATGTTGGGGACAAAGTCCTAAGGTATTACGAGCCGCTAGAGAAGCTGAAGCTCGTAACGCCTTGGGAAGGTCCGTTTAAAATAATTCGTGTCATCTCCGAGTCCACGGTGATGATGGAGGACTGCCTAACTGGTAGGAAATGGAAGACAAATGTCGGAAAACTTCGGCCCTGGAAGGGACGCGAAGAGGCGGAGAGGGAGTTCGGTTACAAACCACCTGTATCTGTCCCTAGCGGACCGAGCGTGGTAGTACCGATGAAACGCCCTAGAGGCCGGCCGAAAAAGACGCCGGGAGACGAGGGTATGGTGAAAAAGAAGACGAAGGCCAGGAAACGACCTAATCGTAAGAAAAGGAAAAATGTCTCGCTGAGTGAAGGCATTACGTATGGGAAGGTGCCCGCAGTGGCTAAGCGGAATCCGGAAAAGGCCGTACGTAAAGCCGGGAAAAATAAAAGGCTAACCGAAGGCGTTAGACGCAGTCCCCGGTTGAGGTCTGCCGTAACCTAACTCAGTACACAACGAGCTGCTGCGTGTTGTCCGCCATAGGCGGGTAACATACGTTCCACGGCTGGAGATGCCGAACGTGCCCTCCCCGGGTAGCTGTATCCCGTGAGCGGCGGTCGGATTAACCGGTACATTCGCTTTGAAGCGTTGTATACACCGCCAAACTCCAGCAGATAGCACTCGGGTGGTAGGCCGCGTCTCGCATGTCGAGTCGAATGTTAGTTCGGATCTAGTTCCCTAGGTGGCGCCGCGGGTGCGGCGGGAAAGCTCGGAACTAGGTCACGGGATAGCCACAACGGGATCTCACGAGACGAGATGTGTGACGTCATACTGGTCATAACTAGAGCGGACTCGTGGTGGTTAGACGCCACCCGTTTTTGCTCTAGTTAGTGTTGGCAGTTTACAGGCCCCTAGCTGTCGGTTAGCTTGCCTAACATCTACTTTTTGTTGGACGAATCCTTCGGGAGGAGTCCAACACAGACGCCAAATAATTTGGAAGTCGCCCTCAGTGCCATGGCACAGGGGACGATCGACGCCGCGCGTCAGACTGCCAACGTTCTGTTGGAACTAGGCGAGGACCCGAAGGTCCCGTCTCGGGTCGAGGAATCTATGGATTCTTCGACAGAAGAGGCCGCCCGGACGCTCTCGGCTATGGCCGAGGCCACCGACCGGGAGAGGATGCCACCTCCACCACCACCACGCCCGGAGCGCTCGTCTGCAGCAGCCGCTTCGGGTAGCAAAGTGGATGTCCTGGACATTCCAATGTATCCTCCGGGATTCAAGACTCGGATCGAACGTATGGCACACGTCGATCGCGAGGCCGGTGTAGTCTACACTTCCTGGGGGACCTACATCCCTATGCACGCCTCCATGTTCGGATGCGGACCGTTGGCGGTGGAGCAAGGCGTGCCCGAGCCCATACCAGATGATTTCAAGACTCTGGTAATGGACTCGTGCAGTGACGAGTTGGCTGACAATATGCCAGTCTCTTGGCTTTGCAACTACCTGAAGTTAGCGGAGAAGATGGCGGTCAACGAGAGTCTGGCCCGAGCTGTACTGATCTCCGAGGGCATCACCCGAAAGGCCTCGGAGTTAAGAGAGTCTGAATCCGACATGGATACAGACTCCACAGTCACTCTGTCCTGCGCCTAAGGGTCCTCTCACCGAGAGCGATCTGGAGGCTGAGGATGTTCGCATCGCCGTCGAGAGGTCCACAACCGAGACCGACCCAGCTGCCGACATTCCGGACGCACCTGGCGAGATCTCGGAAGAGGACATCTCGCGCCAGCAGGCTGCTGTGGAGGCCAAGCGAGCCGAGCTTGCCAAGCAGCAGAAGCAGCTCACCGCAGCTCACCGGGCCTATCGCAAGCAGCAGGCCCAACAAAAAGCTAAGGTCTCATCCGACTCTGACTCCCCGGTCAGCGGAAGGAGGAGCCCTCGTACAGAGGACAGGAATCCACGGGAGTCGGATTCCAGTCCTGAGATGCCGGCGCAGCCAACCAAGGTTCAGCGCCGGAAGAAGAAGAACGGAGCGAAAGCGTCTCCGGCAGAGCCCACGCCCCCCACCAAGCCGAGGGGTAAGGGCCAGCCGAAGGCGCCCGCCTCCACCACCACAGTAGCCACCACAGTAGCCACCTCGGCTGCAGCTTCCACTGCCAGTACCAGCGGAAAAGGCGCCAAGTCCTCTACCAAGGCTTCGGCTGGTACCACTACCACCAGCCGAGCCAGCCGTAGGGGAGCCGGTATCTACACGGACAGTGAGGACAGCGACAGCAATCCAGAACTGCCCGAGTCGGCCAAATCTGATTTGGAGTCCGTGACAACGTGGGAAGAAATGACCACGGATGTCCCGAAGGACGACAATCAGAAATGGATGTGGAAGAATGCAGCCGAGGGGTTCAAGGAACGGACTCCCCGCTGCTTCGCGGACTGTGCCTACGACACGGTCCACTACATGTGTCCCGGCGCTGTCAATAAGGACGGTGACAGCGATGACGAGGAGTGGATGAAATCCGGCCCCTCGGATACGCCTGTAGGTAAATTCTACCTCATTTGGATTGATCAGCTGAAATCCAAATTGGGGTCGATTTACAGCTACGAGGCCCGGACGAAAGTCCAGTGGGCAATGACCCAATGGGGACCAACCGGCAACCGCCGACGGTGCCCATTCGAGTCATGCCAGCTGGCTCTCACGGGTGAGAAGATGTTCGAGACGAAGCCTCGCTTCGCTCGCCACATCGTAGAACATCACATGCACCACAAGCCTGTGATGATGTGTGTGCTTGGAGACCGCCCGAGCAAACAGTGTGATGGCTCGTTTAGCACTCACCGGCGCCGAGACATGGCTCTGCACTTGCAGAAAGCCCATGGTATCGGCCTGGAGAAAACCAGGAAACGAGCCATCAAGTGCTTCAACGAGCTCCTAGCCAACTGGGCCTCGTTGAGCGTGAAAGATGTTAAAGAGCAGGCATTCGAGACCGGATTCTGCTCATGGAAGAGCGGCAACTTGTTGACCTTCTCGTCCACGAAGTTTGGGATGCCCAGTGAGGTGCACCTGAAGGTGAAAAAGTGGCGAGGGGACGATAAGCGGGAGAAGGCCAAGGCCCGCTCGAAGGGTCCCGGCGGAGGCACAACAACAGCTACCGGTGCTTCCAAAAGGACCCGAGCAGACCGGTCCGTGAGCCCTTCGGGTAGCAAGGACCAGCCAAGACCAGCGAACCCAGCTGATCGTCGCGAGTCGGGACAACAAGTCTCGGCTCTGGATATGCCCAGCAACCAGGCCCGTAGGGCGGTTAGCCAGGCGGCCACACCGGCGACACCAACCACCTCTACACCTGCACCCGCGGAACAACGCCCGGGCGAAGCCTCTGGCAGCCAGGATGATGGGGGCGAACTCTTCGCTCCCCCATCCGGGTATTCATCTTGGTGGGCTGGAGAGGGATCTTCCGGCAAGCGCCCCACGTATAGTGAGTACGCGGCGAAGTTCCCTGCTATGGGACCAGCTGGACCCCAGTCGCAGGTCCTTACCTCCCTGGGCCGGACCAAACCCCGTGGTAGAGGCCGAGCTTCCCCGGGTGGTGGCCGAGGCCGGGGCGGGATAACGGTTGAGGGCCCGTCTGCTCCTCTAGCAGGTACTCCGCCTGCCTCAGTGGAAGCCACCGCGCCTCCACCAGTCATAGCTCCACCAACGGGCCCTCGGGCACCCCTGATGGAGCTAATTTCGGATACACTGTCAGGTCTTCAGGATCCAAACGGTTCAGATCCAGAACGAACTGATGGCAGAGTGGCAGGCATTGCACCGCCAGAAGTCAGTCGACTACTGGCGGGTGATGACTGAAGCCACCCTCAATCTGGTATACGAAGTCCAGAAGAGGGAGGAAGATAAAATCAGGCAGCTGGAAAAGGAGAGAGTCCAGGAGGCTCTAGAATCCTGCCGGCGTCAGCAGATGGAAGCTGAAAAGCTTAAGGAGTTCCACCAAGCTGAGAACGCCAGGTACATTCACAGGTTCAAGGAGGCTGACCTCAAATTTTTCCTGGCATTCGGGAAACATCTGGAGGAGTGGGACGGCTTACCGTCGTCCCTTATCTTCGTACCAGATGTCCCACCGGATGCCTCACCGGTCCCGGCTACTCCACCGGTTCCGGCCACTCCACCGGTCTTGGCTGCTCCGCCAGTTCCGGCAGCTCTCCTGCTCCCGCCCCCTTCTGTCACCCGGACTGCTCCAACTGCCACGGTTGCTTCACCTGCATCCGAGGCAATGGACAGTCCATCCGCGGTGATGAGGGCCTTGAGCTTGGGGAGCGATACGCCCAGTGAGGCTTCCGCGGCGCTCTCTGCGAGCAGCTGTAGCAGCTCGGCTCCATCTGCCTCAGTGGAGTCGGCTGAGAAGATGGACACGGATCCGGAAGATCTTTAAGTGTCCATCTGACGGTGTCTTCCTTGTACCCGAGGGTAAAAGCATTTAATATGCCAGAGGCACTGTTCCTTACGCTGGACCCTTAAATCTGGAACGGAACCTGCAGTGAAGATGGACGCTAACCCGACACGCCAAAAAGGATTACCACACCTACCCGGGGCTCCATCTTCCCATCTTCATTCCCCCTGTGGAGTGGGGACCTTCATGTGAGGGCATGAAGGAGCAGAATAACTTCATTGGGAGTCCACAAGGAGAAATCTCCTTCCATACTAACAGTGGGCATACCAGATTCGTAAAAGGCGACAAACTTGGGGTTTCTTGTGTCTTGGGGTGAGCATGTGGGCAGCTGGTGTCCATATGCACGGGCCTGGGCTTACATGCTTGTTTTTTGCCATGGGATTCCCCCTCAGTGAACCACATCTGAGTGATCAAAGGCCGTGGTTTGTCTGGCCCTGCCTATGGGACCAGGCAAATAAAAGAACACTTGCTATCCTTCGAAAAGAGTAGGGGAATGAAGCCCCGGTAGCGGTTTTCCCCCTCGACCCTCCTCATAGATTCGGTCATTCATCTCATAGATTCGGTCATTCATAGATTCGGTCACTGCTGTGTCGGGCAAGCAGCATATAAATACCTGTCCAAAAAGAAAAGAAAGGACTTAATGTCCGAGAAACCTTGAATGTCTGAGTTCCTTGATGGCCCCCGGACGTAAAACTAAACAAACAAACAAAACAAACAAACAAACAAATCCCATCTTCATCAGGGCACATCATAACAGCAACGTGGCTTGCCACCACACATATGTCGCCGGATGGAGCTGCAGAAACCAGTCGTTCCAGATTCGCCGGAAGTCCGGTATATTGTAAGGGTGATCCTGCTACCCTGGTAGGACACCTATATTTATCAGTATTATTATTTTTGTATAAATATATTTTTATACCATATCTATATTCTTGTAATTAAAACAAACAAAATTTTTCTCGGGCTATCTACCCCACCTCGGGTCGGTTAGTTAATACTGTAAAATTTTATTCATATCATCTGATTACTCGTCTACAACTTTTAAATGCGTCTCGTTTATAATAATAACATCATTGTAACACTGTTACTATATATCACCATAGGTCGATGGTGCATAAGGCGCTACTTCCTATTTGTTATTATTAATTATCATTACTTCGGGTTATATGTGACGATGCCTCATTATGTACATATTATTTATAATGCCCCTAGGTGTTCTATATCCTATACGAACTGTATATATAGACTTACCTATTTGTGTATGATATTACTGTATAAAGCTAACAATAGGTATTGGTTAATTACACCTAACCCTAGGTATAGTCTAGTGGGGGTGGTGTAGGGGCCGGTATCGTCATATATATATTAGTGCCGTTCATCCGAGAGACGTGTTCGTGTGGTGCCTGTTCCTTCTATGCCAGCTAGGTGTCGCTTTGTGATACCCCGTTGGTACAAGAGGGGGCGGCACCATGCCTCGCGTCCAGCTCCTACTAAGGAGCCGGACGAGCGGCAGAAGGTGACTGGACCTAGTCCAGTCCAGACGCGCAGCTTAACCTGTAGACTAGAGTGGAATAAAGTCCTACCCGACAGGTAGGGGTTTCTGGGGCTTTGCCCAACCCGAACTACTCGTGTTGTGTTGGTGTTTCTAGTGGTAAGCGAGCCAAAGAGCCACCCAGCATATAAGTCAATACGAACCATTACAATATTATGTATTTTGTTCAGTTTCAATCAATATGGCCTTCTTTGTAATGCTAAAATAATGATTTATGAGTTGAAAATAGCCTATTCCCCATCAAAAATAAAATGAAAATGAAAAAAAAGAGATTTTCTTGACACCTACATCCAAACCAGCCCATTTCAACTTTGTGTACCATCTTCGTTCCCTACTGACTCAAATAATATTCTAACATATACTTCATATCACATTTTCTGAAAGCTATTTAACTTTCCTCTTCGTTACCATTTGAATTAGTACTTAAATCTTGACATGATATAGGAAATGACCTCTACTATGTAAAGTTTGTTGAATAAATCAGTTTTCTCAAAATAATTCTGGGCACGAAAAGGTTAAAAATGATGATTCATGAAAATAAAAATAATGAAAAATGATTTATTTTGATGTGTTTTATTTCATACATAACTTTATTTTAAAAAAAACTAGTCGAATTATCATTATCATCACGCGCAAAGAATTCAGAGTATCTCATTTACATAATTAGCCCCACCCCTTTGTTTACAAAACAAGGGACCACTCGGCTACACCATGTGTTGTTTACAAACAAGGGGCCAAGTGACCACACTTATCCCCTAATTAGGTCATGTTACCATGGTTACCAGAATGCTGGCCTCTGATTGGCTGAGCGGTGGTTGCTTATCCCCTAAGTAGGTCATGTTACCATGGTTACCAGAATGCTGGCCTCTGATTGGCTGAGAGGTGGTCGCTAATCCCCTAAGTAGGTCATGTAGTCATGGCAAGGGTCACGTGACCAAATGGAGGCCTCTGATTGGTGGCATGCCCAGGGAGTAATATCCTTAGATTAGCTATAGTCCCATTCAGATACATACTATACTACTATATTCCCTGGGCCATAAAAATATTGTTTGTTTCCAGTTTCATGATTTGGAAAGGTAGGGTTGGTAGGTCGGTTTTTTATATATATATATTTTCTTTTTTACATGGTAGGAAATGTTAATTAGGGCACATATCAATGGATGCATCAAATTCTTTGATTACCTTGCAAATAATGATGGAAAAAGTTGACAACTGTGAAAGAGGGGGGAATATGAAAAGGAAAATGAATGAAAAAAAAAAAAATCCTCAAAAAAGCGTACTCTTGAAAAAAAATTAAGAAAAAATCCTTTCAAAAAAATGACAAATATTCTTCAAAGTCAAAAAAAAATAAATTGGCCCTGTTTTGCTAGGGTCGGTCGAGTAACTGGAAACACAACTTTTTTTTGGGCCATATAATAACAGTGTTTCGCCCTAAGTGGCCCACTGACATCTCTTTACAAGTGCAGGCTACATGGTAAGTTTCCAACGCCGCCTTCCAATGCCCATGCATGCACGAAACAAAAACCAGGACCCATATGCTCTCCAGGGTTCATGAGTTAAGGAACGATATTTTTATGGTATTATTTGAGATTAATGTTAGTGTTTAAGCTATTCAGGAGGGCTGAGTATGACTGATATTATAGGAGACGGTTTTGTGTGTACAATAGTGATGCAATAGAGAGTGAAAGATATGATATTGTGATGACAACTATAACCCAGTGGGCACAGAATGTTGCATCAACATTGACAACCGGTTGGTATTTTACTGATTTAGTTGATCAACCTGTCTTCAACACTTTTTCAACGATTTTTTTTCAATGTTGTCAACCATCACCAGTTCAACATCCAATCAACAGTTCACATATTGACGCTGAAATATTGTTCTCAATTCAACATTCATTTGTCAATGTTGAATCAACAATATCGATTTCAATATTGATTCAACATTGACATGTCAACAAAGAATCCCCTAACAAATATCAATGTTGTTTCAACATTGACACAATGTTGAAACAACATTGAATCAAATAGAAATACAAACGTTGAATCAGCGCTGATGGTCAGATGTTGAATCACAGTTGATTTTGATTTTGTTGTGTCAACTTTCAAATTCAACTATATTTCAACACTGATATGTTGATATGCAAACATTGCAAGCGTTGTTTCAATACTGAATCAACGTTGATGTGCCCAGTGGGAAATAACTGGGGGCCAGGTGTCATAATGTTCTTTGTTCAATATCATACCCATTCCTTATTTTGATTTTGTGTTGCTATCGCGATGTAGTGTTGATGGGATATGGTATTGATTGCATGCAGCTGGCTGCGCTACATTGAGAATGGATTGACAACAAACATCATCCCAGTATTAAAGCCCACGAATCCCTCAGTGATGAGGTCAGATCACCTACTTTGTATTAGTCCTCAGAATAAAAAGAGTTATACTCCCAATCATACCAATACAATACGGAATGGCGGGCATGATAGACAATACTGTTTAGTATGTAGTATTAGTGGACCCGCCAGTACTGCATCGATGCATCATGCTGACAGTTTAACAGAAAACTTAGAGCACCATGTGACCCTTAAAGGATGGACACAGAGAAAGAGTGAAAGATCATGTACTAGGTTTTACGTAGACTGGCTTAAGGTCTCGGACCACCAAAACATTTCCCACTATATTTTAATATAAGATAACACCCCAGCAATGTGATAGAGAAAGATTCAAAATTTTCAAAATAATCATAAATCTTTAGGAACATATTAGTTCTTCATTCTGAATCAATAAGAAATATGGTTTGACCAATCCAGTTTTTTTCTGTAGGCCTGTGTACAAACTCACCCCAGGATCCATCTTGGAATTTGCTGCAGAACTGCCAATTTTCACTATTTCTTCTGAATTTTTTCTAACCTTCCCAGACATGGGATAGGCCTTTCATATTTCTTTTCCCTAAATCAGAACAAGTTACAGATTTTATGGATGCATAATAATATTGGTTTCAATAATTTTCAAACACTAATATAAACCAATCAGAGGCCACCATGTCTGAAATGCCTACTTTTACTGTATGATCGTCACTGGCTTCAGTTCTATTTTGGTGGTCCAAGATCTTAAAAGGGGGGTTGGGTGGGAAATTATGTTGGATATGCTTTTTCTGGCAAGCCTTATGTGTTTTGAGTCTTATCTGAAGTTTTTGTGCTCGTCAGATATTTTAAACCTTCAAAATTGGGTGGTTGTCTTACATCAATGACCACCAGTATTTTAGTGCTTGGGGCTATGAATAAAGCTGTGGGAGGATAGAACAGGAGGATGCCCAAATATAAAGGAAATATTCACTGCACATCCCTGAAATTACTCAGGGGAATCAATAACTGTATGAGAAACAATGTCCAAGCATTATATGGTCTAGCTTCCAAACCATACTTTGGAAATTGTGATAAAAATAGCAATAAATGTAAGAAAATAATCGAAAAAAGGGAAAAAAATCAACATCTTTCACATCAAAATGTATCTTTTACATGATATTTGAGAAGAATAGTGCTTGAGTTTCCGTTCCATGGTTACTATGATTAATCTGAGATATTAAGAGATAACACTGAAAGGGTATAGCATGCCAAAATGAGTGTTTGGCCTCAGTCACCATTTTTCCAGAATTTCCTGCCATTTTCCATCATTCTCTGAATTACAATAAGAACCTCATTTATTGTCAACTTAGCAAACTGGCACTGCATAATATTTTCAGAAATACCCTGCAAAAGAGGATTAGACAGTGACCAAGTGCAGTAGCCTGATAAAAATGGTAAAAATACCTAAAATTCTAAAAAATGTACATAAAAAATAACCAAAATTATATCTTAAAGAGCAGAAATTTATTTTTCTTAACCTGATCAAGGATACATATCACTGTGGTATGTTAGGCAATGATTATTGGTCACACTGTATTCCTTTCAATGCTTTACATCACATGTACCATCCATCCATGAGCCAACTTACCAGTCACTGTGGAGTGTGGATCTGGCAGCACTGGTCCAAACTGCTGAAATAAAAATGTCCATAATAAGTTTTCTTTATTACTACTGATTTGCCCTGACTATATATACATGATAGAAGTTCAAATACAGACAATTCGCTCATTATGAGATTTTTGGCTTATTATTTATTTATATTTTCTACATTTTTGGTTATTTTTCATCTATTTTCTATATTTTCCTTAATATTTA
The DNA here is from genome assembly GCA_949317995.1 of Acholoe squamosa. NCBI lineage: Eukaryota > Metazoa > Annelida > Polychaeta > Phyllodocida > Polynoidae > Acholoe > Acholoe squamosa. The sequence goes on along the minus strand of OX439035.1, from coordinate 96,571,449 downwards.
AGATAGAGACATGGGACAAACACTGTCATGTCACTCTGAACATGGACATTCCAAGTCAATGATAAAAATACAAGTATTTTTGAAATTTGACATGAACTTATCAGCACAGTTAGCTCACATGAGTGGTAGTTACTGTAACAACACACTGGGATTTGGGACTGACAGGGGTCCCTTGGGTGTCAGGCTCCATATCAGCCCTACCACTTCCTGTGGCAAATTGAAATCCCCTCACTCTTGAACTGACTCTCCTGGAGGAAGGAAGGGTACTTTCAGAGCAAATACCTAAGTTTGTACCATATTTTCTCTATTTATTTGTGACTAATCAAAGGAATGGGTAAAAAAAAGGAAACATCCTGGGAATATGGGTGAGTCATTCTTTAAGGCAGGGCACACCTTTTTTCCCGGCAATAGGTTAGAGCCAAGACCAAGTACAGACTGCAAGCCAATCTTTAGTGCCACAGAAGAAGACTATGCTGAAGTAGTAGTCAAGACTGTTGTGACTGTTTCAAAAAAGAAAGTGGAGGTAATGGAGACCCTGAATGCTAAGGACCAAACTATTGAGTGTATGATACTCCAGCCGAGGAAATCAACTGTGACATATGAGCAAAAGTATAACTCCAACCCTGACATACCAGCTGGAGACTTTACAACAAACAAACTTGTAAATCCAGAGAAGATACTGGAGCTCTACAATGAGGTAATAAGGGAGCACAGGAGAAGTTCAATGGATGTACAGGGGACTTAGAGTGGGGAGAGGCAAGGAAATGGTCTATGTGTTGGAGCATGGGACTTAAGTGTAGCAAGTGTGCCTTTGTTTCTGCAGTCCGCAAGCTGTATGAAGAGGTAGAGACAGGAAAAAGAGGTAGGAAAGCAGGGAAACTAATGTATCTATGCATGCTGCCATGTCTAGGTGTGGTATGGGTGCAGCAGTCACAGACTTGATGCTTTCTATGAATGTGCCAGCTCCAACGAAGAATCCAATCCAGAAAATGGCTAACAAAGTCAACAAAAAAATCGAGGAGGCTACCAAGAATGACATGAAAGCTATCATCCAGAAAGAGCAGGACTTGAACAAGAAAAGAGGAGCTGAGAATGAAATAGGAATGATATTTGATGGGCGCTACAATAACTCTAGCAGGAGTGGAGCAGGTAGAACACCGACTCAGGCAGGGACCCAGTGCGCCTACATTGGAGCATCAGACACCATGAGGAACTCAAAACCTATAGTTCATGCAGAGCTACACAGCAAAAAGGGTCCCAACCCAAATGTATCTCCAGACACAGCCATTGGGAATGAGGCAGATTATCTGAAAAAAGGCTTGGAAGATGTATCATCAAACGGGGGCCCTTCGGTCACTGTGGTAACTACAGATGGGGACAGTGCTACAAAGAAAGTTCTACGGGAGGGAGGATTGGAACATCAGAATTGTGTGAAACATATCTCCCGGAGCATGGACAAGAAGAAGGAGAACTTGTTCCCTAAATTCTCAGATGATTTTGTACCAGGACAAACTAAAGATGACAGGAGAAAACTCTTTAAAAGGTTCATCACAGATCTAACTAGACGGACAAGGGCAGAGCTTCAAGCATTTAGAGAAACACCGTGGTAGTTTGGAAGCCCTTAAGCGCCACGCCAAGTATCTGGATGATACCATGATCCTGTGCTACAAGGGAGACCATAGGCTTTGTAGGGAACACTCATATGCATGTACTGTGGAGAAACCCTGGGTACGGCACTTCATTTCAGAGTTCTCCAGCCACAAGCTTTCTCTCATTAGACCCACCGACAATGACAAGATTCTTATCAAGAAACTGCTGCAAGCACAACTCGGTGAGGATGTGTTGGAGATAACTTACCTCAACAGAACGACAAACAAGTGTGAAGCTACAAACAGAGCTATCAGCAAGGCTCTACCCAGGCTGATCAAGTTTCCAACGAATGCTGCTGGTCACCTGCACGCTGCTATCAACTCTGTAAACCACGGTCCCGGTGGGTCACTCCAACAGTTGTGCCTCACACTCGGGGTTCCCCTGTCCCGGCAGTCCACTGTGCTACGTCAACTGGTAGCTAGAAACAGAAGATGGAGACAAGACAAAATTAAACAGAGAGGCAGTAGATTTAAGAGTGCAAAGCTTAGGCGTCAAAGTCATGAATTCAAGTTGTACAACCATGCAAAGCAACTAGCCTGCTACAACAGTGCTGGGTTCCGTAAAAGGCAAAAACTTGAGGAGCACAAAATAGAAACAACCGAACGGGTCCAAAGTTTTACAGTGTCATACTTGGATCATTCTTACTACTTTGACCCATCCTTAGACAGTTTTTACCACAGGAAGGCTGCTGATCATGACCACTCATACTGCTAGTAAGATTACTCAGTAACTGAGCTGCGTCTGCATCATATCATTCGATTAGGGATGATTTTTCCGTTATGAAAGTGGTGGGGGTCGGGGGGGTCAAAACTTTTAAAACTAACAATTATGAACTGAAACATGAACACATAACATCCATAAGCTTAAGCTGCCCATAGGTTTTGCCACCTTTAAAAGATACAGCTAGGTTGGTGGTACTTAGTGCAGTAGCGCTGTAGTACACAGCCCCGTCGCTCAGCGTTTGTCTGGTGGTCTTCTATGCACAGATGGTCGACATTAATGCATAGGGAGTTGCCATATAAATGTGACACTTCTTTGTCATCAGGCAGTTCAAAATATCACTGTTCCAGCATTAGAACCAGTCTGTGTACATAGTACTTCTGACTGGGGATACTCAGCTGTGGCACAGCAAGGCTAACCTGGCCATATTTCACCTTGCTATGGCCTACCTTTGCTCCCCCCCCCCGATCTAAACACCCATTTTCCCTCTCCTCACACCTGTCCCTGAGTTTTTTTAAGTTTACCTTCACACCATTCCCTAAATTCAACCTGTAAATAATCAGAAACACATACTTACATGCAGGTTACAGAACATGTTGTCTGCTACTGTTGATTGCTTAAGGTCTCGGACCACCAAAACATTTCCCACTATATTTTTATATAAGATAACACCCCAGCAATGTGATAGAAACAGATTCAAAATTTTCAAAATAATCATAAATCTTTAGGAACATATTAGTTCTTTATTCTGAATCAATAAAAAATATGGTTTGACAAATCCAGTTTTTTTTTCTGTAGGCCTGTGTACAAACTCACCCCAGAATCCATCTTGGAATTTGCTGCAGAACTGCCAATTTTCACTATTTCTTCTGAATTTTTTCTAACCTACCCAGACATGGGATAGGCCTTTCATATTTCTTTTCCCTAAATCAGAACAAGTTACAGATTTTATGGATGCATAATAATATTGGTTTCAATAATTTTCAAACACTAATCAATAACCCTTGCGCCAAAACAAGCATTGAACATGAGCCATTCCCAGTCAGGATCCACCTCGCCGCGTAAAAAGCACTCACAGAATATTCTACAAGATTTTAACTGTACCTCCACATCATTCACTTTGTATATACATGCACATGTACCTCTATCACAAGTAGTAAAGACATTGAACTCACAATAATCGATTAAATAGTCTCCTTCCTCACCACCTCCCTGGGCGCGGCCATTTTGTGCCTCTGCCCTGATTCTAGTTATAAACTCATCGCTGATAGGTGGAGAGGAAGAAGGCTCGACCCGTCTAAACCAATCACAATCAGGGATACAACTGCCCACTGACGTCATACGACCAGCGGGGGAGCAAGCAATATCAGAGTCCGCGGAATCTAGTCATTGTTTTTTACACTTAGGTGCCTTGTGATTGGCATCCCCGCATTTACGACACTCATGGGGGTATCTGCATGACTTGTTGTCACATTCCTCATCGTAATTCCACTTCAAACAACCTTTTGTGTCACTCTCAGATGCGGCTGTCTTAGGCTTGCGGCGCCTGTTACCAGAATTACTCAGGTGTGTCCACCACAGGTGGGACTCCAGGTGTAAACAAGGACGTGGTGGAGGCTCTATGCCCTCTTACTCCACTCCTGCTAGATCTCTGATCTAATTCCCCTACAATAGGTCCTCTGCAGTTACTTCCTACAGGAGGCTGGTGGTGAGTTCCACATTTGAAACAAAACTTATCAGTCATCACCACCTGGGAATCAATCAAAAATCACACACGACATGAGACCAGTACATACTGGGTGAGTGAGTAATGGAGGAGTGGTTACTAACAACACAGTAACCAGGGTGGAGGTAGGAGTGTGTGGATAGGCACACAGGGGGCAGCACTAAGCTGGAGTAGGGTTATACCGGTACCTCACTAATACTTATATAATGCATTATATATCACATAAACCAATCAGAGGCCACCATGTCTGAAATGCCTACTTTTACTGTATGATCGTCACTGGCTTCAGTTCTATTTTGGTGGTCCGAGATCTTCAGTTTCTGATTGTGTGATAATGATTATGATATATTATTGGAAAATAGGCCTAGTATTAATAAAAATATAATGAGTTATAAGGAGACACCCTGGGGCACTGCACTTTCAGTCATTTTGGTGGTGCGAATAAGTTTAAAAAAAGATTGAAATTTTATGTATAAGAGGCAGAATTACTTTATGAATTTGTAGTGCCATTAAAGGAGGAGATGTAGGGGTCTTGCAGGAAAAGGTATCTCATTACCAAGTTTTGTAAATTTTGAGAAATTGTCAATAATGTACAGACTCAGTTGGTTGGCAGCCATATTCAAGACCCTTTTTGCCTCCAATGGTGAAGGTATATGATGTTGATCCGTGTATCAACTTTCCCGCCTTTTTTGGCAATGTGTTGCGAATAGCACAGTTTTGTGGGAGTTATGCGAATAGTGGCTTGGTGGTGCTAATAACCTGGGTGAGGGAGTGCTGATGCAACAGGATGGGGGGGCCATCCACAAATGACATCATGCTGAAGGGGGGAGGGTGGTCAGGCCGGCATGACGAAATAAATTTTCCATATACCTTCAGGATTGCAAAATTGGCAAAAAAACATGAAGGGGGGGTCTAAAAAGGTGAAATTTTGCATGATGTCATTTATGGATGACCCCTGGGAGCCAATCACAGGCTTTTCAATTTTCGCATTATCAGCAACTTACATTGCTGCGTTATATTTTAAAGTCACCCTCTTCAAGATTCCATATAACTCATGTACCTGGTATTCACAAGTTAGTTGATATAGAAAGCAAGTATACATGTTTATGAATGCAAAACCTGGTTGTCATGGAGACATGACTTCCTAAGATGTGGCCTATTGTTTAAAAGTGACCTACATGTACATATTTAGGAACATAGATGGTCTGGTTTACTATGCATAGGTATGTATTTTGTGTAGATATGAGTTAGAATGTTATCACTTCATATTTTCATAATGGCTTAGCCTAGGTTTATCAAAATTTTGATATTTGGTAATGCTATATGGCCCTCATAATTGAATGTAATATGAGTGACCTTGCTCAAGGTTAAAGTCATAAGGCTTGACCTTGAATATACAAAATTCACTATTAGGTGATATCTATGACCTATGCAGTTCCACTCCTAATGACCTACATGTGGGTTAGTAGTGAAAACCTTATATCACAAGACATCATCATCTGAAATGGTGCATATTTAGGCATACAGGACATTATGTACAAATTTCCAATCTTCTTATGCCAAAACTCTGGCTTTAGTGCTTGGGTTAATTGAATAACAAAATGAAAGGGGCACCTGACCCAATGGGGAGAGACTACGGGTGATTAAGTGCGTTACTAGGAGTACCTACTTAGCGTTTAATTGACGTTATTTGAAAGCACTCGTGGGTTTAGGGTTCAATATTCCACTCCCCGTGCAAATAACATCAATTAAGGCATTTATCTAATAGATTTCTCCATTTTATATTAATTTCTTACCTAATAACCCAAGAATAAATACAGGAGATGACATTTTGTAAGAGCCAGCGATCCTCCCCAGTTCACCATGCGAGTAGCCATTGTTATTATGTTATTGGCTAGCCAATAACATAGTCACGTAAGGGGAGTCGATGCAATGGAATGTGGCCAAATGGGTAGACTTGCCATAAAGGTCCTTAGGGTTCACATAGGATTAGACTGAGACAAGTAGCTTGGACAAGTCTAAGGTACCTGGATCTAGGGATTGAGGTAGCTTCGTTAAAAGTTTTAAGGACAAAACCCAGTTTAATATTTCAAATCTGAAAGAGGTATTTGTCATGTTACAAGAGGATTTTAAAATGTTAGGATGTGGTAAAGTCATTAGTCATTATAATGACAAAACTCCTTTGTTAGATGGAAGTTATACATGTATTGGGATGAAAAAGTAAAATGCACAGATTGTCTCAAGGTGAGTTTAGCCTTAAGAGAAATAGCCATGTACATGCTCACACATCTGGATGGACCAGATATAATCCTCTTAATTAGGTAGTAATTATGTCATTGGCTTATTGGAAGACGGAGAGATTCCAGCTTGCTGCACAAGGGGTTGAGTGGGTTGTACTGTTTACCTGTGACCATTAACCCCTTCAGGGCCAACTACATGTATAATAGTGTAAACATATGATACATGTATTATATTGACGGTAGCTATGATACAGGATGTGAAGTGTTATATTATATTTGCATGTAGCATACCACTTTTGCATGTACATGTAATTTCATATAGAGTCTAGCCCTTTGAACATAGAAACCAATAACATCTTAGGGCTGTGAAATAGCCCTAACCTTAAGCATTTTTGTTCTTCCTCGTCGGCCGCCCAACTTTCCAAACATTTTTCATATTGAACCCAAGGTTACCATGCACTGAGCTCCTAGCACTAACAAATATAATATCCATAGATGATTTTCACCTACTTTTTGTCTCCATAACATTAGAAATAAAAACTCCAATGCATTTACATAGCGAACCGTTTCGCCACCCGCCTCCACCATGACACTGAAGAATTAGACGGAAGTGGGCGCCTGACACAGTTACGGGGTCAAAGGTCAGCAAACCGCAATGGCAGGTGCCCAGACGTATTGATATGGAAAATCATTGGATTCTGATTTATTTCGAACAAAATGGAGATATAAGGCATGGCATGTCCATCTAGGATACCTTAGGATGTTTCCATGGCACAATTGGATTCTATGCTAACGAGGTGTGCAAACATCAGGCATGTCGGACAACTTATTCAAATTGTTCATATACATTGGCTTCTAGTACCGTTCGGCTTGGTGTATAGTGGACAGCGAGTCTGTCTCTTGCCACAGCGGCTGGGGAACAATTCCCATAGAACCCTGAACAGTTTTAACTGGAAATGTATGGAGAGGTTGACTTTGTATATTTCTCGTCATTTCTTAATCATGGCCAGACTCTAACCAAAGGCTTCTTGAAGAAGAACAAAAGGTACCAGAGTAGGGTTATGGCCTGATAATGCACCGGGGTTATGAGCAAATAACACTGTCCAAGCCAAAATCGCCATCCAGTTATACACCGATACTTGAAGGCTCCCTATAAATGCCCAATTCGCTGTCAACTTGAATTTCTCACGTGAATTTCCTTAGGCGTGGGGTTTCTGTAGACTGCTCATATTATAAAAGACCTAGATTTGAGTCATTATATACTACAACGTTATACCATCTGTCTGTCAATATGGAGTGCACAGTCTAGTTATGAGTGGAACCTTTTGAACACCTGCGGAGATGACTAACTGGGGACAGTGTATACTGGTATTTGTATATGGATGGGATATGATAAACTGTCATCATCTGTGAACAAAACGCTCATAAGAATAGCATTATCAATATCATTGATCTGTATTGTTCTCAATGGCTTCTTTGTAATAATTATAATGCAACGAGGCCATGGATTTTCAAAATCATTATCAATTAATCGTAATTGTTTGTTCTTGATTTTTGTTACACAGGCATAGATTTCAAAGTTAAAAGTGTGGTGTTGGACGGAAAGAAAGTACGTATACAGATATGGTAAGTATGAACCACCAGCACAACTACATATATCTTAGCCAACGGAATGTTAGCACAAATAGCGTTTGAGCCTGCTACTATTGAACACTACACGAAATTTTATCTTTGAGTTCACTATACGAATTATCATATCCAAAACTGTTATATATCATAGCAATTGACTAAAATGTAAAGAATAATGCAGTAGCATTTGAGTTGTATCCCATGGCTTTGCCTTCTTTACTGTAGGGACTCTGCCGGACAGGAGCGATATGAAACCCTGACAAGGCAATACTTCCGCCGAGTTCAGGTAAGGATGATGGTGTGAGTCTCTAGTGGGCCTAATGATGCATCATTTGGGGAGTACATTGAAATATATATTAAATGTAATTACTTTGCACAAATAACCGAGCAAACTGATCCTTTTGAGAGGGTGACATGACGACATTATCCGGACCAAACCACGATTTAAATTATATAGGTCTCAGAGTCTATTGAGTTGTGTATGTGCGCTCCATTGATTTGGGGCCAGCTGGGAGTATGTACACTAATCGAGCACTACTCATCTATTGGTGTGTCATCACAGGGGAAATCCCAATGCAAGGCATTTTTCATGCTCTCGTGGTGGAAAAAAAGATACAACAAAATATCAAAGGAGCGTAGAGCAAGACAAGGATGGGTAATGCACCCCGGGGTAATGCAGTGCGGGAAACACGATAACAGTGTGACTGTATTATATAAAAGGCACACGCACCAACTTGAGTGGTTCTCCATACAGAGGTTGTGGAGAGAGGGTTAGAACAGTGTCAGTCACTGTAGTTCCATGTCTGCTTTGAGCCCATAGGATTTGCACCGTGACTGCAATGTTCCATGTCTGCTTTGAGCCTACTCGGTGCGTTCGAGTACAGCCGAGGGATCAACGCTGGTTTGTAAGGCCACCCCCTATTGGTCTGCCCCATGTAGGTCAATGTTGATCCCCAAGTCAACTTACTACACTTCCAAGCATAGTTAAGGACTGGTACCTCGCCAGACCTGGCTGGGGTGGAAGGGGGTGGAGGGAACCAGCTGAGGTGGGGTAGTTAGCGTTCGAGGTCACCCCTACCCATAATGCACTAGATATCGATAGAAAACCGCTGCCCGAACGCCTCGCCTGTCAAGCAGTCTGTACCAGTATGTACTATATTTAGCCTCAACCCCTACCCCACTTCTAGAGATCCAGTTCGGGCCCTTGATTAAAAGCAACGTCAGGGCAAGAGGCAGCTCATGCTAATTATCATGGTAGACAGGCTAGACTTAGGGAGGATCCCCACTATTATACTCTGTATTCATTGTTTTCAGACATTCATAACCATCAGAATGATTTAAAAAGATATGCTGGAATTGACCTTAAACTGCCTTTATTATTCGTGTCAGAGACATGAATATATATACAGTAGTATATATATACGCCATGTATTATCATTTGATACTGGAAATACAGAGTGAAAAAAAATCTCTCTAATGGGACACCCATGGGTTACTGTAACAATTGTGTGTTGAGTTTACACACTTTGTAGCACGCTTATTTGCAGCACATTTTTACTCACTTATTTTTTCAACACACAACACACTTAACTCAAAAGTGTGTTAAAAAGTGTGTAACTCTCAGAATTGTGTTGACAGAAAAAGTGTGTTGACATCAAAAGAGTGTAAACATAAAGTGTGTGGAGATTAACGTGTGTTAAACTTTGAGGTGGGGGGAGGCAGTGTTAGTGGGGGGGGGGGTATCGGCTAGGTATCTCTTCGACGACTTGTAGATACAAGGTAAGGGATGCGGATGGGATTAGCACCGGTCAGTGTTGTTTTAGCACTTCTACTGTCTCCTGTCCATCCTAACCCTAGACCTGTGGTCACTTATGGGGAGCTTGGTGTGCAGGGTTTCCGATATTTTATAAATGTATCAAACAGAACAGAAGAAGTGGTTCCATATAGACCATGGGGGATACTTTTATCAAGACTATGCTTTAATTCATATGGATTTAGTTATTTACTAAGAAAGAAGTCAGGGGCTCTGCCCCCAAGCCCCCGTTTCCTTCTCTTTTTTCCCTTTCCTTTTTTTCTTCTCTTTTCCCATTTTCAGTTCCCTTCAAATGCAATTCATTAAAATGTAGCTCTATTAAACAGAGGAATTTTCAATTACACATGTAGTGAGGGTCTACAGAGAAGAAGTTAACCCCCAACCCCCCGCTTATGGTTTTTCCTCATATATATTCAGATTGTCATTACTTTCCTTAACAGATGGCAGCCCCATTCCACTGTTACCCATCCTAGGTCCTGACAAAACCTTGGCCTGCTAATCTGTCATACTGCCCTAATGTTGCATCTACATGTTGTCGAACAGAGATGCTACAGGGGTATCTTTATTTTTCAACATTTATCATCACTTCAGTTTGTCTGTTAAGTTATTCCAGGCTCTTGCATTTAAAGCCAGTCCATCACTATACAGTTCTTCTCTGAGCCATGATGAATGAATGGTGCAAATTCTGACCTGAAATATTAAGAAAACAAAGGATTAATGTTTAAGGTGAAGAGCAAAGGAACATGTTATACAAAGATAAAACATTATTCATGACAAGAACGCCACAGGAGTGATTGATAGTACATTAGAATATTCCATGATTAATTCATTAATTTCTTTTTGAGAACTCACAAGGATGTCTATATAAGGCCTTCATTGAACTATACATACCATGTATACATTGTACTATAATGATATCAACATTTCAAATTGTAGAATAGCCCCACTTGCTAGTTCCTGATAACTTACTCTTCTTAAGTCCATGTGGGTACCTGCAGGCATTGGAAGAAGCAATTATCTGAAGAGAAAAAAAAACGAGGATATTGTAGCGCCCGTTCGTATTATGAATGATCGAAGAACACAACCCGTCAAGTAAAATTAACTCGCTTGGTTTATTGCCCTGGCACTCCTTGGCCACACCATCTAAATGCAATCTGCTGGTAGAAATGTCGTCTGCAACCTCCTCCGGGAGCTAGCTGCTTGACTGTTCACCTCGGGCTGTCGGCTGGATCTGCCCTCCGGTGGAACTAGTCGGGCTTTATATACAAGTCTCCACTGAGACCCTGCCTCTCGTGCAGCGTTTCGGCAGACCACTCCCGAGCGTTGAGACTTTCCCCGAATGACTGCGTGGCAGTCATTCGGTGGACAAGCCTCTCCGCTACACTCCTCCCAGCTAATTTAAAACTCTGCGGGGTGTAAAAACTAATACCCTGGACGGAGAACTACGTCCCTATGTTAACTACAGCGTCACTGAGAGAGAATAATAATAAAATGTCGTTATATTACATACACATCGTTGTTATTATTTACAAATGATCAATCGCAATATGGGCCCTTTCGCCAGTAATTCTGGGCCCCTAAGGCTTAAGGCCGTCTGCTTCTTCCCCGGGTCCACTTCCACTGCCCCGGTTGTGCTGCAGCGATACCTCTCCGGACTGCCTCCACCGACCTCCCTCCGGACTGCGCTCCACCGACCTCCCTCCGGACTGCGCTCCACCGAACTGGAAGACAGGACACCCAGGTAAGTTTTCATTTGGGAACAGGTTCGGTTTGGTAAACGTTTCGACCAAAAAGACCCCCCCCCCTTTTTCCTTCCTTCTCTCCAGCCGTGTACTCAGCCCTGGGTTCCCCCTTGTCCTTCTCCCTCCTCTCAGCTCCCGCTGAACTCCTCCCTTCTCCGACCGTGTACTTCGGTCTTACTGCCTCCCCGACAACTGCTCCGGCCCTTCCCCGCCGAACGTCTCCCGTTTCTCCGGCCGTGTACTCGGTCCAGGCTGCTCCCCGACCACCCTGTCGTATATCTTCCTCAGCCCTCCCCGACCGCTCCCGTTCCCCGAACGGCTCCCCGACCTCTGCTATCAACAAGGAGTGACCAGCTTACCTAGTTTATTCAACCGCGTCGTCGTCTTCCTCCTCACCGTCCTCCTCTGGTTCCCCCTCTCCTGCAGCCTCCTCCGTCTCCGGCTGCTGCTGCTCCCAGGGCCGGCCGCAGGTTTCACAGGTATCCCGTTGGCTTAAGTCCACAAATCTGTTCCGGGTTATAACCACAGTCTCGAACTCACCTCCTGGGAGCATCACTAGAGAGGTGGTCTGGCTCCCCTCCCCTAACTGGCGCACATCTGGCCCCTGCTCCTCCGGGGGCAGTAGTCTGTGCCAGTCGTCTCAGGGTCGCCGACCCTTGGTAATCCGATTGCCAGGGGTTACGCGCCCCAGCCTCCTTAGCATGTCCTTCCTCCGTAGCTCCGCCGGACATCCCGGGCTGTGGAGATGCACCAGGACCGTCCGGTGGCGGAGCTGTGGGTGCGGGGGTGGATGTCACCGGAGTCCCCGGCTCCCAGTTTGATAACACTGTTACACGTGGTCCCGCCTCCATCGGTGGTGGGGGTAGTTTAGCATCATTCAGGGAGGCCCTCACCCCCGCCGGTAGTAGCACTCTGGTCTCCCCCTCCTCCGCGTCAGTTAGTTCCAATTTCATGAGAAATTCGCCATGGGGCGAGTTCACCACTAACCCATCCAGTCCTATGGCTATCACTCTCCCCTCCCCCCCTTTCACCGGTGACTGCTCCTGCCTTTGCTGCCTGGCCAGGAGTTCAGCGGCTTCCCTCTCATCCTTCTCCTTCTGTCTCTTTTCCGCCTCCACCTTTTCTCTCTCCTGCTTTTCTATCTCTTCCCGCTGCTTCCTCTCCTCATCTCGCTGCTTTTTCTGCTCTGCCTCTTGGGCTTTCTTCCTTTTCTCCTCTGCCTCTATTCGCTTGGCTTCAGCTGCCCTTTTCTTTTCTAGCGCCTCCAACTGTTTCTTCAACTGCTGCGTCTGAATATCAATCCCGGCCAGTCCAGTGGGAGATAAGGTAGAGAGCACCCCCTCCTCCACCGCCCCTTGCGCCGCCGACCCTGACTCGGCGGGTACTACAGAATCCCCCAATTCCTTCCCCTTCACCGACCCCGCCGAAGTATCCGCCGAAGGAGTTTTCACCATAGCAAGGGCATCGTCCAGATTAAGAGATCTGTTTAGTGACACGTCTGTAGCCTCAGAGACATTCACCGAAGTGTCCAGTCCATACAATGTGAGTTCAGTGCCCTGGACCCCCACTGGGCCCCCTTTTTCCCCACTTCCTCCGGCTTCCTCCTCAGGTCCCTCCCCCAACACCTCCTCCTCGTAAGACTTAAGTTCCTCCTCAAACCCCGGATCCACTAAATCATAGTCCACCTCCGCCCCCGGGAACAGTCTCTTGAGTCTTATCATCATTTGATTAGGTGTTTCCCCCTTCCTGCCGTACTTGGCACACAGGTCTGCTATCTTAGCTTTTTCCTCGTCTATCTTAGTCCTCACTTCGGCGGTGCTGGTGCGTACAGCTGGTTTAGTCCGACTCCCCACTATCCCCCCCGAAGACACAGGTGGGCCCGGTGGCGGCTGCTCACCCAGCCTCCCCCCGCTGCACTCCCTCTCCGGAGAAGCCTGAGCTGACGCTGCTGCCGCCGAGGACTTCCCCTTGCCCCCTTTTATATTCTTTTTTACCCTCTTCTTCTCACTTTTACCCCCCGCTGGGGTTCTTCCTCTTCCCTGATGAGCGGGTGCCAGCGCAAGGTGGGCCCGCCGGAGAGCTCTTCGATTTTGCCTCCTCTTGCTTCTTCTCAGGTGATATCTGGATTAACATCTGCTCCAACGTGTGTGCAGACATAGTGTAACTGCCAGGAGTGTCGCCTTCCCCCAGCTGTATTCCTGGGGAGCTTAAGTCACTGAAGGGGCTACCCCCCAGCAACACCTTCTGTGGGGTTAGCTGTTTTCGGGGCTTACTTCCTTGTCCTCTGGTGCTTCCTACGTCGGGGAACTCCAGCATCACCGGCTCCCCCGGCTGCCATTCGTCTGCGTCATACTCTTTATGTACAGATCTTATATGCCCCCGGAGGTCGCCCTCCCTCTTCTTGCGAACTTGGTGGGAGCACTCTGGATACAGTGGGCAGCGGTGCCCAAGCCCCGCTCCGGCGTGGCCCTCCACATGTCGCTCCAGGGTGTCCTTTCTTGCAAATACTTTTACTATTCCCCTGTCGGCGCACGTCTGGCAGGCGAACTCCGGAGTGTCTCCGGCTCCCTCCCCCTTGGACTTGGCCTGTCGTGGCATGCTGGCCGTGAAGACCTCCAAGTCGGCGTAGTGGATAATTTCTCGTCCTCGTAGATTAGGTGCTTGCTTCTCTGTCGGATTCTGAGTTGACTGAGCACCTCGCCCTTCCTTTATACCTCCCCGGCCCCGAGACGTCCCGCCTCCTCCCGTGTCCCCCTTTGCTCTGATTGGTTGGTTGCTTTCGGCGAGCTCGGCGGGCCCTGGGAAAGTCGCCTGGGTATTCCCCTCCCCACTTCGGTGGCGTGGGAACCCTGTGTCAGGCGGTCTCCGCTCGTGGGAGCGCCCCTCCTCCCTTCTATACTTCTTTTTTATTGGCTGGCCACCTGTCTCCCGTTTATGTGGCGATCTCCCTATTGGCCGAGGTGACTGACCCCTGGATCTAACCTGACTTCTACCATGGCGCCTCCTCTCCGCCGAACGGCTCCGCCGTCTCTCCCCTTCCCTGGCTACCACCACCGATTTCACCTCTCTGGCGCCTCTCTCCGTCCTCTCCCGGCTGTGGGACCTGCCCGGGCTCCCGTGTCGTCGTCTCTCCCCTCCTTCTTTGCTTGGGGATCTAGTTTTCTTAGAAGAAGTTTGCTGGCTTCTTGGCACCACCAACCGCGTGTCATTTGTTGCCGCCATCTTGCCGTCAACCGTCGTCATGACGTCACCGCGAGCGCTGGGTCCCGGCGGGTCCTCCCCTATTATCGCCCGGGGAGACCTTAGGCTGGTGACCGGCGGCCCCCCTTCCTGGGCCCCGGAGAGGCTGAGACCAGTTTGAGATGTACGTCGGGTGATGCTTTGTAGGAAGGTCTTCCTCTTTGAGGTCATGATGAAGCGCATGGAGACCATTCCTCTCCACCTTCTCTCCTCCTCTCGAGTGATTGCCTTCCTCTCCTCCGGCACCCCCGCGTTCCTCTCTTCTACTCTTTGATTAGCTTCATTTTCGTTTTGTGCCCATATTAATTCCTGTTTCCATCTATTCCAGGCTCGCCGCTGCTTTCTCCAGTCCTCTTGCATCTTCAGATACACCGGTGCCGTCCTCCGTTCCCGCCGAAGCCGATCATATTCATCCATTCTCTCACCGTTTTCTTGGATTTCCAGCCTTCTTTTCTCACGCAGGTCTTCAGTTTTCAGATGACCCATCAGGAATATCCCAGCTAGGCAGGAGTGGCCCACCCAGTGGAATCTTCGGCAAGTCAGCATCCCACCGTTCGGGAGGTTTTCGGGGCTCCATTGAGTTACTCATCACGCCACCGTCTGCTGGCCTGCTCTGCGTCACCGCTCGTATCATGGCGTTCCCCTCTCCCCCTGGCAACTCCCGCCCTCCGCCGAGGTCTCTCTCTGGTGGTACCTTCTTGATAGAGTCGAAGTGTACTACTTTCACAAGGCGCCCCTTCCGTATGGTGAACAACACCTTCCCCCGAACCTGGACCACTGTCCAGGGGCCCGTCCAGTATGCCTGAAGTTTTGGAGAGACGCCCTTACTCTTGAGTGGGTGGTAGTAGAAGACTGTGTCCCCTTCCACTATGTTTACTGCCCCTGCCCTCACATCGTAGTTATGCCTCTGCCTCTCTACGGCCCGACCCAGCACTTCCCGAGCATAGTGAAAGGTTTGGGCCATCTGCACCTGCAGTTCCGCCACATATCCTTCCAGGGAGCTCGGCGGGGGCCCCGCCGGATACAGTAGAGCCAAGGGGGTGGTAGTCTCTCGGCCCATCATCATCATATTGGGTGTTATGTTAGTAGAGGAGTGAGCAGAGGCTCTGTATGCTGCCATTACATAGGGCAATTTCCTGTCCCAGTCCCTCTGGTCCTTGGCCACCGTGGTGGCCAACAGCATCTCTATGGTTCAGTTAGCCCTCTCCACCATCCCATCACTCTGGGGGCGGAAGGCACATGTCCTAGTCTGGCTAACTTCCAACAACCTTAGGACCTCCTGGAACACCGCCGACTGGAAATTACGGCCCTGATCGGTGTGGACCGTCCCCGGGGGTCCCAGGCGGCACACAAACTCCTCCACGAAGACTCTAGCCACCATTTCTGCCTGCTGATCCCTCATGGCATACGCCTCTGTCCACTTGGTGAAATAATCGGCAATCACCATAATGTACTTGTTCCCTTCCCTAGTCACTGGTAGGGGGCCCATGATGTCCACGGCTACCCTCTCCATAGGCAGACCTACTGCCACATGCCCCATGGGTGCTCGGTGGGGTGGCCTGGCCGACTTCCTCCTCACACAGGGTTCACACCTGGCGCACCACCAAGTGGCATCCCGCCGAAACTCGGGCCAGTAGTAGCTATCCTGAAGACGCCGGATGGTTCTGTTCCACCCCAGATGCCCCCCCAAGCTTGAGCCATGCACCTGTCGGAGGACCTCCTCCCTCATAGCTCGGGGGACAGCTACCTGGAACCTTGACTGCCCCGCCGGCTCCACCCACCACCGGCCCAAGATACCGTTAACCTCCCCCAGCAGGTCTCTCTGGGCTGCCCACGCCTTCAGTTCGTAGCCAGCCCCTCCCAGTTCCGCCGGGTCCACCTCCTCCCCTTCTATCCACTTCTTCACTTGCTGCAGGATGGGGTCAGCTGCTTGCTCCCTTTTCCAGTCCAGCTCTTCGGGGGAAGCTATCTCAGCCGGCGAGGGGGACTCCGCCGAAGCCTCCGGCGAGATCTACTCCCCTACTGTTTCTGGGGGTGCTTCCCTCCTCCGCCCCTGAGCACAAGTGATTACTCTGCACACTTCCATTCCTGCCTCCTCTCTCCCACACTGTCTGCACGGCCTACAAGATAAGCCATCAGCATTCCCGTGAAGCTTCCCCGCCCTATGCTCTATCCTTAGGTCGTAGGTGTCCATCACTTGCAGCCACCGAGCGATTTGCCCCTCAGGTTCCTTAAACCCCATTAACCACTGGAGGGACGCATGGTCTGTCCTTACTCTCGTAGGCCGTCCTATCAAATAATGCCTGAACTTCTTCAGAGCAAAGACAATGGCCAGCAGCTCCCTTCTGGTCACACAGTAATTCCGCTCCGCTTTATTTAGGGTGCGGCTAGCATAAGCCAAGACCCTTTCGTGCCCCTCCTGCTCTTGTGACAGGACTGCCCCCAGTCCGGTGTCACTGGCGTCGGTGTCCAGTCTCAGTTCCCCCTCCGGCCGAGGAAAGGCTAGGATGGGGGCTCTAATAAGCTCCTGCTTCAGATGCTCGAAGGCCAGCTGGCAGTCTCGGTCCCATTCAAACTTCCTTCCCTTCTCTGCCAGGCTGGACAGGGGCTTGGCTACTGCTTAGAAATCTTTGACAAAATTCCGGTAGTACCCGGCTAACCCCAGGAAACTGCGCACTTCGGTGATATTCTGAGGGGTGGGCCACCCCTCCACCGCCTCTACTTTGGCTGGGTCGGTGGCTATCCCCTCCTCACTCACCATATGCCCCAGGAACATCACTCTCCTTCTGGCCAATTGGCACTTGCTTGGTTTGATCTTAAGCCCCGCCTGGATAAGCCTGTCTAACACCTCCTCCAGCCGGTGAAGGTGCTCTTCAAAGGTAGATGAGAAGACTACGACGTCATCCAGATACACTAGGCAGGTCTCCCACTGTAGGCCCCGCATCACCACCTCCATGACTCTTTCAAATGTCCCGGGTGCATTGCATAACCCGAAGGGCATACGGCGGAACTGAAACAATCCCCGGTGGGTGGCAAATGCAGTCTTCTCCCTGTCCTCGGCGGCTATGTCCAACTGCCAGTAGCCACTAGCTAAGTCCAGGGAGGAAAACCAGGCAGCCCCGGCCATGGTGTCGAGGCAATCCTCTACCCGAGGCAGCGGGTAGGCATCCTTGATAGTGACAGCATTTAGCTGCCGATAATCAACGCAGAACCTCGTTGTACCATCCTTTTTTTTACTAGTACAATGGGGGATGCCCAGGGCCCCACCGCCGGCTCGATTACCCCCGCTTCCAGCATCTTATCCACTTCCTCGTCTACCACCTGACGCCTGTGAGGTGCCAGACGCCTCGGCGGCTGTTTCAGGGGAGCTGCGCCCCCCGTGTTGATGTGGTGTTGAGCCAGAGTAGTATGGCCCCTGTCCTCCGGCCCCAGCTGGAATGCGTGGATCCTACTCCTGAGCAAAGTGGCCAATGCCCTCCTCCTGTGCGCCTCAGTCCCGTCCACCAGCTCAGCCACCACCTTCCTCCCTTCCGCCGTTAGTTCCTGCCTTCCCACCACACGACACCTTCCGCCGATCCCCCCTTCGCCAGCCTCCACCGAAGTCAGGGTTCCCAGCGTTTCGGCGCGGTGGATTGTCAAGGCTTCCCCTCCCGGGTTCAAAACCCGCACACATGCTTGCCCTTCCTCTGGGACTATTAGCCCTCGCCCCACCAGGAACAGGCTACTCTTTCCCACCGATTCCGCCTTTTCCACCATCCCTTCCTGCCCTTCAGGCCAATCCCCTAAGACCTGGCCCTCCACCAGCGCTTCCTGCCCGCCGGCTACCACCGCTGCTCTGGCACACACGATCCTCCGGACCAGCCCTCTGGATTCGAGTCCCCCCCCCGGCCACGCCACCAATGCTTCCGCCATATCCACCTTGATACGGTGGTCCCTCAGGAAGGAAGCTCCCAAGATGGCCTCATTGCCAATCTCTGCTACTGTAAACGTGGTAGTCATGATTGTAGACCCCAGTTGAAAGCTTCCAGTGAACTTCCCCCGCACCGCCATGGGCCTGCCGTCGGCGTTAAAGATGTCACTTTCGGCGGGATCCAAATCGGGGTATCCCCCTGCCCGTCTCCACCAGTCCACTGACAACAGGTTAAGGGACGACCCAGTATCCACCAACAGCTGTACCTCCTTTCCGCCTATCTTCCCAGCCACTATTATCCCGTTACCCCCTTTTTCCTGTCTCCCCTGCACACTCTCGTCCGGCCATTTCTTTTCAACCCTAACAAGGCCGCTGGTCAGGGTCGATTCTAGTTTTCCGCCGGGCGGGAAGCGCTTGGCGGAGCTGAGTCCACTTTCTTCTCGGCGTCTCCCCCCTTCTTCAGTTGGGGGCACTCCCTCTTAAAATGGCCCTCCTGCCCACACTGGAAGCAGCCTGTTCGCCTCCGGGTGGTCGCCTGGGACCCTGCATCTACCTTCTGGCTCAGCTCCTTCACCATGGCGGCCATCTCGTCCATCTTGGTGCAATAAGTTGTCATCTCGGTGATGGTCTTCAGATAGGCCTCCGCCCCTATTGCTGTCATAACAGCCGCCTGCAGGTCCTTGGGCTGCATCTGATATACCCACTGCCTAAGCTGACTGTCTCCCAAAGCGGACCGGTCCAGAACCAGTGCGTCCACCGTCTTTGCATCAGCGTCGGGGTAAGCTAGCCTTGTGTATTTTGTAAGTTCCTCTTGCAGAGCCTGTAACGTTTCCCTCGGCTTACACTCCCTGGTTCGGAGGAGCGCTTTGTAAGTTTCCATCTGATTAGGCGGTTCGAACCTGAGTTCCAAGGCCTCCCTCAGCTGCTGATACCCTTCCGCCGTAGCTGGTTTAACCCCTGTAAGCAATCGCCGGGCCGGTCCTGTTAGGCTCAACCCAAGAAACATTCCGGCCTCCTCGGGTGTCCACCCATTAACCCTTATGCACAAATCAAAATGGTTGAAATAGTCCGCCAAATCACCAGTCCCATCAAATTTGGTAGGTTTAATAATTGGCTTCCGCCCCTCGGCTGGTCCACACTCATCTCCTCCTCCTCCTCCGATCTTCCTCCTCCCACCTCTACCGGCGACGACACCTTCTCCTTCTCCTTTCTCTCCCTCCTCCACCGGAGGCGCCTTCTTAATCCCTCTCTCCTTTCCACTTTTACCTGTTCGGGGGGCTCTCTTCGTGCCCGACCTCCCTGACCCGCCTCCGGTTGTCTCCCGTTTACCTCTCTGCCCTCGTCCACCAGGCGTTCCTTGAACTCTACTTCTTCGTCCTCCTCAGTATCGCCCTCAGCATCCTCAGGTAATTCAAGTAAGTAGATCTCTCCCCTTTCAGCCTCTCTAGCTTCCTCCTCCACCTCCTGAGCCCTTTCTTCCTCTCCCTCAGGCAGTTGAGGTTGCACTAGGGGTGTTCTCTCATCCCAATCCCACCCCTCTGCGGCCCTTCCTTCTGTCGCAGGGGTTCCACCGATCATGGGAGGCCGCCCCAACGCCATCTCCGGTTTTCTCTGGCGGCCTCTCAACCCCTGTGGTCCACCCTCCGCCCCTTTTTCCCGATTCTCGTCCTTCTTTACGCAGACCTCAACTCCATTTTCTTTTCTCCAGATCCTCCCTCAGCCATTCTTCGATCTCACCGGACGCAGGTTCGTAGAAAAGTATTAAGAACACCGCTGTCACCAATGTAGCGCCCGTTCGTATTATGAATGATCGAAGAACACAACCCGTCAAGTAAAATTAACTCGCTTGGTTTATTGCCCTGGCACTCCTTGGCCACACCATCTAAATGCAATCTGCTGGTAGAAATGTCGTCTGCAACCTCCTCCGGGAGCTAGCTGCTTGACTGTTCACCTCGGGCTGTTGGCTGGATCTGCCCTCCGGTGGAACTAGTCGCACTTTATATACAAGTCTCCACCGAGACGCTGCCTCTCGTGCAGCGTTTCGGCAGACCACTCCCGAGCGTTGAGACTTTCCCCGAATGACTGCGTGGCAGTCATTCGACGGACAAGCCTCTCCGCTACAATATACTACATGTATTTATATAATAGATCACTTTGTACAACATGAAAGATACTTACTTGATGGCACACAACATGTTACATAGTCATAAAGCCTTTAATGGAAAATTATTCCTTTATAAATATAAATGACATTGTATTGCTATAAATTAATACAATGTACATGCATATTGTACTACAACTGGCATTTCAATCATTTTTAAGAGGATAATATATAAAATTACTTAACAGACATATAGCATATAAGTGAAGACACTCCTCTCTCCAGCAGGTTCAGATTCAAACTGACTGTGTGTAACTGTTGAAACTGACCTTTGGTCAGGTGGGGGGGGGGGTAGTTAATCTGTTGCATAATGCTACTTAAGACTGAGCTGGAATGTGTGTATTGCAAAGGATTAAATGAGTTTTTTAGTTTTTTTTAAAGAATTTTTTGGCGTCCAATGGATTCCTTGCTGGAAAAGTGAGGCGAGCGAAAAAAATTTATTTAAAAGAAAAAATTTGCCAAACATCACAAAGAGAAAACTTGTAGAAAGTGAAGCGAGCAAAATTTGTATTTCCGAAAATATAGAGAGGGAAATCCGTAGACCCAACTTATTTTTTTTTGGTGTGGCCTAAAGTGTGTATGTGTGTTAGAATATGTGTCTTAATGTCCAGAAAGTGCGTAAAATATTGTAGAGGTACGCATTGTTAAACCATAGAGTTGGGTACCGTCTGACGTGGCGGGTGAGTCGAGTCGTCGGACGTTCCTCAGGTTCCGGATAGGTGGCAGCACCGATCCGGGTCTGTGGGGACATCTGACGACGAACACCTGGGTCCTTATATAAAGCCCAGGGCTCAGCCGCTACGTCAGAGGCCCTTCTGGCCTCCGCACCATGTAGACCATTATCCATCAATATTAGCTGCCTCTTCCATACCATTCGGCAGCCGTGAGTGTACCCTAAGTAATAAAATTAACCGTTGGCATACACTTGAAATACTGTCTTACTCTTTCTTTCCGAATCGTAAGACCCGAACCCCCAGGTCCGTAAGGCCACAAACCCTTACACTGGTGCCATGACCAGTTAATTCTGGTGTATAGCCCGGACGTTATAATGTCCGAACGGCTAGTACATGGGTTAGATAGCCTCGCGGAAGCTAACCCAGCAGGGCAATTAATTGCCCAGGAGAATGGAAATGGATCATTAGTGCTCCAAACCCATTCGAACTCCCAAGATGCGGAATCTGTATCTTGGAGAGATCCCGAACCCCACTATAATGATAGTGAGGAAAATCTACCAGACTCTGTACGACGTGAACAGTCCATACAGAGACAGGGTAACTTAATAGGCCAACAATCACTTGTTGACGAGTTAAGTAATTCGATGTTCGAAGTTGGTGGTAGTACTAATCCAGAACATCCGGCACCAATGCCAAAGAGGGTAACATTCGGAGAACTACCTTATAGATTACCCAGACCCGGACTACCAATATTAGATTACAGCGCTATAGATGGCGACTTAACCTATGCGGTACCGGAAGGTGAGGAATTTAAACGACCGGATGTCCTGTTGTTAAATGAAACTTATGTAACTTTGAACGAGAACCTAAATACCTTGGTCAAAGCTAAAGATGAAGTATTCCATGAAAAACTTCAGCTGGAAGAAGACCTAACTGGCATGCGGAAGGAATTCGAAGCCAGAAGGAGTGAGTACATGAAGGAACTCGAGAATGAAGAATTAAAACTTCAGGGAATGAGAGAGTCATTCAATAAAGAATATGACAATAGACACATTCGTATCCAAACATACATAGATACGAACGATCAACTAAATCTTGATAAGGCAAAATTCGAATCCGAAATATGCCATTATCAGAGCGAGTTAGAGAAATTGAAACTTCAGTGTAGTAAACAAGCTGAAGACAATGAAACCATCCGGGTAGGCATTATAGCTTACAATAAACAACTGGAAGAAGATAGACAGAAACTCACGAATGAGCTTCAGGAATTGCAGACTACTGCAATAACCTTAGACAAATATGTAGAAGCCGCCCAGTTGACTATAGGTGATATAGATCCAGCTGTGGTGTCTACAATGTTGGGAAAAACATCCAAAGATGCAATCCCAATTAGATACAACCCATTCGTTGATGATGGGGCTGATAAGAATGTAGTTTCCGGAATCTATAAGAAACCGGATAATACCGCAGGTAATGGAACCGCACCTACACCAGCAACTCCTGTGCTGGATACAATAGGTCCGGCACCACCAATAGCAGATTTGAGTCACAAAATTAAAGCGACTCACGATAGTGCTACTGGAACTAACAATAATACACCCGTGGCACAATCAAGAGTACCGGGACCACCGAGGCATATGTTGACACCACCTTCATATTTCTCCCAACCCGGCCACAGTACACCAGCAGGTCCAAGACTACCGAACCCACCTCCGGGTCCCGGTAATGGTCCTACTGATGGACGTTTTCCAAGACCAAATCCGCCACAAAACAATGTTAACAGCGGTACGTATCAACCAAGAACATCTTCCTATGGATATAGATATAATTATAATCCATCAGGAAGTGGTAATTATCAAAATGGTAATAACTATAACCAGGGATGGAATCAAAATAATTCTTACCCTAGATATGCGTCTTCTGGAAACGCCGGTTACAATGGTGGATGCCCTGGCGGTTCATCCGGAAACTATCATAATAATGGTCCACCAGGAGGGAACCCTCCAGGCGGCCCAGGAGGATCCGGATCAGGAGGATCAGGATCAGGAGGAGATGGCAGGAAGCCAAATAGAAGAACTTCCATGCCTGCAGGGATGCAAACCATCTTTGATAGGAGCCAATGTATCCAAAACCTTGGCATTGACTGCTACCGAAAGGGAGCAGATGGCATGGAAGTCATGAACTGGAGCATGCGAGAAGCAGATAGACTACGCGGATGTAATAATCCGGCACGTAGACAGGCACGGATACCCCCTCCATATGATTCTAATGATCCATGGAAGGACAGGTACCAAGCTTTTGTCGACGAAGTCAATTGCAGTGGCTGGACAAAAGAAGAAGCTTTGCCGTATTTGATCTGTTGGTTGAATAAAGGTGGAAAAGAAGCTCTCAACCAATGGAGAGCAGCTTATGGATTATACGGCACCTATGATCAATTGGTCGAATGTGCCGCATACCTATTTGGATCAATCGTTAGGGAAGATCCATGGGTAAGCTTCAAGAAAAGGACACAGAAACCTAAAGAATCTCACAAGGTCTTTGGTTTGGAGCTACAGGACCTGCTATCAAAAGCGCGTCCGAATTGGGCTCATGACGATGACTGTTACCTACAAGAGTTGTTTATACAATTCTACAATGGATTGCGGGATCTGGATCACAAACAAGTAGTTTGGGATTCTTGGAAAGACGATACTTCCTTCAGTGACCTGTTCATATCTATAGATGGACATGACATGAAGAAACGATTGGTAGGTCTAGGACCTAACCCGGTAAGAGCAGCTCCGCTTCAATACGAAAGTACACCTGCTCCAATATATGAAAATTCCCAATTAGCCCCGGTCGATTCGTATGAGGCTGATGAGAGGGATGAATATGTCTCCGATGAAAACGGAGAATATATTGGATCAGTCCAGGTAGCTGGAAAGTATTACCGACAGAAACGGTATAGGAAGGTACATTCGAGAGGGAGGGGAGGATCTGTTACTGGTAAAACAGCTTCCGGATCAACTCAACCTGGCAATGTAGCCTCTACGGCGAAGCCAACTGTGGCAGCCACTGTTGCTCCTACTAATGTGATGGAAACATTAATAGCCGGACTAACAGAAGCTCTAAAGAGACCGAGAGTTGATAAATCTCAAAGGAGATGTTTCAGATGCCAGAAACTGGGGCACTACACTCCTGAATGTATGGTTGAGAAACCTGTCCCCCGTAGACAGGAAGGTGTCTCTGGAATAAGTACAGAGGAAAACTAGGGAGGGGTCTCCCGAGGGGCAAAGAAGGGGATCACCATCCGTGATGATAGTTCGCATGTAGTAGCAAACTCGCCTAGCACCGAGGTGGTTGTAGACACCCGGAAGGTTAGGGAAGCTGATATAACAGGTGCCACGGGAGCACAGGGGAAACCCGATATCAGTAACGAGGCAGGCGGCTATGAGTTAGCCAGGGTTGGTAGTGCCCACCTGCCCCCGGGTCATCCTTGTCTGGAATACCTGAAAGGATGTGGATCGACTCCTGGTGTGAACAATGACGTTCCGATCATCACGGATATGCCCTCTGTTTTAAACGGAAGGCGGTGGTATGTTTGCCTCACTGTTAACGGAAGATCTGCCGAATTTCTCATGGATACGGGAGCTAGCCACTCCTGTATCTCCAAGAAGTTCTATGATCTTATACCGGATGAACATGATACTCTCAAATCAGGAGGAAGTGCTCAGACGGCCGATGGCAGTACCTTGCAAACATATGGTAGAACTTGTGTGAAGTTACAATTAGATGGAGTACATGACTATGTCATGAGCGCCACCGTTGCGGATATAGCAGATGAAGGGATACCCGGGTTGGATTTCGCATCCCTGTATGGAGTTGTGTTGGAACCCCAATCAGGAGTGTTGAGTGTGAAATACCCGTATCCTGTAAAGGTTAGGTGTGTACTGAGACAAGTGAGCAGTATGGCTAGTGTAGCACACACTGTGCGAATCCCTCTGGGAGTAGCCTGTGATGTGCTAGTGAGAAGTGATCCTGCAATGCGCAATAAGCCTGCAGTGATAGAACCGGATGTAGCTACTCTGGCAAGTATCGGATTAGTATCCGCAGACACTATTGTAGCAAATGCATCCTGGTCAGTAGTACCTGTCTCCAATACTGGAAACAGTACTATCTACTTAAAAAAGGGACAAGTTTTTGGAAACGTGACCCTTTCGGAAACTGTAACGGATAGTAAGTTAAACTTACAAAAGGTAACAGGAAATGCTGAAATTTCGGAAGACTTACTCAAGTTGTATGAAGAAACTTCATTAGAATATCCGGAAAACCGGAAAGAGTTCTATGATTTGCTCTGTCAGTACAGGACTGCCTTTGCCAAACCTGGTGAAAAACTAGGTACGACAAACAAGGTAGTACATAAAATAGATACTGGAGATGCGGAACCCTTTAAAATACCGTATAGGCGGTTACCTTTAGCGAAAAAGAGAGTAGCTGAAGAGGAAATAAACAAGATGTTGGAACAGGATGTAATAGTCCCTTCCAATAGTCCATGGAGTAGTCCTGTGTGTATGGTAACAAAGAAAGACGGTACTATCCGCTTCTGCATAGACTACAGGAAATTGAATGGAGTGACAAAAAAGAATTCGTATCCATTACCGAGAATAGACGAAACCATTGACTCCTTAGGAGGAAACAGTTGGTTTTGTACCCTAGACTTGCAATCAGGTTACTGGCAAGTGGGAATGAACCCTTCAGATATGGAGAAAACTGCATTTTCGAGTCATATTGGGCTATTCCAATATAACGTAATGCCGTTTGGTTTGTGCAATGCACCAGCAACATTTGAAGCAATGATGGAAACAATCCTAAGTGATTTATTGTGGAAAAGATGTCTTGTATATCTTGACGATGTCATAGTCTTCGGAAAAACATTCGAAGAGTGTTCTAATAACCTAGAAATGGTACTAGAACGTATTATTTCTAATGGTCTCAAATTGAAACCTAAGAAATGCCACATGTTTAGAAAGTCCATAAATTATTTGGGCCGCATCATTAGTGATGAAGGAATAAAAGCTGATCCGGAGAAAATCGAATCAGTTACGAATTGGAATAGACCTAGAACACCCAAAGAAGTGAGGTCCTTTTTAGGATTCTGTTCCTATTATAGGGAATTTATTCCGAATTATTCTAGAGTCAGTTATCCATTACAAGCAATAGCTAACTGGACTCCAGGAAGTACCAAGGAAAAATTTCCTTGGAAGCATGAACAGGAATTTGCTTTTCAAAAGCTAAAAGACCTGTTCACGAGTACTCCGGTATTACAATATCCGAATGAAACGGATCATTTCATACTGGATACTGATGCTAGTAATGATAGCATTGGTGCAGCTCTCTCGCAAGTCCAAAATGGGAGAGAAGTACCGATTGCCTTTGCCAGCAATACACTGAGCAAAACTCAGCGCAATTACTGCACAACCAAAAGAGAGTTGTTAGCAGTAGTCGTATATACCAAGAAGTTCAAACATTTTCTATGGGGAACGAACTTTACATTACGTACGGATCATTCCTCTTTAAGATGGCTACTGAACTTCCGAGATGCTGAAGGAATGTTAGGCCGATGGTTAGCTCATCTATCAGAATATGGGCTTGAACATCACCAGATTCAGCATAGACCTGGAGTGAAGCATTTGAATGCTGATGCCTTGTCTCGAATACCAATCCGGAGATGTGATAATCCGGATTGTACTGATTGTGGAGCTCATAGGGCAGTGTTAGCAGGGATTCGAAGACCATTCGAACCCCTAGTTGCCAGTATACTGGATTGGTCTATGGATCACATACGACGTTTCCAGGAAGCTGACTCGATAACTGCGCAGCTATTGCAATTAGTACCAAAGGGTATACGTCCAGTTAGACCCGAGGTCTCTCTGGAAAATCGAGAAATGAGAAGGTTTCTTGCTCAATGGACTGAGCTTGAAGTCCGGAAAGGCGTGTTATACCGTTGGAAGCCATGTAAAAATGGTGAGAAAATCATGCAAGTGGTAATACCACATGCCATGAGACATGACATTATGTACTTCTGTCATGGACATTGGACCAGTGGTCATTTTGGAAGGGAACGTTCGTTGGCACGACTTTCCAAAAAATATTACTGGCCTGGCATGACCAGAGACTTGCAAAGATGGGTAATCACCTGTCCGGATTGTTGTAAAAACAAACCCGGACCCGGGATGGGTAAACTTCCCCTATCCCAAGAACTTTTCGGAGTTAGATTCGCAAGAATCGGGGTAGATATCATAAGTGGATTGAATACAACCGCTAATGATAATACCTGTATGATGGTAGTGTGTGATTATTACACAAAATACACTAAAGTATTTCCACTATCGGACCACAAAGCAGTTACTTGTGCCTAAGCCTTTGTAAAAGGCTGGGTACTAAGTTTCGGTGTACCACTAATGCTACACAGCGACCAAGGCAGAGAATTCGAATCAAATCTCTGGCAGGGTATGTGCGAATACTTAGCTATTTGTAAGACTAGAACCAATCCGTATAGACCACAAAGCGACGGATTGGTAGAAAGGTTCAATAGAACCCTTATCCAAGTTCTAAAATCACTCGTCAATGAACATATGGACAACTGGGATGAGCAATGTCATTTCGTGACGCATGCTTATAACAGTACGGTACATTCAAGTACAAATTGTACTCCGAACCTCTTAGTATTCAGAGAGGATCTGATAATGCCTGCTGACCTAGTATTTGGAGTCGTAGGGATGGACCCGGAACTACCTTGCCATGTAGTTTTTGTGGAATGTTTAAGAGACAGATTTAAAAAAGCATATGAGTCTGTCCGAATTGATTTGGAAAAAAGTGCCAAATGGCAGAAAGTTGGATATGATACCGATCTAAAGCATCGGAAATTCCAATCCGGAGACAGAGTTCTCAGATTACATGAACCACTTAGACACATAAAATTAGCGTCTAATTGGGATGGTCCCTTCACGGTAACACAAGTTATCAGTGATTGTACCGTAATTATTAAATCTGACCTTGGTCGACTCTATAAGTCGAATGTGGCTAGATTAAGGAAATGGTCTGGGAGGGAGACCTCCACAGAAATGTATGGTAAAGGTTCCGGGAAGATCCTGAACCAGAATCGCATAATAGACCAGGTAAAGAACACTACAGTGAAGCGAGGCCGTGGTAGGCCTAAAAAGTGTTCCGAATCAGTGACACCCACGCCAACACCGATTAAGCGTGGGGGAGTTAAAAAAGTCTCGGCAGGTGAAGACAAAAAGAAGAGGAAAGGTGTCTCTAAGGCTAAGAAACACCTAGAAAAGGCTCTTCAGACTGTTAGGTCCGATAAAGAACTATCCGAGAAGGGGAGATACGTTCGTCGCAGCCCTCGAATTGCCGCGAGGACTGCAGTGACCTAACCTGTATACACAACGGGTGTAATGTTTACATTTAGAGGAACGGATGACAACTGACCCGAAAGGCTTATTTGTCGCCGCCGCATGATGTACCAATGGGTAGTGGACGGATAATCCGGTGGATTTGCTTAAGCTTTCCATAATCTCCACTTAAATCCCCAGACGAGTCATCGGCGTGAGCGATAATTACCTAAAAACAATCAGTTTGTTGATGTTCCGCTTGTAGCACGTGCGTTTCCGCATGACGTCACCGCGTCCAGTCTCGGCTGACCTCTCGTGACCTCGCGGGCTGCGGGGAAATGACGTCACGAAAGCTGGCCTGTCGCCATATTGTTTTTTGGTAGCGTTTGGGACAGTCGGGTCACCCCTTCTCTCTTAAATTCTACCATCTAGCAAACCTCTTGTGCGTCCTCAGAGTCTGTCTCTCAGCAGGCAGACTCCGTCCGTGTCGGCCCGGCGCCGTAAAAGCCGGAAAAAGGAGTAGTTTACTCCCGTGGGCGATTCCCCAGTCATGGCTGAGGAATCCGTAGCTGCAGCCAAGCTATCCGGTGACCCGGATAAGCTGACTCCGTCCGCAGAAGCTTTTCCGGAAGCTTTGTCACCTGTAACACAGGAAGAGAGCGAGATGATGGACGTGGAGGAATCCACGGATCGCTCGTTCGAGGAGAAGCTGGCTTCATTTTCACTAAATGAGCCAGAGAAGATACTATCTCCACTCCCACCCGAGGGATCCGGAGGGGCTGCGAGTGCTGAACCCGCAGCGACTGAGTCTGAGACCACACAAGTCGATGGACCGAAGGATCAGTGGAAGCCAGCAGTGGCTGACCCGTTCCCAGTAGATTACGATGGTCGCTACCTGTAAGTCCACCCGGAACTGCAGGCACAAGTGACCTACGCGGACGGTACACCAGTAAGGTTGGACCCGAAAGTAAGGATAGCTATCGAGGGCGTCATGGTTCCCGAACAGCTGACCAGGTCGCCTCCCGAATGGCTTCGAGACTGGCCGTGGTTCCAACGGGGACTTATGGTAGACGCTGGTTTCCGTGAAACAGTGTATGAAGCCAACCGAGCCTTCGAGCTCGGAGCGTACCAGAAGCCTGACAAGTCCCTGTGGAACGTCAAGGCTACGAATATTGATTGGGTAGGCTGCGTCTCGGATCCCGAGGGGCAGACTTACCCACGTCCTTGTGCTACCCGGCCCCAGTACCGGACCACAAAGGAGTCCCGGGAAGCCGCTGCTAACTTCGAGCAGTGGGACGACGGTTTTTACATAACCGAGCAAGAGTTGGTGGATGTCCAGAACAAGTATGATGAGAAGGCCACTCCATCAACTCAAACCGAGGCCAAGCGATGGGCTAACGCCAAATCCGGATTCAAAACCCGGATTCCTACGTGTTTCTCCGACTGTGCCTACGGAGTAAAAAAGGACGGCTCTACCCTCTATGCCTGCCCGGACTCAGTCAACAAGAATGATGAGTCAGATGATGAAGATTGGATGCGTCTTTCGGACGAAGATCCCAATCCGAGCAAAGCCTATCGAAAGATGTGGCTTATGCTAACCACACCGAAGGGTATTACACTTATACCCAGAGGAGGAAGCTGCGTTGGGCTCTAGAGAAGTGGTACGGTGACGACCAGAAGTCCTGTCCCTTCTCTATCTGCCAGGATGCGAGTGATGTCTCGGTCCGGACCTGGAGTACTCCAGCCCGGTTCCAAAGGCATCTGGTAGAGGCCCACTTCCACCATCACCCGGTTTACATTTGTGATCCGAGTTATGGTAAGAAGGGCAAGAAGTGTACTACGAAGGTGCAATATAGCCGATGTAGTGATCTGGCGAGACACCAGAAGAAATGCCACGCAGAAGGTTTAGACGGGGCTCGGAAGCGCATCATGGAGCTTCATCAGGAACTCATGAAGGAGTTCGATAGTCTGAGTAAGGATGCTTGGTCTAAGATCCGACCAGGGGACCAAGTCCTCTGCGAGGTTCCGAAGACCAAGGATTCGAAACTCCGCGCAAAGATAGTCCTGACTCCTGGAAAGGGTAAGCTGGACATGCACGAGTCTCTCTGGCAGAAATGCGAGGAATCCGGTAAGGAGGGAAAGAGAGCTCGTGAAAGGAGCAGGAGAGACCAGAACCGTGGTGGCAACGGCAACGGTAATGGTCAGACCACCACTGCCAAAGTCAGAGCAGACGACCGCTCCAGGTCTCCTCTGGCTCGGCACCCCCACGAGCAGGTTCAGGGCACTCCGGTGTTCAAGAAACCCGAACCTGCCGGATACGCTGGCGCCGTATCGAAGCCTGGGAAAGTTAATCCCCGTAACTTTCCGTCCTTGACCCAGGGACCTGGACCTGAGAGCCAGACCTTGGTCGTAGGAAAGGGTGGTCGTCTTGTCCCTAAGAAGACCTCAGCACCTGCTGCCGCCGGATCCGCATCCGCTCCAGCCGCCCTGCCAACCAACTTCACCCAGGAACAGTTAAGCCTCTACCTGCAAATGGGATTGAAGCAGAATCAGCCTCCTGCCTACTGTGTACCAACAGCAGGTGTGTCCGGAAGCCCCACACCCGGAAGTGGTCCTCAGGCCGCATCGACTCCCCCCAAGGCTGTCGCTGCACCTGCGAAACCAAAAGACGCCATTACCATTAAAACCGGTAATGCGGAAGTTTGGTTCAAGAAGTCTCGCCAAGGGGAGGCAGATGTCCAGAAGGCCATCTACACCCACTGGGAGAAACGTGTCCGTGAGAAGGCAACAGAATTCCATCAGGGTCTTCTTAACGATACCCTGTTGTGTATGAAGGAGGTTGCGGATGCTGAAAAGCAGCGCCTTGAGACCCTCATTCGGGACGATGTAAAGTCCCAGGAGGAGGCTGCCGCAGCTGCCCAAGAAAAGGCAGCTATGGACGTACACGTCTTGGAGAAACGTGTAAAGGAGGAGATTACCCGGAATACCAATTTTGAACACTAAGTTCATGAGGGTATTCGGAGTCGACCTTGACGAGTGGGACGGCACTCCCGAGTCGGCTCTAGCTCTTCTTAAGAAGAAGCATGCGAAGAAATCTGCCTAAGCATGCTACGGGTTATTTTCCATAATTTTTTTTCTCCACCACTAAATAACCAGATATAGTCTTTGCGGAATCCTACAGGTCTGCGAATGTTTTCTTCATTAGTATATGAACACCTGTTGTATATGTTCCGGGTTCCTTCTATGACCAGCTTATTGTATAATTCAGACCGTATAATTCTTATTGTACCCTGAATAGTCTATTCGGATTGAGAACTTCACTTACAAACAATCCGAGACTTGCTGCTGTTAAACGTAACCGGATACCTGTTCCAGACTTCTGCTACTACCTGTGCTAACCACTTATTAGGATGGACTTTACGATTTACCTCTACAATTCATCTATACTCCCGAATGGACTTATACTATATGTTACTACTATTTCCGGACCAGCCTATATTGGACTTTTTACCTATGTCAACAATACTTAAACGGATTACGATTCTACACTGTTGACTAAACCGGATCTACACCTTACTTCTACACTCTACACCATTCGGATATACTTATGAACTATAGCACTTCTAGAGGATTGTGGGTAGCTGCCCCAAAATTCATCTACCGTGTTCACTCTATAAAAGGAAATCATAGACTTTAGCACGTCCATCCCGTGGTTAGCTGACCACACTTACCTCCGAGTATCCGGAAAACTACAGCAGAAGACTCCAGCAGCATCTACCATTACCATATTGTATATAATATTATATGT
This sequence comes from Acholoe squamosa, assembly GCA_949317995.1. Lineage (NCBI taxonomy): Eukaryota > Metazoa > Annelida > Polychaeta > Phyllodocida > Polynoidae > Acholoe > Acholoe squamosa. The sequence goes on along the minus strand of OX439035.1, from coordinate 96,538,757 downwards.
CTATTTTTCTATTATACTATTTGTATGTGCATATCCACTACACTGATCATAACTTACTATATATTATGATACGGATATCTATATATCTGTTGGTACGGATCTCAAATTACTGTTCATATTTATAATATAAGATCCGGTAAACTACACCAGAACATACGTATTATTGTCCTGCGAGACATGTTGTATCATAAATATATTAATCTGGTGTTATAAAGGTTATTTGGTACACGGTGATATCATATATATTATTATATTCATTACTACACCGTGATTTTTTTCTTTTCAAGTGTATAATATAAATGGTTCTATTCGTACTACTCACGGAATCCTTAACGGATTCATAAGGTTATATCATATGATGATGTTACAAGATTATATGTCATTAGATAGTGTAGTTACTCTTACAGTCTTTTTCAAGACTATATAATCAACTGTGGTATTAATAACTACAAACGCATATGAATGTTATTACGTGATGTATTTAATGCTAACAGTTCCGTTACACATAACTGTTACTATCACATGTATACGAATTATGATACTTGTCCTATTACTTATACCGTAAACATAATATGTTATCCTATGGTATAATAAGCTAATTAACAGTTTCGATACATACAGCTGTTATTCATTCAAGTAATTCGTATCATATTCCAACATTCAACTTGCTATTATTTAACTACATACACTATCAAATATATGTATGTGACATCCAAATCATACTTAATCTGGTGTTAACGTTATATCTATGGTTGTACCTCTATTACTAATGGTTTAGACACATAGATATGTTATCCTAGTAATATTACTATAACTATAACACCCTCCTAAATGTCTGGGGGAGTGGTGTAGAGGTACGCATTGTTAAACCATAGAGTTGGGTACCGTCTGACGTGGCAGGTGAGTCGAGTCGTCGCACGTTCCTCAGGTTCCGGATAGGTGGCAGCACCGATCCGGGTCTGTGGGGACATCTGACGACGAACACCTGGGTCCTTATATAAAGCCCAGGGCTCAGCCGCTACGTCAGAGGCCCTTCTGGCCTCCGCACCATGTAGACCATTATCCATCAATATTAGCTGCCTCTTCCATACCATTCGGCAGCCGTGAGTGTACCCTAAGTAATAAAATTAACTGTTGGCATACACTTGAAATACTGTCTTACTCTTTCTTTCCGAATCGTAAGACCCGAACCCCCAGGTCCGTAAGGCCACAAACCCTTAAAAGTGAGTTGAATATCCATGTGTGTTACGATTTAGTGTGTTCCTGCAACACACATTTTACAGTGCATGTATTTAATGCATTTCCTCCATACATCCCGCATCTCACCATGTCCTCTCAGTTTACCCTTTGTCTTGAAATGTACCCACATAAGTAAATGTATACGTGCGCCTTTATTCATGGTCTTGGAATGAAAATTTAGATACTTTATTGAATATACTTCCCAATTTTATCATACACTAAATCACTGTCTTGTACTTTCCTCAAACTCAGGGTATATTGCTGGTTTATGACATCACAAACCCACAGTCATTCACAAATCTGCAACGATGGCTAACATGTATAAAAGAGGTAGGCATAACACTATTTATGCTACATGTATCTACATGTACTTTTCAAATCCAAAGATCCATGATAGTCAATCGAAACAAAATATATTTGACTCCTCTATCGGCCAATGACGGTTATGATCGAAAATTTGCCTGGAAACATACCTCTAACTGACTGATTTGCCAATACATGTAATGACATTTTGATTTTAATGCCCCCTTCATTTCGTTTCAAGTACGCCTCAGAAGATGTATCACTGGCATTAATAGGAAACAAATCAGATGCTGCAGGTGACAGAGCAGTTACAGAGGAAGCTGCACGGAAGGTAATTGGATTTCCCTGTATCAAATGCATACTTTAACAAGAGTATATACACTATACATATAGGGTCTCTCTAGCTCTCTAAGTCACTCTTTCTTCTCCCTCTCTACGTCTGTGTTTCTCGTCGGGGTTTCATGCCGTCTCTCTCATCAGCCTCTCTCATTTTCTCTCTCCCTCTCTTTCTCTCTCTCTCTCTCTCTCTCTCTCTCTCTCTCTCTCTCTCTCTTCGGGTTTCCCTTGCCCACTTAAAAGGGTCTATATCTCCTCTTTCCTATCCCCTCGGGATGTGTGTGGTGCACATATGCGCTGGCACTGACACATTCCCCTGTGAAATTGTGTAATGAAGTTCTTGCCATGAATATGACCTTAGCTGTCGAAATGGCGTAAAACATCTATTACTCACTCACTTACTCACTCTCTCTCTTCTTTAGATACTCTCCACCGTTATATATCTTTCTAATAAGCTTCATAAATCTCTAATAAGGGCAATATAGATGACGTAGAACTGTGATATGACTCTTGACTGGTGATGACCTTTTACAAAATGAAAAGAAAAAATAATCCAGTTAACTACTTTTACATTCACAATAGCTTTCCGGTGACCTGAAGATCCCTTTCTATGAGACGAGTGCTAAGGATGCGTCCAATATAGACGCCGCCTTCATGGATATAATACGTGTTGTCATGATACGTCATAAGAGGGAGTTTGACACTATCGTACTTGAACGCGAGGACAGTGATGGCGGGGAGTACGTCAGTGAGCTGCTCAGAGCGAATGAACAGGACAAGTCTTGCTGTGTCATTGCATGAAGAGGACAAGCGACAATTGGTGTATGCATGAACGGGACAGGCCCAGGAGAGGCTACAATTTGTGTACATAGACAGAGCAAAGTGATATCATGTAATGTCTTTAGGATGAGCATGACAAGTAGGGCATAAGTTCTGTCCACAAATGGCGTCGTGTGGCAGGGAGTGAGGATAAGGCTTCCAATAAATTTCTATAATAAAAACATGACGGGGGAGGGAGTGCAGTCAAAAATTGTAAAAATGCTTGAAAAAAAAGCATGACGTCATTTGTGGACAACTGCTTATGGTGCAATCTTACATGAATAAGTCAAGTCACATGTGAACTATAGTGTGCACATCAAGTGATGATACGCCCAGTGTACTTTAAGTTGATCAGGCGGGAGAAGTCTTATTATGTAGCAGTGTGTCCTTTCTTCGTGACGGCACAAATTATGTTATGTTCCAGCATGAATGGTACACGTCATATTTTGTCCTGGGCAAGTTTCAGTATGTACTGGATGTGTGAAAGAAAGGTCATGACCAGAAAACGCCTTGACATGGACAATAATACCTAGATTATAATGTGCCACAAATTCTACTTGTCTACATATATGCAAATCAGTGTGTTGTCCCGGGAAGGTCACTTGGTGTTCAATATTCCAAACAGATTATGTAAAATCACGCCTATCACTCTGTATGATTATACAGAAGTGCAACACTTTCAGTACGTTAAATAGTTCACCACGACCATATATATTATGTGTGTTATCATGAAGATCAGGGAAACAACATAACATTACCTCCTCTATAATCTAATTAGACTGCCATTCCATTATCAGTAGCGATTCCCCACCACAATCTCTTGTCATGCATCATTGTTTTTTGTCTCTGGTTATATTTTGTGCGCATTATAAGTTATAATTTTGGTTCACCATTCAACATAGAAAAGATCCACAGACATAAAAATGGGACCACCTGCAGAAATGGCGGCCGAAGCAAGAGGATGGTATTGACCACTGTCCATGGCCACCTTCTGGGCCTTTTCGTGAAGAAAGACAGAGGATATTATCAAATGACTGATCAATATAGGGTAGGTTCTAGGGAAATGTAAACTATATTCTATTTTTCAAGAAGCTGAAAAAACGCTATGGATGTTTAAAAGATGTATTTTGGTTTCATTTTGCTCTATAACAGATTATGTATCGGAGCTTAAAGTTGTAGGTGTACAATATCACGCTATACATTGTGACTCCTTTTTTAACTGTTTATCGAGAAAGACGTAAATTATTTTCAATGAAAAGTTTATATGTGTTAATATAACCCTGAAACAATCTAAGCGGCATCTCGGAATGAATTTCTTCATATAAAGGAATTCAGTTCAGGTATGTGTAAATGGATTTAACACAAAACTGAGTAATTGTACATGTACCTTGTAGGATGCTGGATAGAAATGTCTTTTATGGTATTACATGATAATCTAGTCCTTTTGAAATTAAGCAAAATAAAATGGTAATCTTCCAACTGCATTTCCGTTCTTTGTATGGATGGTATCAGTGATTATCTAACAAAAGCACTTTGCTGCTGTATCAGAAAGCGTAAATTACAGCTTGACTTAGTCTGTCTCAGTGTTGAATAGTTCGAAGGTCCACTTATAGACTAGTGATAGTCCCTATAGGGCATTAGCATATTAGGCTATGGAGGCCGGCATATTGGTTAAGCCCCTGACTTCAGAGCAGGGCATTCTGGGTGAATTTCTTATCTGTCTGATCCACATTTATGTGGAATCCGCTTGTTTTGACACAAGTGCCGGAACAATCCCTCTGGACAAAGTCCGGGTCCAAATTATGGACTATCAGGACTTCACTAATATGAACTCTACTGGTCCGACCATTCTGATCTTGGGTCCTAACATAGACACCCCCTTGATCAACATTCCGAGATGCGTTGTCGTTCACGAACGGGTTATACGCACCTGTCGGCTGCTTGGGTGTCGAGCAGGAGACAAAGTCACCCTGTTTGACGAAAGTAGAGTCGGGATTAGGATCCGAGCTCTTTGGAGGTGCATTTGTATGCTCCTTCTCTTGCAAGTAGCTTTCCATAGCGGACTTGTTTAGAGTCAGGATCTTCTCATTGTCCGCGACCGCTCGGTTATGTTCTGATTGGGCGGCTTGCGCCTCCTTCCTCAAAGTATCTTTCAATAAGCGATACTTCTCACTTTTTTCCTTCTGAGACCTTTGGTACTCAGTAGTTTCCTTTCGGATCTCATCCTGTTCCGAGACCAGTCTGGATTCTGTTTCGGCTTTACGAAGTTGAAGTCTTTTTAACTTCTCTTCCATTGCGCTCAACTCGGATTGCAATCTGTTCACATCCCGAGCTTTAGCGACTTCTTCGGCTCTAACCTTATCAATCGCTCTTCGCCTATTGGCTTCCTCCTTTTCCAGGTCAGCCAACTTACTTTCTTTCTTTTTCATCCTTTGTCTTTAGCTCGACCTGATGGGCTAGAGACAACAAACGATACTTGAGGTCGGATTCCTTTAGAATCGCCTCCTGTTCGATAAAACGAAGCTTATTGATTCATTCTCGGGTCTCCTCTTCTATCCTCTTTTGTGCAGCTATGAATTGTTCATGCTGCTTCTTAGCTTGCTGTTCTACCTGGTCCCTGGCTTTCAAATAAGCCGAGGTTGACTTATACCCGGAGACTTGCGGCTGCCCCCCGGATCTCTCAGATGAAGCGCACTAATATATACATAACAATGCCGGCCCCTACACTCTTTTGAACATAAAGCAAGCACAGCGAGCACAGCACTTATGCGGAATACCTATATTGAGACTACATATTTCAGAGGTCACTAAACATAAAATGACACCACATGTATATATTTGATATGTGGCATCCAACAGTGTGTCTTTTATTGAACTTACTACAGTATAATCATTTTAGAGTTTTTTTGCCCCTCCAATGTCCCCTGGTGGCCAAATGGGGAATTAAAAATACCCTGCAGAGGGGATTTTTCCCTTCTTGAGTCACAGAATTTCTACTGGTACATTTCTTGTTGAGCCATAACATTGTTTTAATCTACATCTAGGATACACTTCCCAGGACCTGTAAGCCTTCTAGCCAAGAATTATTCATAATAGTCAGTTTCCTCATTTTCATATTTGCCTAAGAAGTGCACATGTATGACAATGTTGGTAATGCTTGATCTGTAGTTCCTTTAGATTTAATGAAATGCATGACAATTTTACCAAAATACATGTCACTGATGCCCCTAATATCCTGAAATTGAAATAGATGTACCAGTACCTAATTTGCATAACATTGTTGGCACTCAGGAGGTTCTATAGATATGAGTACATCTCATGAAATAACCGCGCTCTCATCTTTCTCAGCAGCAGGAAATTTTTTAGAAGTTTTAGAGGCATTGAATAGTAGTAGGGGAATGTACTGTTCATTTTTTACCCATCAATAAAATTCTCTTTTTATAATTTGCCTTCTCAGACATTTTCCTTGAATATCCAAAACTGAGGAAGCAAGGGCCAAGCACATCCCTACATCATTGCAGTCATTGAACTGTAATCAATCTGCCTGCTTTAATCCCCAAAAGTATGATCCACAAATTCTTCTTAATCATAAGTTATTAGACTTCCATTGTTTGATACTGGCATATGCAGGTAGATGATCACCTGAGTTCAATAAAAGACACACTGTTGGATGCCACATATCAAATGTATACATGTGGTGGCATTTTATGTCTAGTGACCTCTGAAATATGTAGTCTCAAAATAGGTATTCCGCATAAGCACTGTGCTCGCATGAAAAAGAATCACCAAACTAAAAAGATGCAGGAATGCCTCACTCCATTTCAGAGAAGTCTGAGAATCCTCTATCCAACTAAGAAGATTGCTGCATAGTATTATAGCATTATGGGTGCACAAATGGTTGTGTTACATAAGGCTTATTTTAGAATCTTCTGCATTTTGTCCTGAAATTTTATAGCATTTCCTATTGAGTCGCTTAGCAAAGTCACCATGTTAAATGAATAGGCAATATGGAAATATTTTATAAGTCAACACTTTCAGCTGCCTGGCACATCTTAGAAAATCAAAGGTTTTCTCTTTTATTGAACTCAAGAGTCCATCTCCCACTACATATTTCAGAGGTCACTAAACATAAAATGCCACCACATGTATAGATTTGATATGTGGCATCCAACTGTGTCTTTTATTGAACTTATTAACGCGTCCAGTTTCCATTGCAAACATGTCTAACTTTTCTAAGCTTCAGTAAAGTGGACCGTTGTTACCAGTTGGGTTATTAATTTTAATTATTTTAGGAAAAAGTGGTTTATCATAGTTTAAAGTTACTAATTCTTTCCATGGACAATGTCTATGAAGTTTGAAATAATATAGTCCAGTTTGGTGTTCCTATGATGATTCTATGTATTTTTTTTTTAAATTTTGATTTAAAAAGTTGGTACTGGGTGGTGATTGGGATTATTTTGGTGCATAGTGTGTTTTGTACACATCACTATGTCAAAATGAGATACCACATGTCAGTAATTTTGTGATCAGAATGTGCTAGAAGAATAGTAGCAGGTCATCCAATGTTCATTTTCTATTACACTAGTCAGTGAAATGAGTGATATGCATGCAAAGGTACTGGTTTTTTCCTTATGGGGAATAACATAGAGGCCATGTTGGTCTTGCATTGGAGGTGAATCTAGGTCAGTACATAGAGGAGCCTAGTAGGCTTCTCTATGGTAAGTATCAGTAGTGAGATAGCTGGGCCCTTTAAGAGAATTGGCTTCCAATCATTTCCCATGGGAAAGGAAGTAAATGTAACAAGTAATTGTAACAAGGTCTCATCACCTTGACAACACTGTCTGTGATGTTAATTGTAGGATCAACAATGACTGTCATGGATGGATGGATGGATGGATGGATGGATGGATGGATGGATGGATGGATGGGACTATGGGACTTTTGTCGGGACTTTTGTCGGGACTTTTGTCGGGACTTTTGTCGGGACTTTTGTTGGGACTCGTGCAATGCATGTCCGTACTAACTCACCATTTCTCTGCAATTACCAGTAGTCCTTATATGCTAGTACTATTTGTTACTAATAAGTCGAGACTATGGAACTGGACGCGTTACTTTTTGAATTGAAGACAAATAGCTAAGATAAAGGTAAAGCAAACGCTACCTTGTTATAATCATTTTAGAGTTTTTTTGTCCCTCCAATGCCCCCTGGTGGCCAAATGGGGAATTAAAAATACCTCGCGGAGGGGGTTTTTCCCTTCTTGAGTCACAGAATTTATTGGTCAGCCATAACGTAGATACATAGGCAATGTCAGAATGGTTGACAAGTCAACATCACCAGTTTGTTTTGTATATCCAGTACATTTTTTAAAATAACAAAGATTTCCCATTTTGGCTGTGCTGCAAAATACAGTATAGATCTGTGAGAATGATAAAAGTGCTACACTTTACAATGAAACTATAAATGTCTAAAATACATATCTAAAAATAGCTATGCATTCCATTGAATGGCTGAAATGTCAAAAAGATATCAAATTTGCTATGGCCCAGTCTCGTTATAGAGAGAAAGGTAGTATCTAGCTGCGCTAAAAGGACAAACACAGTCAATAGAGGAAGTGCATCACCTAATACTGAAGCATAAAAGGTCTAGGTTCTACATGTGAAAACAGCAAAGCATTTTGTTGGATGGTAACATGTAAAAGCCCATCCCAGCGAGGTGTCATAGTCCCTCAATCCAAAGGTACTCATTATCTTCAAGGATAGGAATTACCCAGAGACACTTTCGAGGATCTACATGAAAAATTCAACTCTCTCAGACCACCTTTTACTACCATGTGCTTCTGTCTCCAACATACCAGCGAGACACCATCCTTCTACTTAGATTCTTTTCTATAAGAATGTGTTTATGATATGCACAGACACTCCCTAAACATGTATGCGGAAAATGAATTGAACTAATGTCAAGAATCGACTATTGATTGAGCATATGCTCTTGATCATTAATGTGAGAATTATACTGACTGATTAATTCATGTTATTAAACATATTACTTGATTGATCCATTCTTTCATTTATTCATACATTATTCATTCATGAATTAGATTTTCATCCATAATGTTCAAATACTCGCTTTGAATAGCTTTATCTTGATATCCCACCAATACTTGATTCATCCACTACACGACACACCATCCCTACATATTATCAGTATCTATCCGTGATCTATCATATTTTCACTGCTTGGTAATAACAGAATATATTGGATGCTGCTTAATCATCTTTTACTCATTAGGGCTCAATTCCAAATTTTTGGGCTCTATACGGATACTGCTACACATCCTTTAAATTATCACACTCAAAAAATATGGTTAGCTTCAAAATGACGGCTCCCCTAGAGATATTTACTACAACTTTTAATATCTCTCTCAAAAAGGGTCAATATCTAAATAGTTCACCATGGTATCACTATCACTCCACTACATGACACTCCGCTCATAAAAGATTATACATTATCTAGCCTACATCCCAGGGCCGGATCCAGGATTTTGTAAAGGGGGGGGTCCAACCCTGGTTTATGGGGGTAATGCTGCAAGCGCAGCGCCACGATGTCGGAAGTGCAACGGCGCGACATTGCAATTGCAGCACCGCAAGATACCTAGGGGGGTTTGGGGGCATTCCCCCCCAAGAAAATTTTGAAATCTAGACATCAAACAGTGCATTGTGATGCATTTCTAGATCCCAATCCAGTAAAGCATTTTGGTGTACCATCAGTAGTAAACCCATGATTATGAGAACAGAGAATGGAAATCTTATTGAATTTTGATTGCACAATGGTGTTTTAGGGAGGCTTGGCATGTCCCCTAGAAAATTGTAGAAATATGTATATCAAACTCCAAATTTTAAAGCATTTTGGTGTAAACCTAGGGTGGGCAGGTTTCCATGAAGGGGATGCAAATCTTATGTGGTAATGCTTTGTCCTTTGTGAGGTTTTAGGGGCTGGTCCCTCAAAAAGATTTTTGAAATATAGATGTCAAAATCTTGAGTTCAAGGGCTTCAACTAGCCTCAGATGAATGTACCGGTAGTATTTTTAGATATTGTTCCTTAAGGGGGTGTGGGGACTGCCTGCACCCCTGGGGAGTTTTTTGAAAAATGATGTTAAACCTTGAAGTTTAAAGCATTTTGGTGTACCATCAGGAGTATGTTTATGCACTGGTGGACTTTTGGGTCATTCCCAAAGAAAATCTTATAACATAATAATCATCAAACCTATATTTAAAACGTTTTGGTATAGGAAAGGGATGTAAATTTATGTCCTGATACCATACATTGTTCTTTGATAGAGTTTTGACAGCTCGTCCCCAAGGAATTTTTTGAAATATTGGTTTTAAACACGGTAGCCTAAGCATCTAAGGAATTTCTGTATCATTGGGTGTGAATCTAGTAGTTTTATTTGAAAGTGATTTGGAGCCTACCATAAAGAAAGCTTTGAAATTTCACAAAAAAAAATCATTACATCACACAGTATTTTGATGTACCCCAAGTGGTGAATAAAATTTTAATGGGATATAAATCTAATAGAAAATTACCTGGGGGACCAAACATAGTATCCCATGCATAAGGCACACCTGATGCCTAGATGCCTATGTGGACTCACTGGTGCACATTGGGTCACGTTAGAAAATTTTGTGGAAATTTTATAGATTTTAGATACTGTAGTCATAAATTGTAAAATTCACAAAACAATAAAACCATACCAAAGAGAGATAGGGGCCATGAATGGGGGTATACAAAGTGGACATCTTGGGTGGGCCCAAAGGGGGGGGGGGGTCCCTCTTCGGGGACCCCCATTTGAACATGTTATGGGTGGACCAAAAGGGGGGGTCCGGACCCCCAGGACCCCCCCCCCCCTGGATCCGCCCCTGCATCCTTAAGAAGAGTATATCAGGCCAGAAAAGCGCTATCCACCATCTTCTTAAGATGTGTACATATTACCACTGCACAAGTCTTGGACTAATTGACAAATTAACTGAACTTGACTAAATTGAATTAAAAATATTTTAAAAAGAATACAGTTATTATATTGTCATAAGGTTGCAGTATGATATCACAATTAAATCATGTGACTTAACATGTGACTTGTGTAATTCATTCATATATTATCTCAATTCATTCATGATTTTCACAGAGAAACATCTGTATTCACTTTATTCGACCTATTACTTGTATCGATAATCTCTATCTAGCTCTAATCTATCACATTTATTATAAGACCATAGATAACCCACATGGAAATATATCACAGATAACCTAGATTCACCTGATAGACCGCCAAATATAGATATATAGGGGCATAACATACCACATGCCAGCTCTCATACATAAATAAGATTAAATTCAAAATGGTGTAGCCCTCAGATCCAACATTTACATCGCTTTAAAGGTAAAGATAACGTTTACCTACCTATTTCAGATTAGTATACTTTTTATACTACTACTACTACTACTACTAACAATCTATGGGGCAGAGCTGACAAGCTTTTGCGAATGAAGAAAATATCATTCCATCCTTTGATTAATGAAAAAAAGTATTCTGGAAGCAGCCATGCATTTCTTATAAATGGCACATTTGTAAATTAAGGGCGTCTTATCCCACCCTACCCTATCTACGGGAGTACCCGCCCCACTTAGAGAGGCAGAATCCCTTAGCCTAGCTGCATCATCCTTGGATATCCTTGCATAGCTGCGCCTCATCCCGAGGATGCATAAAATATCAAACTATTAAATGGTGAAATCGGCATAAATGTCAGTTTAAACTTTTGTGGTGGCGTTATTAGCGTAGGCTACTCAAAGGCACAGGACCTAGAGGTAATCCTAGAGATTTCACCGTATAATGTTGCGCGGTCAGTTTATGGCGGGAAGATGGAAGGGACAGACGCTGTTGTCCGGTTTCTGCACGGGAAGCACCACTCTTCAAGCAGAGGCGCTTCAGAGAACACTAATAAAGTATAATATTAAAGGGAGTGCGGGCTTATTTACCTCTAGATGGCGCAACCATCAATATCAATATGTATACACCAGATGGCACTACAAACTGGCTTTCAGATGTAAATAAACAATGGTACATGGACATGTGGCAAGTGTATGAATCTATGCATTTTTCCTCCATGCACTTTAAAAAAATGATCTACCACATGTGCTGACATAATTAGACATCTAACAGGCTAAGAGATATGTAAACATGACCAATTGATGGAGCATATTGTCTGAATATCTTCATTTGTCCACATGGTCCATTTCACAGGAAGCAGCATGTGCCATGTGGAAAATGATCAGGGTTTGTCTTTGTTTGTTGTGGCACAGGAGATTGTGCCACATTGAAATACTCTACTAAAAAATATGTGTCAACCTAAAATAATCACCATTTAATATAGCATACTCGTATTAAGATCTGGTAGCCCCAGTAAAGATTTCAATAATTTTATTTGAATCTGTTCCAGTCATGGGTATGGGGAATGAAAGTACCAGCAACATGACACTGGAGACTGTGCCACCCAGCCTGCAGACGCTGACCTTACATCATGCATCAGTCCATATGTACCGGAAGTGCTGATGCGCATGGGTTTCTGTACGACAGGGGGCATTTTCGCGCGACCCAACCCGGTTATGGAACGCCATCCCCGCCATTAAACGACCAACCGCAATACAATTAAACTGGGACAAATTGCACCCCTCCTCCAATCACCTCTCTTTATTCTCTTCACAATTTGTGCAGTACGCAAATAGGTCCACCACACTATTAGCCTATCACACACCTTCTCTCATAGACCCAGTGTTTGCCAATGGCCAGAATGGGTCCCCTCACGGCCACTTCCATGGACACAGCTCAGACTCAGAGCTGCAAACTTGTGCTGACTTTCCCCATTCAAATTATGAGATTGATACTTTTATGAAGATAAATAACATGTCAGGCCAAAAGAGGAATAATTGCCCGTTAATTTGGCACTAGTTTGACATTGATCTGCCCAGTAGAAACATCAGAATCTTGGTTTTACCAACAAGTGTTTACTCAACGTGGACAAAAATTGCGCGCGAACGTCCCCTTTTAGCCTATACTAGGCTATAGTAACGCACAGGGTTTTCCACTGAAAACAGGTGAAATTATTTTGACCCCCGGCCCAGGTATTGAAAAAATTCTGACCCGCCCCCCCCCCCTCAAACCCACCAGCCCCCCCCCCCCCCCCCCCGTTGTTAAAAAATGATCACTCCCTTATGACGGTAAAGACCTGTCAGTAAAATGAAGATTCTGACGGTTCTACTATGCAGATCAATGTCACACTGGTAGCAAAATAACAGGCAAAGATTGCTCTTTCGTCCTTATAGGCCTAGAAATAAAAGTCAATAGTGTACCGGTATCTTGTAGGGAATTGTCTGAAAATTAAGGGGAAATGGCGTAGAATGCTGTCAAAAAGTCGTGGAAATGCGTTTTTGTTTCCTCTGGCCATAGATTTTGGCAGTATTGCTGTCAAAGTGGTAACCGGTACTTCTATTTAGATTTTGCATGGATATAATCCTATCTTACCCGTACATCCATCCGACCCTCCCCGTCTAACCCCTACATCCATCCGACCCTCCCACCCGGTAGGCCTACATCCACCGAACACTCCCCGCCTAACCTTAACATCCACAGAACACTCCCCGCCTAACCAGAACATCCACCTAACACTCCCCGCCTAACCCGAACAATCACCTAACACTCCCCGCCTAACCCGAACAATCACCCAACACTCCCCGCCTAACCCGAACATCGACCCAACACTCCCCGCCTAACCCAAAAATCCACCCAACAGTCCCCGCCTAACCCGAACATCCACCCAACACTCCCCGCCTAACCCTAACATCCACCCAACATTCTCCGCCTAACCCCAACATCCACTCAACACTCCCCGCCTAACCCGAACATCAACCAAACACTCCCCGCCTAACCCAAAAATCCACCCAACACCCCAAAAGTCAATAGTGTATCTTGAAGGGAATTGTCTGAAGATGCCAAAAAATATGGTCTCAATGTCATAGGATTAAGGGGAAATGATGTAGAATGCTGTCAAAAAAACGCGGAAATGCATTTTTGTTTCCTCTAGCCATAGATTTTGGCAGTATTGCTGTCAAAGTGTTTACCGGTACTTCTATTTAGATTTTGCATGGATATAATCCTATCTTACCCGTACATCCATCCGACCCTCCCCGTCTAACCCCTACATCCATCCGACCCTCCCACCCGTTAGGCCTACATCCACCGAACACTCCCCGCCTAACCCGAACATCCACCCAACACTCTCCGCCTAACCCGAACATCCACCCAACACTCCCCGCCTAACCCGAACATCCACCGAACAAGAATTGATTCAAGAGTTAAGGGGAGGGGGACATAAAAAAATCAGACCCCTCCTGATCTGCAGGCTGGGACTGGATCAGGCGGATGGGGTCTAAAAAAATTTGGAGCTTCTAAGGGAGTGATCATTATCTAACAACTTAGTGACGAAAATCGCGCACAAACGTGCCCTTTTGATAGTAAATGCGCAAGGTTTTCCACTGAAAACAGGTGAAATTATTTTGACCCCCTCATCAGAGGGGTTGAAAAAATTCTACCGGGGGGGGGGGCTGGTGGGTATGAGGTGGGCGTAAAAAATTCAGACCCCTCCTGAGGGGGGCTAAACAAAATTTGACCACTCTTGAGGGGGGGACTAAAAAAATATACCCTATTTTTAGCAAAAAAGCCAGTGCACAACTATAGATCAAAGAGGGGCGCGAAAAATTCTCCGCGCCTCTGGTGTGGGGGGTGGCGCAAAAAATTTTGACTGCCGTCAAGGGGGGGTGTAAAATATTTCTGCGCATCTGGGCAAAAACCCACCGCCCCCCGCTGTTGATAAATAATGACCACTCCCTTAAGGTGTCACTACCCCAAAAGCCTTGTGGCCATCCAAAAATCACATGTCTTCCACATTTGACCTGATATTAAAAATACTTAAAATTCTCACAGTGCTTAGCAACCTAAACCATACTAAACAGAGTCAGGCTAGATTTTGCTCAAATTGTCATGGTAACCAGGTAGTGATTTTTGCATAGTGAGGCCCGATCAGCGCATGAATACACATCAGGACCCCTTCACCCCCATAAACTTCCACTGAATTTATGTTTTGAACAAAAAATATTCTGGGACTATTGAAACACTCCTACTCATCATTCTGATACCAAATAACAATGGGTTTGGCCTCTCTTTCTCTCCCCTTGGGGCCAAATTCCTCAAAATAACTAAGTTCAGAAGGAACTATTCGGCCAGTAATCCCGGAAGTGGTCTGATTTAGGGTGGTGACACCATAAACAGACCCTGCCAACTCTTCCAGGATCAGTCCTTCCACACTGCCCATGGGGGATTCGTGAGAGGCGGTCGGTAGCCTACACTGTAGTCATACATGCCCAGTACTTGGAGCCACAGGGCCACCTGAACCTAAGGCTCCTCAAATGCCTTAACCCATTTCAAGGCTGGATGGTTGGTCCTTATCTGCACATGCCTACCGAGTAAATAGTGCCAGAAGCACTTCAGTCTGAAGATGATGGCCGAGAGCTCCCACCAGGTGACATAATAGTTGCACTCCAGTTTGGTGAGGGTTATGCTGGCTTATGACAGCACCACTTCCCTCTCGCTCTGCTGCTGGGATAGGAATGCCTCCAGCCTGGTATTCGAGGCATCAGTATCTAACAAGATCCGTCCCTCCTCCTGGAGAATTCCTAGTATCACTCCCTAGGTCACTCACACACTGCTACCAGCCTCCCAGATCACTCGCAACCTCCTGCTGGCCTACCTAGGATGCTCGCACATTGTCGCCGTAGCCCCTAGATCACTGGCAACCTCACACCAGACCCCCTAGATCACTCACACATTGCCGCTAACCCCCTGGATCACTTGCATCCTCCCATCAAACACCCTAGGTCACTCGCAACCTCCCACTGGACCCCCTAGGATGCTCGCACACTGCTGCCTGCCCCAAATCACTCACAACCTCCTGCTCGCCAGCCTAGGACACGGCTGTGTAGCTCCTAGACCACTTGCAACCTTCTACAAGACCTTGTAGATCACTTGGGATATCCCACCTGACCCCCTAGGTCACTCGCACACTGTCCCCATACCCACTGCATCACTGGGGCAGGGTACAAATAACGTCATGCAGGAGGGGGGGTTAGGCCTGGCATGACAGAATTAATTTTCCATATAACTTCAGCATTGCAAAATTGACCAAAAACATGACAAGGGGGGGGAGGGGGGGGTCAAAAATGGTCCAAAAAAAGCATGACTTCATTTGTACACAGCCCCTCTCGCACACTGCTGCTGATCCCCCTAGATTACTCACCCACTGCTGCCACACTCCCTAGATCACTCCCAACCTGCCGCAGGCACCCATAGACCATTCACAACCTCCTACCGCACCCATAGGACAATCCCAACCTGCCCCAAGACCCCCTAGGTCACTCTCAATTTGCCACTGGTCCTCCTAGATCACTCGCGCATTGCCGCTGGCCCCCCTAGATCATGTCCATACTGCCCAAGACCTGTCAGATCACCTGCAACCTCCCAGTAGACTCCCTATGTCATTGAGTGACCTATTGAGTCTGGCGGCATGTTGCGAGTGACCTAGGGTTTCTGGTGGGAGGTTGCTAGTGATCTAGGGAGGGCGGCAGCAGGTTTCGGGGGGAGGCGGGAGGGTCTAGGGAGTTCAGCGGCAGTGTGCGAGTGATTTAGGGGGTCTGGTGGGAGGTTCCTAGTGATCTAGGGGGTACAATGGCAGTGTGTGAGCATCCTAGGGAGTCTGGTTGGAGGTTGCAGTGACTTAGGATACTCGGTCAATGAATTAGGCAGTAGAATGTGCATACCTGGATTGCGGTATCAATGCAGTGGGATATGGCTATCTATGGTATAGACATAGAATTGCTATGGGAGTAAGGAGGTATACCTATTGATGGGACGATGAATGCAAAATTCTTCTTTCTTTGGCTACAATAGGTAATTTTAGGGTGCTCGGTCAATGAATTAGGGAGTAGCAAATGCATAACTGAATTGTGGTATCAATTGAGTGGGTTATGGCTCACTCGCACACTGCCGCTGAACCACCTAGGAACCTCCCACCGGACCCCATAGGTCAATCGCACACCGCTCCTAGGTCACTAGCACACTGCTGCTGTACCCCCTAGATCACTCACAACCTCCAACCAGAAAACCCTAGGTCACTCGCAACATACCACCAGACTCAATAGGTCACTTAATGACCTAGGGAGTCTACTGGGAAGTTGCAGGTGATCTGAGAGGTCTTGGGCAGTATGCACATGATCTAGGGGGGCCAGTGGCAATGCGCGAGTGATCTAGGAGGACCAGTGGCAGATTGAGAGTGACCTAGGGGGTCTTGGGGCAGGTTGGGATTGTCCTATGGGTGCGGTAGGAGGTTGTGAATGGTCTATGGGTGCCTGCGGCAGGTTGGGAGTGATCTAGGGTGTGTGGCAGCAGTGGGTGAGTAATCTAGGGGGACCAGCAGCAGTTTGTGAGTATCCTAGGGGGGCCGCGGCAGTGTGCGATTGTCCTAGGGGGCGGCAGCAGGTTGCAAGTGATCTTGGGGGGCCAGCGGCAGTGTGCGAGTGATGCAGTGGGTATGGGGACAGTGTGCGAGTGACCTGGGGGTCTGCCGGCAGTATGCAAGTGAACTCGGGGGTCAGATGGGATATCCCAAGTGATCTACAGGGTCTCGTGGAAGGTTGCAAGTAGTCTAGGAGCTACACAGCCGTGTCCTAGGGTGGCCAGCAGTAGGTTGTGAGTGATTTGGGGCAGGCCGCAGTGGGCGAGCATCCTAGGGGGTCCAGTGGGAGGTTGCGAGTGACCTAGGGTGTTTGGTGGGAGGATACGAGTGATCCAGGGGGTTCGGCAGCAATGTGTGAGTGATCTAGGGGGTCTGGTGTGAGGTTGCCAGTGATCTAGGGCTACGGCGACAGTGTGCGAGCATCCTAGGGAAGCCAGCAGGAAGTTGCGAGTGATCTGGGAGGCTGATAGCAGTGTGTGAGTGACCTAGGGAGTGATACTAGGAATTCCCCAGGAAGAGAGACGGATCTTGTTAGATACTGATGCCTCGGATACTGGGTTGTAGGCCTTCCTGTCCCAGCAGCAGAGCGAGAGGGAAGTGGTGCTGTCGTAAGCCATCATAACCCTCACCAAACTGGAATGCAACTATTATGTCACCTGGCGGGACCTCTTGGAACATCATCTTCGGATTGAAGCACTTCTGGCACTATTTACTCGGTAGGCATGTGCAGATAAGGACCAACCATCCAGCCTTGAAATGGGTTAAGGCATTTCAGGAGCCTTAGGTTCAGGTGGCCCTGTGGCTCCAAGTACTGGGCACGTATGACTACAGTGTAGGCTACCGACCGCCTCTCACGAATCCCCCATGGGCAGTGTGGAAGGACTGATCCTGGAAGAGTTGGCAGGGTCTGTTTATGGTGTCACCACCCTAAATCAGACCACTTCCGGGATTACTGGCCGAATAGTTCCTTCTGAACTTAGTTATTTTGAGGAATTTGGCCCCAAGGGGAGAGAAAGAGAGGCCAAACCCATTGTTATTTGGTATCAGAATGATGAGTAGGAGTGTTTCAATAGTCCCAGAATATTTTTCGTTCAAAACATAAATTCAGTGGAAGTTTATGGGGGTGAAGGGGTCCTGATGTGTATTGTCATACTAGTAATTGGCATGATCAAGTTGTCATATGAGAAATATCATATGACTAGTGGTGTAAGGAGTAAATACATCAGGCTCATAATAAAATAATGTTATTTCCAGTTGTCACTGGTTTATTCAGCTTTAGGCAACATGTAAGAAATATCAATCATACAGTAGTTAGTATGTAGGTAATTTGTACATACAGTAAACATACAGTAATTTATAAAGTACAATGTTCAGTTCCACTCCACCTGTGAGGTATTAATAATACAGTGTCCAGCATAGTTCTAGGTGGGTTCCCACACCTAGCTCCTGACCTGCTGCTTAGAGGAATAATGTAATAATGAGTAACTTTACCCTCTGGTGGAAGTCTTGAAGAAGATAGCCTCTGGCCACTAATGGTAGGAAACCAATGCCTGTCTAGCATAGTTTCACCATAGTGCAGTGGTATAGCAGGTAGCAGGAGATGACTGGAGATGTTACCTCTAGAGCGGTTCTTGGTGATGTGTCTTCCTGGAGGTGCAGACAGGCTATTTGTAGCAAATCTTGGAAAAGCACCTCCAGACTGACTGGAGCCAGCAGCATCTGCCTAACTCTACAGTTGTTTGAGGGGACCCTTTCAAGTGTCACAGGGGGACAAAGGACCCCCATGGACGCCGCTATGGCCCCCATTGTCTTGGTCGGTTCTGCATCTTTAGACCCTCATATCTCGGCCGTTTATGCTTGTATAACCGCCATTTTGGGCATGCGCAGAGCTGAATGTGCCAAAATTATAATGCCCGCTGGATAGGCGCGTAACTCCCGCCGGTTTGTCTGTAGCTCACTCGGAGGTCGATTCAGTCTCCATGGCGTAACTTCCTTAATACTGGGAGTTCAGCCTTGATCTTGGGCTCATTCTGACCGTCTAATTATGGGCTTTCCATAGAATTTTTGATATTTGACCTAGGTCGCTCAGGAGCGACGCTAGAGCGACCGGAAGGTTATGGCATCGTGCTTATGTAACCCATTGTTCAGTCCTTAGAGTGCTCAGACACTCATGACGGCGTCAGCGGTGCTCAGGCACCCGTGACGGCCGGTTGCATTCACTTACAAGTTATTAATTTGTGCATTGAACCATGAGGTCGCACACTGAGACCCTTATTCTTATTATATTGTGCAGTGAACCATTAGGTCGGACCTTTTGATGTCATAAACTTAGTCTAACTGACTGTGGCTGGTGTGCAGTGGGGCATGAACGCTCTTATGTAAAGTTTGAGCGCTCTTATAGCTCTTAGAACCAACCTATGTATTAATTTCATAGATATTTCTTTGATTAATACAAAATATGTTACAATTTATGGAATAATAAAATGGTATATCATAGAATACTCCCTCTCCCCCGAAAGAATGCGAAACTCCGTCATTTCGCCGAGGGAATGTACAATTTATACAATTTTTACCTTATTTTTGGAGTTATATACTGTTTTGTAAGAGGATTTGAAGTAATGGGGAGTGCTTCAAATGCAATTTTTGTGGTAGAGCTTTGTCAGTATAAACAATTTTCTCCTGGGTATAAGTACATTTCCGAGTTTCTATATCTTACTATACCAGAGCTTATTTGCTTATGTAACATCAATTTTGGGTACAATTTTCCATTTTTATGTACAACATACAATTTGGCAAATAGTGTGCAGTTTTGGCATTTAATATTCAATTTAGCGTGCAAATTGAACATAAATGACAATTTCAGTGTGCAAATTTACAATTTCGCGTGTAATTGCGTTCAATTGACAATTTCAGTATGCAAATATATAATTTTTGCGTACATTTGGCAATTTAAGTGTGCAAATATATAATTTTTGCGTATATTTGGCAATTTTAGTGTGCAAATATATAATTTCGCGTACATTTGGCAATTTAAGTGTGCAAATATATAATTTTCGCGTATATTTGGCATTTTTAGTGTGCAAATATATAATTTCGCGTGCATTTGGCAATTTTAGTATGCCAATGTATAATTTTGCGTTCAATTGATAGTTTCTGTATGTACAAATATAATTTTGCGTACAGCTTGGATACACATAGAAATGTTGATTTTCTAAAAATCTGACTTCAGTGTATGAATTGGGTACAGACATACAGTATAATGTGCAACATATAATCCAAATGTAAATTGGATACAACTTACAATCTAGTGTGCAAACATACAATTTTAGTGTGCAAATTGGGTACGAGCGTACAATCTGGTGTGCAAACAGTATTCATGTGCTGATCAGGCCTCACTATGCAAAAATCACTACCTGGTTACCATGACAATTTGAGCAAAATCTAGCCTGACTCTGTTTAGTATGGTTTAGGTTGCTAAGCACTGTGAGCATTTTAAGTATTTTTAATATCAGGTCAAAGGTGGAAGACATGTGATTTTTGGATGGCCACAAGGCTTTTGGGGTAGTGACACCTTAAGGGAGTGGTCATTATTTATCAACAGCGGGGGGCGGTGGGTTTTTGCCCAGATGCGCAGAAATATTTTACACCCCCCCTTGACGGCAGTCAAAATTTTTTGCGCCACCCCCCACACCAGAGGCGCGGAGAATTTTTCGCGCCCCTCTTTGATCTATAGTTGCGCACTGGCTTTTTTGCTAAAAATAGGGTATATTTTTTTAGTCCCCCCCTCAAGAGTGGTCAAATTTTGTTTAGCCCCCCTCAGGAGGGGTCTGAATTTTTTACGCCCACCTCATACCCACCAGCCCCCCCCCCCCGGTAGAATTTTTTCAACCCCTCTGATGAGGGGGTCAAAATAATTTCACCTGTTTTCAGTGGAAAACCTTGCACATTTACTATCAAAAGGACACGTTTGTGCGCGATTTTCGTCACTAAGTTGTTAGATAATGATCACTCCCTTAGAAGCTCCAAATTTTTTTAGACCCCATCTGCCTGATCCAGTCCCAGCCTGCAGATCAGGAGGGGTCTGATTTTTTTATGTCCCCCTCCCCTTAACTCTTGAATCAATTCTTGTTCGGTGGATGTTCGGGTTAGGCGGGGAGTGTTGGGTGGATGTTCGGGTTAGGCGGGGAGTGTTCGGTGCATGTAGGCCTAATGGGTGGGAGGGTCGGATGGATGTAGGGGTTAGACGGGGAGGGTCGGATGGATGTAGGGGTAAGATAGGATTATATCCATGCAAAATCTAAATAGAAGTACCGGTAAACACTTTGACAGCAATACTGCCAAAATCTATGGCTAGAGGAAACAAAAATGCATTTCCGCGTTTTTTTGACAGCATTCTACATCATTTCCCCTTAATCCTATGACATTGAGACCATATTTTTTGGCATCTTCAGACAATTCCCTTCAAGATACACTATTGACTTTTGGGGTGTTGGGTGGATTTTTGGGTTAGGCGGGGAGTGTTTGGTTGATGTTCGGGTTAGGCGGGGAGTGTTGAGTGGATGTTGGGGTTAGGCGGAGAATGTTGGGTGGATGTTAGGGTTAGGCGGGGAGTGTTGGGTGGATGTTCGGGTTAGGCGGGGACTGTTGGGTGGATTTTTGGGTTAGGCGGGGAGTGTTGGGTCGATGTTCGGGTTAGGCGGGGAGTGTTGGGTGATTGTTCGGGTTAGGCGGGGAGTGTTGGGTGATTGTTCGGGTTAGGCGGGGAGTGTTAGGTGGATGTTCTGGTTAGGCGGGGAGTGTTCTGTGGATGTTAAGGTTAGGCGGGGAGTGTTCGGTGGATGTAGGCCTACCGGGTGGGAGGGTCGGATGGATGTAGGGGTTAGACGGGGAGGGTCGGATGGATGTACGGGTAAGATAGGATTATATCCATGCAAAATCTAAATAGAAGTACCGGTTACCACTTTGACAGCAATACTGCCAAAATCTATGGCCAGAGGAAACAAAAATGCATGTCCGCGACTTTTTGACAGCATTCTACGCCATTTCCCCTTAATCCTATGACATTTAGACCATATTTTTTTGCATCTCCAGACAATTCCCTACAAGATATACTATAGACTTTTATTTCTAGGCCTATTTAAACCCTAAATAATAGAAGAAAACACTTGACATCTATACTGCCAAAGCTATGGTCAGAGGAAACAAAACGCATTTCCGCGACTTTTTGACAGCATTCTACGCCATTTCCCCTTAATCCTATGACATTGAGACCATATTTTTGGCATTTTCAAACAATTCCCTACAAGATACACTATTGACTTTTATTTCTAGGCCGTTATTTTCTGTGGCCGTGTGTATCACAACGATCCTTGTGCAGACGGCGCGGCCCTGGCAGGTGTATGAGATCCCCAGGAGGGGAAGCAAACACTGGGTCTATGACTATGAGAGGAGGTGCGTGATAGGCTAATAGTGTGGTGGACCTATTTGCTACTGCACAAATTGTGAAGAGAATGAAGTGTGGTGATTGGAGGAGGGGTGCAATTTGTCCCAGTTTAATTGTATTGTGGTTGGTCGTTTAATGGCGGGGATGGCGTTCCATACCCGGTCGACCGGGTGACTTGATCTGGTACATCCGGGGTGTAGCTGTGCTGTACGCACGATGGGTACAGCCGGTCGACCGGGTTAACCGGATCGGGCCACGCGAAAGTGGCCCAAAACACAGACCTGAGAACCGGAAGTCACTGGAGCACGGCGGCAGTTGTAAACAAATATCTGCAATTCACGTGTTTTTTTACTGTATATGGATGAAATGGCCAAGCAAAAGACAGGCCCAGTTGTGTTATACAGCACAGTTAACCTGTGCATCATTTTGGTAGAGGCCTACCTATGTGGCTATGTGTGGGAGCAGCTGAATTTGGTGAAGAATCCACTCACAGTGACACCTCTCTGCGCTGTCACTCTGGCACTGGTCAGTTGTTTCGGACTGCACTGTCTACAGGGGAATACAACACCCAAGGTAATACACTAGTTCTATCAATCCACGTCATGGTCTAGACTAGCAGTAGAAACACATTTGTAGTTGTGGGGGAGGGGGAGGGGCGTAAAAATTTCAGATCCCTCCAGGTTCCTGTCTGTAAAGGGCTTTACATTGCTGCAGCAGGTGATCCACTGAAAAAAATCGAGCCTCTGTAGCAATACGGAGTGTTGGGGTATCCCAGAATGCACCGCGCGTGGCAGAATTCCGGTTTGCGCGCCGACAACACAATGGCCCAGCCAGTGCTGGGGTTCAGACTCATGGTTCAGACTTTGTGGGAAGAAAAAAAAAATTTCTGTCCAAATATGTTCTCTATGTGTCCTCCTGTCTATATTTGTACCAGTGGTGGTTTGATTTGGTCCAAATTAGCAACACAGCCTTCCGAAATGCAAACTAAATCCACAACACAAAACCACTGACAGTGACACTGTCACAGATTTTCAGCTCCAATCCACCTCACTGTAAGGGAGTGGTCATTATTTATCAACAGGGGGAGTGGTGGGTTTTCGCACGGACGCGCAAAATTTTTTTACGCCCCCCCCCTTGATGGCAGTCAAAAATTTTTGCGCCCCCCGCGCTGGAGGTGCGGAGAGTTTTTCGCGCCCCTCTTTGATCTACAGTAGCACGCAGGCTTTTTTGCTAAAAAGGGTGAATTTTTTTAGCCCCCCCCTCAAGAGGGGTCATAATTTTACGCCCCCGTCAACCCCCCCCCCCCCCGTTGATAAATAATGAACACTCCCTAACAATCAATTCTTTCTAAATAAGGGAGTGGTCATTATTTATCAACAGGGGGCGGGTGCTGGGTTTCCGCGCGCCCCGCCCCCCCCCCCCCCCCCCCCGTTATTAAAAAATGACCACTCCCTTTTTTCTTCCCACAAAGTCTGAATTTTCAGACCACTCCCTTAGGCTTAGGGACTGGTCATTATTTATCAACAGGGGGGTGGGGTGGTGGGTTTTCGCGCGGATGCGCGAAAATCTTTTATGCCCCCCCTCGACGGCAGTCAAAAATTTTTGTGCCCCCCCCTCCCACCTAAATACCAGTAGGCCTATATCCACCGAACACTCCACGCCTAACCCGAACATCCACCAAACACTCTCCGCCTAACTCAAACATCCGCCCAACACTCCCCGCCTAACCCGAACATCCACCCAACACTCCCCGCCTAACCCAAACATCCAGGCGGGGAGTGTTGGGTGGATGTTCGGGTTAGGTGGGGAGTGTTGGGTGGATGTTCAGGTTAGGCGGAGAGTGTTGGGTGGATATAGGCCTACTGGTATTTAGGTGGGAGGGGGGGGCACAAAAAATTTTGACTGCCGTCGAGGGGGGGCATAAAAAATTTTCGCGCATCCCTAAGGGAGTGGTCATTTTTTAATAACAGGGGGGGCCACGAGGAAACCCACCACCCGCCCCCTGTTGATAAATAATGACCACTCCCTTATTTAGAAAGAATTGATTGTTAGGGACTGGTCATTATTTATCAACTGGGGGGGGGGGTTTGAGGGGCGCGTAAAATTTTCAGACCCCTCCCGAGGGGGGACTTAAAACAATTATGACCCCTCTTGAGGGGGGGGGGCTAAAAAAATTCACCCTTTTTAGCAAAAAAGCCTGCACGCTACTGTAGATCAAAGAGGGGCGCGAAAAACTCTCTGCACCTCCGGCGCGGGGGGCGTAACAATTTTTTACTGCCATCAAGGGGGGGGGGGTTTGAGGGGCGCGTAAAATTTTCAGACCCCTCCCGAGGGGGGACTTAAAACAATTATGACCCCTCTTGAGGGGGGGGGGGCTAAAAAAATTCACCCTTTTTAGCAAAAAAGCCTGCACGCTACTGTAGATCAAAGAGGGGCGCGAAAAACTCTCTGCACCTCCGGCGCGGGGGGCGTAACAATTTTTTACTGCCATCAAGGGGGGGGGCGTAAAAAAATTTTGCGCGTCCGTGCGAAAACCCACCACTCCCCCTGTTGATAAATAATGACCACTCCCTTACAGTGAGGTGGATTGGAGCTGAAAATCTGTGACAGTGTCACTGTCAGTGGTTTTGTGTTGTGGATTTAGTTTGCATTTCGGAAGGCTGTGCAGTGTTGGGTGGATGTTCGGGTTAGGCGGGCAGTGTTGGGTGGATGTTCGGGTTAGGCGGGCAGTGTTGGGTGGATGTTCGGGTTAGGCGGAGAGTGTTGGGTGGATGTTCGGGTTAGGCAGAGAGTGTTGGGTGGATGTTCCTGTTAGGCGGGGAGTGTTGGGTGGATGTTCCTGTTAGGCGGGGAGTGTTGGGTGGATGTTCGGGTTAGGCAGGCAGTGTTGGGTGGATGTTCGGGTTAGGCGGGCAGTGTTGGGTGGATGTTCGGGTTAGGCGGGCAGTGTTGGGTGGATGTTCGGGTTAGGCGGAGAGTGTTGGGTGGATGATCCTGTTAGGCGGGGAGTGTTGGGTGGATGTTCGGGTTAATAATTCTGGGCACAAAAGGGACTGAGGTTACCTTTATTGGCAATTTTCTGCATATTACTTGTAGATTTTCTGATTAAAAAGAGGGGATGTGCACTTAGGTGCTTACTACAAAGGACTGGTATATCAATCTAGTATGTCTCTATGACATATGGTTTAATAAGACATTATCTGTTGATCAAATCTTTATTTGAATCATCAATAATAAAATACTAAAAAGAGCACATACATGTACATACATGTACAAAATCATTCATAAATTCATTTATATTCACAGACTGGCGGGCCAGGCATAACAAAACCATTCTAAATTACAAAAAGTCTAGCATCATGGACATGCACTGAAAATATCAGCAAAAATATTGGGAGAAATTTAATCAAAACCAATTCATATGTGTGGCACACCAAGGGTCGAAGGAGAATTATTAATATTATCCGTATCTTATAATAGCTTGTAGGTTCGATTGATGTCTCCAAGTATTCGATCCTCAATGTGACAGTTAGATATTTATATTTTACCAGGGATATATCTAGTGAAATAAATACCAGACAAGTGATTTAAAGTTCAACAATGTCGGAGTGATTTATTCACTACCTAAGGTCTAACAGTGGTCAGAATAAATAGATAAATATCATCAAGTAGTAATTCTGTACGGTGCAGGGTTATATCACACATCTGGCAACATCACGTCACATCGCAGCAGCAGGAACATAGCCGCTGTCACCTCGGTGGGGTAGCAGCTTTGCCAAGAAACCCACCAAGAATTCAATTCTATATATTTCTATAGTAAAAAATCCCATTATAACGAATTCTACATCAAATCAATTCGTTTATAACAAATTTTTAATGTGAACAAACAGTTTTTCTTATGGGTCCATGGGTTGCGGACATCAAGTCTACACGCAAGCGCGAAATGACGTCTACGGGGGGGCGGTGGCATACTGGACATATACCGTGCCCCATAGTCATTTGTTGTACGGCGGATGGACTTTGGGGTTCCTTTCCTCACTGTGATGTCTTCTAGGGTTTTCAGTTCAACGCCGGCAGCTGAAAAGTAGAAGTGATGAGATTTAATTTTAAGTCTAGTTTTAATACTGTAGATGCACATTTATTTTTGCTCAGTGAACATTTCAGCTGAAATATCATACACTCAGAGATGCCAGAGTTTCAGATTTTCTCTGATTTCAGAGGTTCAAAGGTGATATTTTACTACAGAAATAATAAGAAAAAAAATTAAAATGAATATTTTATAATTCTGATATTTCTTAAAGATACACCCAACCCTAAGTGATTAATTTTGAAGGTATTTGTCACTCTGATTAGGGTATAACCCCCCTTTTGAAGGGCCCCAAAATAATTTTCAGAGTTTCGCCAAATATCGAACTGACATCTCTGTACACTATACCGTAGTGACCTGTATAAGTGTTTTACATTAAATGCTAAGTAACTTGGTTAATAATTGGTCTTTTTTCACCCAGATTTCGCTGGTGGGTAGCTTGACATCTTGACTTTAAGAATAACTACCAAAATCCATGAGAAACAGAATAATAATGTAAAATATTGGTGCTTAATGCGAGGGCGCGAATGACCGCCAAATTCAAAGGGGAGATTAATTACCTTTAGGATCCGCCCAGTAACATCGGACGTCCGTGCAGGTTGCATCATCCGGAAGTGCTGCATGCCCCTTCGATATGATATCTGCTACACGGAACAGCATGGCACCGATATGACCACATGCCTGACAGTTCCTGAAACATATATATATATGGAAATATTGATCATTATCCTACACAATACACATTATAAAACGATGCGCCATGCGTTGTGGCGCGAGAGAATGAAGTCAGGGCCAGACATCAAGATGCTTTCTATTTTCTTTTACCTGTTCAGGCTTCACCCCCTAAAAATCCTTAGGACGCCCAAAATAAGACAAATTTAGCCAACCTTTGGCATTAGTCCCATCAAGAAATTCAAAATATTAAGCCCAGGAGAATTTTTTGAATTTTAGCTCTGTTCATGTAATGATAAATCTATGGGAGCTAGCCTTTAATAGAAGTGAATGGAACTCTAAATAAACAATTTTTTTAAAGGGGTTAATTTTTTATTAGCGTTTTAGTTTTGGTCGACGTGGGCCTATTTAGCACAGAAAAAGTTTTCAGGTCCTACTTTATTAAATTATTCATAGCCCCTGTAAAGGGAGTGATCATTTTTTACCAGGGGGGATTGCATGTGGATGTGCGGAAAATCCGGTTGGGGGGAGTCGAAAATTCTGCCCCCCCCCATCAAACTCAACAGCCCCCCCCCATTGTTAAAAAATGACCACTCCCAAAAATAATAATACTGACAGTGACAGGCAGACAGTAGTACTAATACTTAGTCTACTAGTACTCTAGCAGTTGTCTGTCTCCTTGCCAAATGTAGATCATATAAATGAATTTAACCAGATGCAAGGGATTTCTGGTTTCTAATTCTGTATTTGTGATCCAGGTATTCAGAGGGGAGAGCCATACATACAATTAATAATATGGATAAGAAAAATTACACCACTGGGAAATACACAGGAGTCAGTGAGTGCTGGCAGAGTTGATTTGGGAGCACTAGGTCTTGGCAGATTTCTACTAAATTCTAGCCATAACTCTGGCACAAAGCACATGTACACAACCCTTAGTATCCAATCTCAACAGCTGTGTACTTAAATTTACTTACTTTGCTCAGAGATCAGCACAAATTAGAAGTATTTCCAGTGTTTATTGCCACACCTCCCACACTGTTTACCATGGACTTGTACCTGATTACCCAGAATCCCCAGACCGGAATTCTGCCAGCGCGTGGGCGATAATACAGAATCGCGTAACCCCAATCAGCCGTATAGTGGATCTTGCCCAGTATAAATTGGCCCATACTCAGCCTTGATTAGGGAGTGATAATTTTTTAACAACAGCCTGAACAGGGGGGGGGGGCTGGTGGGTTTCAGGGGGGGTCAGAAATTCTGACCCCCCCTTGACCAGGGGGATCAGAATTTTTTCAACCCCTTGACTAGGGGGGTCAAAATAATTTCACCTTTTTTTCAGCGAAAAAGCCTGTGTGTTACTATAGGTTAAAAGGGCGTGTTCGCACGCGATTTTCGCCTCCCGAGGGCGGGGGTTGGAAAAATTTTGACCCATCGAGAGGGGGGGCCGTGCACAAACCCACCAGCCCCCCCCCCTGATGTTAAAAAATGATCATTCCCTTACTGTCTTGGCCTCAAGGGTTGGTCAGGGGAGCAATAATCTAGGAAAATCATGTAACCCTCTTAAAGTTAAACCCATGATATTTCTATTAGGCCATACTTTTTTTTATTATATTCGGACGTTGCGCATATCCCATAATGCCCTGCGCGAGGAGGGTGAGCGCAGTCATGACGGCATGTGTCAAACAACAACAAACCAGGCTGCAGGTCGGTCTGCAGTCTGTCAATGAAAATTTAAATCTCATGTATTTTGGGGCTAAATTGGCCTAAAATAAAAAAAACAAAACAATAGTGTATCTTGTAGGAAATTGTCTGAAAAAGCTGAAAAATATAGTCTCAAAGTCATTGGCCCATGGGAAGATGGCTTAAATTGCCGTCAAATACATCGCGGGAGGGCGTTTTTCACGGGTGTTAACCTACAATAGCATTTTCAACTGGCAGCCATGAGTCAGTGACAAACTGGGTCACGATCGCCGATTTTCGCCGGTTTTTTGCTCAAAACAGGGTCTTATCTTTGGATTTCAGGGCTCAAATTGCATCTATGGATTCGTGAGAATGTCCTCTATCTACCCTGTTAGTGAGAAGTATGAGGGTTGATTACCGTGTGATGTATGACCTGAAATGTGTGGGAAGGTTGGGGAGTCTAGTACTTTGCTGGTATGGCACATTTGTTTCCAGTGCGGCCTGCCAGAAACCAGCTTCAGACCCTCCCAATAACATTAGAAAGCTCTCTCCTGATTGGCTCATATCCAATTGACCAGTAAAATCCATTTTTACAAAAGTGGAACTTGCCATCGGTTTTCTTGGCATGAACATCCACCCAACACTCCCCGCCTAACCCCACCATCCACCCAACACTCCCCGCCTAACCCCAACATCCACCCAACACTCCCCGCATAACCTGAACATCCACCCAACACTCTCCCCCTAACCCGAACATCCACCCAACACTCCCCGCCTAAACCAAACATCCACCCAACAATCCCCGCCTAACCCGCACATCCACCAAACACTCTCCGCCTAACCCCAACATCCACTCAACACTCTCCGCCTAACCCGAACATCGACCGAACACTCCCCGCCTAACCCGAACATTGACCGAACACTCCCTGCCTAACCCAAACATCCACCCATTTTGACCCCCCCATCAGATGGGTTGAAAAAATTTTACCTTTTGGGGGGCTGGTGGGTTTGAGGGGGGTGTAAAAAATTCAGACCCCTCCCAAGGGGGGCTAACAAAAATTTGACCACTCTTGAGGGGGGGACTAAAAAAATATACCGCAATCTCCTGTGTATAAGGCGCGTAGTTATCCCCAAATCCACAAGGGGGATACCAAGACCTTTCTTTTGATATGTTACACTTCCCCTAAGTTCTAATAGGACATAATGTGGGCCAGAGGGGTCTGGGGAACCCTAGGTACATGTAGCTTTTTGAATTTTTAAAATCCATTCAGTAGAACAAAAGATATGAATTTTTTATTTTTTTGGCAATATTTTCAAACTCTAGGTGCGCCTTATACGCGGGCTGCGCCTTATACGCGGGAGATTACGGTACCCTCTTTTTAGCAAAAAAGCCAGTGTGCAACTATAGATCGAAGAGGGGCGCAAAAATTCTCCGCGCCTCTGGTGCGGGGGGGCACAACAATTTTCTACTGCTGTCGAGGGGGGTAGTAAAAATATCTGCGCATCCGCGCAAAAACCCACTGCCCCCCTGTTGATAAATAATGACCACTTCCTTAAGGTGTCACCACCCCAAAAGCCTTGTGGCCATCCAAAAATCACATGTCTTCCACCTTTGACCTGATATTGAAAATACTTAAAATTCTCACAGTGCTTAGCAACCTACACCAAATTTTAGCTTATGAAATGGAGAAAAAAATAAGATAGGTCCACATAAACATAGTCAGGCTAGATTTTACTCAAATTGCCATGGTAACCAGGTAGTGATTTTTGCATAGTGAGGCCTGATCAGCGAATGAATACATAAGCAAAGGTTCACGAGTTGGAGGAATGTCGGGGGGGTTATCGCACGCGCCGATCAGGTGCCGTATCGCACGACGCCTGCAGGGCGGAGTGCGATGCGGCACCTGATCGGCAAGTGCGATAACCCCCCGACATTCCTCCAACGAGTGTGCCTTTGCATTTATTTCATGTTATTTTCATCTAAATCAGATAAATAGAATCAAATTTACCAGAATGACTCCCGTGCGCACTGTTTACATCGCCATCTTGGAGCTATGACGTCACCAAATGGTCACGTGACCTCGGCGTGTGATATTTTCGCGGGTTATCGCACGGGGGATGTGCGATACGGCCGATCGAGTGCTAGAGCTATGGGCTGTCAGTATCTCGGGCATATCAACATGAAATAAATATCAGGACCCCTTCACCCCCATAAACTTCCACTGAATTTATGTTTTGAACAAAAAATATTCTGGGACTATTGAAACACTCCTACTCATCATTCTGATACCAAATAACAATGGGTTTGGCCCCTCTTTCCCTCCCCTTGGGGCCAAATTTCCCAAAATAACTAAGTTCAGAAGGGACTATTCGGCCAGTAAACCCGGAAGTGGTCCAACTTAGGGTGGTGACACCATAAAGAGACCCTGCCAACTCTGCCAAGAGCTCCCGCCAGGTGACATTATAGTTGCATTCCAGTTTGGTGAGGGTTATGGTGGCTTATGACAGCACCACTTCCCTCTCGCTCTGCCGCTGGGACAGGAAGGCCTCCAGCCCGGTATTCGAGGCATCAGTATCTAACAAGATCCGTCCCTTCTCCTGGGGAATTCCTAGTAAAACTCCCTAGGTCACTCACACACTGCTACCAGCCTCCCAGATCACTCGCAACCTCCTGCTGGCCTTCCTAGGATGCTCTCACACTGTCGCCGTAGCCCCTAGATCACTGGCAACCTCACACCAGACCCCCTAGATCACTCACACATTGCAGCGAACCCCCTGGATCACTCGCATCCTCCCACCAAACACCATCATCTTCAGACTGAAGCGCTTCTGGCACTATTTACTCGGTAGGCATGTGCAGATATGGACCAACCATGCAGCCTTGAAATGGGTTAAGGCATTTAAGGAGCCTTAGGTTCAGGTGGCCCTGTGGCTCCAAGTACTGGACATTTACAGCTGTAGTGTAGAGCCCCGACCACCTCTCATGAATCCCCCATCTCATGAATCCCCCATGGGCAGTGTGGAAGGACTGATGTTGGAAGAGTTGGCAGGGTCTCTTTATGGTGCACCCTAAGTTGGACCACTTCATGCGCTGATCAGGCCTCACTATGCAAAAATCACTACCTGGATACCATGGCAATTTGAGTAAAATCTAGCCTGACTATGTTTATGTGGACCCATCTTATTTTTTTCTCCATTTCATAAGCTAAAATTTGGTGTAGGTTGCTAAGCACTGTGAGAATTTTAAGTATTTTTAATATCAGGTCAAAGGTGGAAGACATGTGATTTTTGGATGGCCACAAGGCTTTTGGGGTGGTGACACCTTAAGGAAGTAGCCATGCGTGGCCTCCAATGGAGAACCTGCTTAGTCTACCTGGATGACATCGTAGTGTTCTCTAGCACCTTCAGTGAACACCTGCACCGATTGGGGGAAGTGGTGGAGAGACTGGAAGGGGCGGGGCTCAAGATTAAACCTTCTAAGTGTCAATTGGCGCGGCGGAGAGTCCTTTTTCTGGGCCACGTAGTGAGTCAAGCGGGGGTAGGCACTGACCCGGAGAAGATAGAAGCTGTGGAGTCCTGGCCCACGCCGACGGGAGTGTCGGAGGTCCGCAGCTTCCTGGGACTAGCAGGATATTACAGGGCGTTTGTACCCGAATTCTCCTCCATAGCAAAGTCTTTGAGCGCTCTGGCGGAGAAGGGCAGGACGTTCAAGTGGACCCCCGACTGTGAGGAGGCCTTCGCAAAGCTAAAGGACCGACTAACCAAGGCCCCCATCTTGGCTTTTCCCCGACCTGATGGCCAGCTGGTCATGGACACCGACGCTAGTGATACAGGGCTGGGGGTGGTGCTAGGTCAGGAGCAGGAGGGCGGTGAAAGGGTCCTAGCGTACGGCAGCCGCACCCTAACTAAACCCGAGAGAAATTACTGTGTGACACGAAGGGAACTGCTGGCCATTGTTTTTGGGCTCCGGAAATTCCGTCATTATCTGGTGGGGCGGCCTGTGGTGGTTAGAACCGACCATGCCTCTCTTAGGTGGCTGCTAGACTTCAAAGAACCGGAGGGGCAACTAGCCAGGTGGCTTCAGATAATCAGCACATACGACATTATCATCCACCACCGTCCGGGGAGGCTCCATGGGAACGCGGATGGTCTCTCCCGGCGACCCTGCTCCCAGTGTGGGAGGGAGGAGGAGGAAGAGGCCACATTCTGCCGGGTAGTAACGCGATCACAACGGTCTGCGCGGGCGGGGGTGGATACGCCGACGGTGGAGGGTCCTGATGTTCCAGCGGCCGAATCCTGGGAGGAGCTGCAAAAGAAAGACAAAATGATTAGTAAAGTTGCAGGATGGATGGCTACCAATGACTTACCTGATGAGAGTGAGCGCCGAGGCTGGGACTATGAAACTAGGGCCTGGTTTGCACAGCTAGGCCGGCTAACCAAAGAAAAAGGGGTTCTAGGGCGTTGGTGGGAGACGCGAGCAGGGCAAAGGTGTTTCCAAATCGCGGTCCCCGCCGGTGAAAGAGAGGAGGTGCTAAGGACGGTGCACGGGGAACCGTTGGCGGGCCACCTGGGTCAGAATAGGATGTTACGCCGCCTGCAGGGGGGATATTATTGGCCTGACTTTCGGCGGGACGTAATCCTGTGGTGCTCTCAGTGTGAACCCTGTGCCCGGAGGAAGCCTCCACCGGCCCCACACAGGGCTAACATGGGGCATGTAAGGGCCGGGCTGCCCCTTCAGAGGATGGCACTGGACGTAATGGGTCCCCTGCCACCGTCTAGTGCGGGGAACCGGTTCATCCTAGTGGCGGCGGATTACTTCACCAAGTGGGCGGAGGCGTATGCTATTCCTAATCAGGAGGCACCGACGGTAGCTCGGAAGTTCGTGGAGGAGTTCGTCTGTCGGCTGGGGGCGCCGGTGGAGATCCACACCGACCAAGGGAAGAACTTCCAGTCGGGGCTATTCAGAGAAATCATCGCCCTGCTGGGAGTGCGCCAAACCAGGACCTGTACCTTCCGCCCACAAAGTGATGGGATGGTGGAGAGAGCCAACAGGACCATTGAGATGCTATTGGCAACAGTGGTAGCCTCAGATCAACGAGACTGGGACAGGCAGCTCCCATTTGTTATGGCAGCTTATCGCTCCTCCGCACACTCAACCACCGGGCTGTCGCCTAACGCCATGATGTTGGGTAGGGAGACAGTGGTGCCCCTGGACCTGATATACCCGTTGGCCCAACCAAGAGGGGAGGGGGGTTACCCGGCGGAGCTGCAACTCTTCATGACCAAAGCCTATCAAGTAGCCAGAGAAACTTTGGGGAAGTCGGTGGAGAGGCAGAGACGCAACTACGACGCTCGAGCTAAGGCGGGGGAGATAGGGGTAGGAGAGAAGGTCTTCTACTATCATCCCCTAAAGAATAGAGGGTTGTCCCCCAAACTGCAAAGTTACTGGACGGGACCCTGGGAGGTGGTGGGGAGGATAGGGGAGGCAGTCTACCGCATTAAGAAGGAGAGGACAACCCGGATAGTGCACTTCGACTCTCTGAAGGTGGCTGTAGAAGGAGAAGCGGAGCTGGCCATGGAGCGGGCTATGGAGGCTGCTCCGGCGGAGGAGGAGGGGGCGGTGTCCGACGGAGAGGTCTCATCCGCGTCAGATGAGTCCCTAGACGAGGGAACCAGCGAAGTCAGGACGGTGCTCAAGGGCGGTAAGCGGAGGCGCAGTCCAGAAGGCCCTTCACAGACAGCCGATTCGGTGAAAACGAGCAAAATGGGGGACGACTGGTACTCCAGCTTCCTGGGGAGGGAGAAGCAGGCAGCTATGTCTCACTGGATGGGATATGCTCCTGATGATGAGCCCCCTTTGGATGATCTGCCGGCGTATGACCCGGAGAGCCCAGTGGAGGGGGAGGACCCCGGGGCGTCTGAGGCTAGGATGGCTCGCAACGCGGCAAAGGAGGCGGTGTGGGAGGCGGCCCGGCGTGACCCCGAGAGGCTGAGGGTGATAGCTAAGCATGAGGAAAAGTGGAGGATCTTTGAAATGTTGGAAGAAGCTCAACAGGAAAACCTGCGGAATGAGAGGAGAGAGGAGGGGAGAGCTCAGGGAGAACGCACGAGGCATCGGCCACCGAGGGTGGGACCCCCTGCCACAGCTAGCGGGAACCCCGCAGGAGGTGAGGGGGCGCCCCCTATAGGGAGGTGCGCCGTAGGGGTGCTGCCCCCTGGGGAGGAACATCTCCCGCCGGTTGACCCGTCTCCAAGCAACCAGCCCGCCGGTGACGTCACAAGTTTAAATTGTAACGAACTTCGGGTGACCATGGCAGACGATAACAGGCGTGTGGTTCTCAAAGAAAGTTTTAGAGAAGAAAAGAAACAGTTCAGGAGGGAGGAGAAGCGTATAACAGAAAGCGGGAACGAAGGTCACCTACCGGGAAGTACTTCCAGAGCTGGGGAGGATAAGTCTACAGCCAATAGAACCCAGAAAGAGAAGGAACGCTCCAGCAGAAGCAAGGACAGACGGAGGAGGGAGAGGGCTGGCAGGTCCCCTCCACACTCGTCTTCAAGCAGGTCGGGGAGCCGTCGCCGGAGAGACGATGACAGACAAAAGGGCAGGAGTGGGGATAGGAGGCGGGCAGGGTCGGCAAAGCAGAGCTCCGAGAAGCACCACTCGGAGAGAAGCAGCTCGGAGCATAGGAGGTCGGAGGGGGACCGGAAACGCCAAGAGGCAGGTTCCCACGGGCCCCAGGCGGAGAAGGGGAATAACCGTGGGAAAGATGAGAGCAGGTCCGCTGCAAGAGGAGCTGAGAACGCACGTGCACCGAAGAAGGACCCGCCCCTGATTGGTCGACAGGAGGGGGAGGGCGGTGCCCCAAGAGGGCAGAGTGATGGCCGGGGGGCCCATAAATACGACGGAGCAGGGTGGGGACTGTCAATTCCGACTAGTTTTTGGCCGACACCAGAATACCTGATCATGGGACCTAAGCAGCAAGAGAAACCTCTGCCAATGGAGACAGTGAACGGGGTGGAGGTGCCCCGCTTCCGATGTGAGAAGTGCAGACTGGACCCACGGGGGACGAAGAGGTGGGCGTTTAAGACCAAGTATGCTATGACCCGGCACCTGAACTCGCACAGTGAATATCAACCGGGCTACCAGTGCCCCGGGTGTGAACATATGGTATCCAAGGATAGACTCTCTGACTTACTCCGGCACGTCCAGCGTGGCCACCGGGAGCTGTGGCCGTGGAGCCCACCGGGGAAAGCCAAATTATTACCTGTGGGGCTGGCCAAGGACACTCCAAGCGAGACAGGGGAGGCTGCCGCCGGATCGGCTCAGGGGAGCACCACCGGGGAAGGAGAGGCGGGGGACGTGGCCAAGCCCGGAACTTCAGCCGAGGGACGGGGCGGGGCGACCCCGGCATCGACCATATCGTCACTACTATCACCAGGGATCCGTCTGGGCTCAGAAGATGAGGAGGAGGTCGCTAAGGCCTCTCGCTTTCTGGAGGGTCTGGTCGGGCTACCCAGCCCCACTGAGAGGGAGGGCCTCCCTGACACCGGGGTGGTGACCAGAAGTGCGGGGAAGGGGGCCAAGCGGCCTCTGGAGGGGGAGGGAGGTGCGCCGGAGAAACGACCTAGAAAATCACCCCGCAAAGACTCAGCAGTGGAAAGGGAAGACGAGAAAAAAGGGGAAGGGAGTCTGGTGGACAAGCGGGAGGAGGAGTCGGGGAAATACCTGCTGTCCCAAGAGGAGGACAGAAAGCTCCGTTTTGTACTAGATAGAATCATGGAAAAATTCGGCCAAGGGGCCGAGACACCTACTAAGACATTAAATAGATTGGAGAGGGACCTGCCGGTGGAAAAATTGGACATACCAAGCATAGAGAGAGAATATGAAGCTATAATAGCTGGGGAACCTATTCCCCGATCGCTTATTAAGACGAAGGAGTATGAGGATGTATCAGGGGCCAACAGTGCGGAGGAAGCTGACTTGTCCCCTACTAAAGAAAACTCCTTTCAGATAACAGGGGGCTTGGATAGCAGCCCAGACAAACCCCCGCCGTACCAACTGTCGGAGGATAGACCCAAGCCGACGCTAGTTGAAACAGAGACCATCCCCCAATCGCCAGCTAAGGTGGAGGACAGAGATCCCAAAGGAGTGGATCTCCCCCAGGCTACTAAGACCCCCAACGGGGAAAATCCTGGTGAGGAGGAAGTTGATATTCCCCCCTTGGTAAAGGGATGCCCCGAACTGGAAAAGAAATTCAGAGAAGTCATGGCTGAGGGGAGGAAAAAGAAGGCGGAGGAAGAAAGTAGGAGGAGAGAGGAGCAGGCCAGAATTCAGAGGGAGGAGGAGGCGGAGCGGGCCCGCCAACTTAAACTAGAGCAGGAGAGACAGGTGCAGGAGGAGGCGGAGAGGAGGGCCGCTACAGCACCAAAGAAAGACAAGAAGAGGGGTAAGTCCTCCCAGAAGAAAAAGGTGATAGGAGAGGAGAGTGGACTCAGTGACCTTATGGAAGAGGTGTTTATATCTCCTGGGGTGGGGGGAGCGAGTCGGCGGAGCACAGAGGAACTACTTATGCAGACTCCGCCTGCGGGAGCACGGAGGAGGGCAGGGGAGGATCGGGCCAAACCGTCGGGGGAGAGAGGACATGCGGAAGCCACATCCCCCCGTCTGGTACGCCACCCCCGAACTGTTACTGTGGGCATGGATGGGCTGGTTATTAAGTCACCCAAGGGGGAATTTCTACTCCAAGTAGAGACGGTGGCCGAGGGGAAATCAGCGGATACGATGGTCTTGGTCCCTGCTGGCACGGAAACGGTGGTGGAAAGTATGGCGAAGGAACTGCACCTGCCCCCAACTACACGGGATAGGGTGGTAGTGGTAACAGGTGCACCCGTGGTGGACATGGAGGCCGGCGGGGTGGCACCAACACAGGGGATAATTGGAGTTACAGCTATACCAGAAGGGGGGAGTCGGAGCGGAGGAGGAGAGGAGGAGTGTGCAGAAGCCTCCATGCCCTGGCACAACGACTTCACCGGGCCGGCAGCTTTGAGGGAGTATGCAACAAGGCTGCGCCAGCTGGTGACCATGGGGCCTGACCTTAAAGTGGTGCCTGGAGGGATCATGTCAGCCGCCATACAAAGCTTACCCAACGGAGATTACGAGCTAGTGCAAGTGACTAGAACCCGATATGGTGATGCCACACCGTCCGGTTTGTGCGCTCGGTGCGGTCAGGCTTGGCCTCGGGGGAAGCAGACGGAGAAGGAGGAGGAGTGTCCCGAGGAGGAGGAGGAGAAGGAAGGGGAGATGGCAAGAGGCAGCCCCGGGGAACACCAGTCCGCTAAACAGTAGGGTAAGTCAACCTTTCGCGGTTCCAAGGAAGGGAGGAGGGCCCTCCCCAGTATAGGGGAAGGTGCGGAGATGCTACCGGGTCAGGATTGTTGCTGTCGGAGAAGGGGGGCGGGACGGTGGCCAGTACAGGCGGAGAGGGAGGCGGAGGAAGCTTCTGCGGACGGACCAGTACAGGTCGGTAGGGGGCCTAAGTCCTCGGGGGAACCTCACCTAACGCTAGGGGGACACAACAAGACGAAGCATGGAAGGTGGGAGATGATACTAAAAGGGGCTACTCACCTTGTGTTGCAGTCGGAGGACGGCCGAGGAGCTGCAGGCTGCGATGGAGGACGCCGGTGGAGGCGTCTGATGGGTCACCGACGGGGCGGCGGAGGAGGTCACTGCCGGAGCTGTGGGACTACTCGGGGAGTTGAAGCAGCGGGGTATCTACAGACCACTACCAGTTGACGTCGTATTATTGTGTAAAGGCATGTTACCAAGTTGTTGTTACTATATACTGCATAGGGGACGGCAGTCAGTTTACTATGTTTGAAGCCACTCGCAGGAGCGGGCTAGTTTATCTTATCACTGTATGACTATGTCCTTTTTCCCTTGTGTATACTATTAATAACAGAGACACCTAGTGGACCGGTGTAATAGTTTTATTCAAAATTAGACACCCATCCGCAGGAGGGTATTTTGGCACTTCTACCCTGTAAGTTGTTGATTAGCTGGGGAGAGTGTGGCGTAGACCGAGGGGGAGGCGGTGGAAGCGAAACCATCCTGGCATGGGGGCGTGGAACCCGCCGATCCCGGAGTCACGTTAGGAGCGAGCAACCCTGGCGGTGCTCGGGGGAGTGTTTCCCGGCGCTGGCACCGCGCCAAACGGTGCCAGCGTCGGTGAAATGGTAAGCGTATATATAGTGGTTGTGTTTCTCCGACAGTCAGTCCGGGTTACGCGCTGGTCGAGACACATAGCAAGGCTTACCCCCAAGCGTAAATACGGAGAGGCGATATTCACCGACGGATTAGATGGTGTGGCCAGAAGCCAGGCAATAAACAGTGTTGATATCCTAGTTGACGGAGTCTTCGTGGTCCTTTTCATAGAGCAAAGACAACAGGGGTTCGGAGCGCTACTATATATATATATATATATATATATATATATATATATATATATATATATATATATATATATATATATGTAGCAGTACAGTCCCCTCTCGAATTGGGCTGATTCTCCCTTCCACCTAGAGGGGGTTGAATGGCAACAATATTACATGTACTTCAAATGCAAAGCGCATAACAAACATGCTCTAGCCACTTTTGTCATCAACCAAACAGATCCTAGGCAGATAAAATCGGCTGGTGACTCGTTCCCATCCAGCAAGGAGTGGAAAAAAAAGAGCAAATGGAAATTCTCACGTGCTAACACGTGCTAACCGCATGCTGTTGTTTTTGTTTTGAGGTGAAAAATAGTACTCATCACAATAGATAAATACATGCATACCACTACCAGGGTGTCCAAATTTTTTATTTTAATACTTGTATTTATTATTTTTCTTTGGCGAGAACATGCCGTCTCCGCCGAGACGCTGCCTCTCGTGCAGCGTCCTGGTGGCCCGTTCCCTCGAAAGCAGCGCTTCTCCCCGAGCGACTGTAACACAGCCGTAGGACAATGTTCTCCCCTCCCATTTATTCCCCCCCCCTTGTAAATTAGATTTTAAGCCATAATAGGCCTACCATAAATTCTCTCGGATAAGCCCACCCCTTGTATAAGCAGCACCCCCAACTTGGGGAGATATAAGCCACATCTATGGATTTTTAAAAAAGACGAGACAAAGGTTTCAGGTTGATCATGGCATTTATTAAGAGATTTTGTACATCAAAGTCTTGGAGAGTATTTGACACAGCATTTCAATACTATTTTAATTCATTTGTAATAAATGGGAAATTTCAATCATAGGGTGGCTAAGTCATGTCATATGACAGCCCAGTCCGTGCGCAGCATATCATTTCCTGTAAACTTGAAGAGCCTGGGACTCTTTTTTTTTTTAGGCTTTGGATAACTTTTGAAAAGAATGAGTTCAACAACAAAAATTCCATGAAATATTGGTATTTTGAGTTCCAATGCAGAATCTTTTATAACATGGTTTAACATAAGACTTGGGCTCCGTATCAATAGCATTTCCTTTGTATCACATCACATAGCACAGATAAGATAATTCATTGTAGAAAAAGTATGAAAATAGATTTAGAAAGATATAGTTGATTAATATGATGGCAGTTCCAGCCCAGGTAGTAAGAGTGTGCTGTGCTGAGGTGTATTTCCATGTTTGCTCACCAGATGGTGCTCCTAAACACCTACCTATGAGATCTGCTACATCAGATTGGTCTCAGTTGCCACCAGGCCAGGCGGTGGATGACACAGACGGGTTGCATCAGAGTAGGGAAAATAAAAATAAAGTGTGCAATAATGCCCAACTTGACCTAATTTTCTCCGGTATACTATGAGGCCAAAAACAAAAAGGTTTCTGGCCACCATGTCTTCAGGACTTTTTTCTAATGTTTTTTTTTTTTAAGTTTTAATTTTCCAAATCTTTTATTAAAATTATATACAACCTACCTACCTCAAATTGTTTACCATGTTACCAGAAACATACATTTTTTTTTTGCATAAATATGAAGAAAGAGTACCACTAAGTGAAAAAAAATTGACACAACGCTGCTATTTCTTTATTATTTCTTGAAACACATCCACATCATTCATAATTGACTGCATTAATATCAGTATGTTTACCATGTATAGTAGGCCTACTTGAAGAATGCTCATTTTTTAACAAGGGGGACAAGAAAATTCAGACACTTCTTAGGGATTGGTCATTATTTATCAACAGGGGGTGGTGGTTTTTCATGTGGAGGCACGATAATCTTTTACACCCCCCTTGGCAGCAATCAAATTTTTTTGCGCCCACCCCCCACGCCACAGGCACAGAGAATTTTTGTGCCCCTCTTTGATCTATAGTAGCGTGCGGGCTTTTTTGCTAAAAAGAGGGTAAATTTTTACGATCCCCTCCACTCAATCCCACCCCCCCCTGTTGATAAATAATGACCACTCCCTTAGTGGGGGATTAAAAGGGGATAAAAAGAATGTCACCCGTTTCTGGTGAAAAAGCCAGTGTGCTACCACAGAATAAAAGGAGGTGGAGGGAAAGATTTCGGACCAGCACACAAAAATCCACCCATTGTTCCAAAAATGACAACTCCCTAAATAATGATACTGTCTTGGATAACTGTCTTGAATTACGCATTTCCCGTCCATTCACTCGCCTATAGTGCTGATATCATCCCAAACTATCTATCTCTACTTGTAAAGTCTCAACCTTAATCAATAGATTCAAATCATATTTAATAGGCCTACATTCATAGGTTTTCAAATCATTGGAACTTACCGTAATCTCCCGCGTATAAGGCGCGTCTTATACGCGAATCAGACCGTGAATGGGTCTTATATGGGTCTTATAATCCTGTATTCAATAGGAATGATTCCTAGAAGTGCCACCAGATGGAGCCAGTATACCATTTATATACACTTGCTATGTGTTTGACTTAAGAATAGATGCTCAAACTATGTTTAGATAATGTTTTGATTTAAATTCATTCCCTTACATGCTACAACATTGATAGAATGCATGACTGTAGGAAGAGAAATCAAAAGAACTGATGATAAAATGTTAGAGATAAGTTCTACTTCTGGTCACACCTCATTTGTGGCATTAAAAAAAAATATATGTTCAGCATCATACCCAACCTGATTTCAACCTTAACTAAGGCTATCCCCAATCTACAAGGAGACCCTTGTAGGCAGGTCATGCCTAGGTGCGCCTTGTACGCGGACCAGACCTCCTTGAGTTGGGGGTGCGCCTTATACGTGGTTTTTTTCATAATACCAATTCAGGGGAGATAGGTGCGCCTTCTACGTGAACCAACCTTCCCTGAGTTGGGGGTGCGCCTTCTACGCGGGCTGCGCCTTCTACGCGAGAGATTACGGTATTTGAACCTAGGCATTAAAATGGCCAATTTATCATATTGATATGAAGTTTGGAAGACGACACAGGCTCATTAGGCCCTGAATCATGTGATTGCTCCTGTTGAAAGGGGTTGGTTCCATTAGCACACAGCAAGAAGGTGACAGTGGCTTATGTCAGCGTTGGGTACTGTCCGGGT
Source organism: Acholoe squamosa (assembly GCA_949317995.1). Lineage (NCBI taxonomy): Eukaryota > Metazoa > Annelida > Polychaeta > Phyllodocida > Polynoidae > Acholoe > Acholoe squamosa. Next base: position 96,496,004 of record OX439035.1, on the reverse strand, counting down.
CCTCACTGTTGGAAAATGATATAAGTAGAGTGTCAGGGAGGCTTATATGAATATCATAGCAATGATTGTAATACAAACTTTTTAACAGAAGTCCTTATCGGCCTATGTGATACCTACACTAATATATCAGCATTGAGTAGACTGTAATTATAAGTCATGCAAAGTGTAACAGAATATTACCATGAATTACTGTAAATTGCCATGTATAAATGAGAACTCCCTATGATTATAAGCCATAGCCTGTAAGTTAATAAATAAGCCGCACCCCCACCTTTGATCCATTTAATAGGCACATTATATGACCCCCCCCCCCGACACCCCAGAGATAAATGACCACTCCAGATGTGGCTTGCAGAGTAGCATTGCTAAAATAAATGGCATGTACAGAGGATTTAATAAAACAACACATATTCTTATACTAAACAGACTGCTTGAGAATGTTCAGTGATGCTGCACCTACCACTATTTGTTCTATAAACCCTAAATATTGGCCCAGAGATGGAATTGTGTACTTCTGACAGTTCTGTGTTGTTGTCAAATGGGAAAACATGGAGGTTGTGGTTGTTCTAATTATAGGTTGGGGGAAGCCCTTTTAGTGGCTCCATCTAGTGGTTACTACTAGAACCATAATCTGCAAGCTGGCCCCAAACCCCAGAAGATTGAAAGCTAGTAGCGGAGTTGGACACCCTTATCTACTACTGCCTCTCTACTACGTTCCCGCTCCGAGTAAGTTAACGCCCGTGTGGGCGACACTTTGTTGTATTGGACCGGCTGTGCTTTAATTTCTGCTACTAAAATGGAATCAGTCAATGCTAATGTCTGTACGGTTCCTGAGGTAGAGGTGCCAATGACTGAATTTGCAGGGGCTGAAAGCCCGACGATGATGGCTTTTCCCCCAAGAATAGCCATCTTCATGGACAACAGGGGCAAATTCTTGCAAGATGTGCTGGATGAAATAGTCAATCCATATTCATATTTGCGGGCTTCTATGATGTCTGTTCATACAACGAATCAGTTCGATTCCCCTTCCTGCCGCAGCGCATACTTCCTAGGCTTTATTCAGCCAAGGCTCTAGCTGATCAAATAACACTCAAATTGTTCAATCTTGATGAAATGGTGGATAAATCTCTACCTCAGTCCTCAAGATGCTGTCATTTGGTGCCCGGTGGTCGGTGCCAGGACCTTGCCCTGGCCGATCACACTTGGGATTCCTACAGCAGCACCTGATCTCCAAGCTATCCTTGAAAGGGTGATCATAGCCATAAATCATTGTACAGAGCAGTTCAATGACTGCAGATTAGCCCCAACACCACCTCTACATTACCCTGTTCATTCGTGCCTAGGCACAACATGGTCCCATTAATACGGCCCTCTTCAATTCAACATGATGCCGACCCCAAGGCTCTTAACGTATTGGGCGGATATTTTAAATGAATATGTACGGTCGTGGGTACAGGTTCTATGGAAGATTAGTCACATACCTTATGTGGATACTCGTGGATAATCCCTCTGGAAAGATAGAAGGTGTAAGAATTGGGTGTAGACAACTCTGGATAGTCTCACCTGATTTACTCATGCTGTTTTGCAGCCACATATGAAGCAGTGAATAGGCCACCTAAAAGGATTAGTGTGTTCTGTCATTGTCACATGGCCTGCTTATATCAATCACAACAAGTTCTATTTCATGAATAGTCATGAACTGTTATGTTAACTGATGGATCAAGCATGATCCTTTATCTTTTTAGAACTGTTCCACAAGGTCGCTGATTTTATTTTTAAACTTGAGCTTTACCAGGACTCACTGTTGTCATGAACTGTTATTGTGAACTGATTTAATTTTGGTTTTGAACTCTGCTTGCAATCGCTACTATCATGAACTGATTGGCACTGAAATGAAATACCACGTCATAAGGTTATTGGACCTGATCTTAACACAGAATTTGATCTTTGCGTGGAGTCCTTAATGAGAGTATTGTCAGTGGTATGGCATTTACATTCAAATCCTGATATGGTGTTATCAGGTGGAAGTCAACGGCTTGTATATGGAATGAACTCTCATAAACACTTGCCTGCATCTAACAGATACTGTTGGGTTGGCTCATTTATCAACGTAGCTCATTCAATTCCTGATATGACGTTAATGAGGTGTCAGTAGACAACTTGTATCTGGAATGAACTCTCATAAACAGATTTTAGAGTGAACTTTAAAGAGATCTTAAGTAGAACGTAGTATATAGCATATTCCAATACCCGCCAATTAATTCTGACTCCAGGGTATACTGTCCAATGTGGTTATGGAAACTGAGCATTGCACACAAATCGGTGTTCTATATAAACGGATATGACTTAATTACTTATCCTCCGGTCTATTTTTTATAAAATGTCGTATTTTATTGTGGAAGGTTACTCTGAAAGAAAATTTCCAGTTATATCTTGTTCCTGTTTGGGGTAAAGCACTGTACATTCAATCAGTGTCTATTTTGTAATGGTATTACTGTTGTGGCTGTTGGATAGTTGGATCCTGGTTTCCCCCCTCTCCCGACCACATTTGAGGGAATGTACGCCCCCTCCCTTACTGAATACTTGTTGTATATGTCAATGTGTGTATTTGTACATGTCTTAGCGTTTATATGTTCTAGCCCTGAGGTAAACCATCCTTTGTTTCATGTTGTTAAAGTAGGATTAAATGGCTAATGAGGTGCAATATGTTAGACCCAAAGGTTTAATGATAATGTCTGGGAATGTAAGAAGCGTGGTTTACAAGAGGGTTACTTTACCCTATTTTACTTATGTAAGACAACCGGATGTATTTGGCTTCTCTGAAACGTGGCTTGAGCCGCACATGTCCAGTTCACTTCATAACTTTGAGGGATATATCCTGCATAGATTAGCTAGGTCACACTCAAATGCAGGCGGAGTCAGTATATTAGTTGCTAATAAGCATGCTCATGAAAGGTTAACAGCCCCAGAGGCAAATATTATGGATAAAGATTGTGAGCTGATGATAATAAGATTAGCACGAACTGGGTGTAGGCCGGAGTTCATTATCCAGATGGAGACTTGGAGGAGTTCAATAAGCATTTACTGGAAGCTTTGTCCCTGGTAGCTTCACAACATAGAGATCCTTTTGTTTATTTAATGGGGGATTTCAATTGAAATGTAGATCCGGCTGATTTTTCAAAGTCACCTCTTTGTCCTAATTTAACACTTGGAGCCACTTATTTCACACCCTTCACGGCCTCTTTATCATGCCACAAATGTTGTCAACCAAATTTACTCCAACTCTCCTCACATAGCTGATGCGGGTATTTACTGGTCTGGGATAAGTGATCACCTCCCACAATATGTGGTAATGAAGAAGGCTAGAGAACGGTATGTTATGGCCAGTTTCAGGGGGAGATCCTATAGGAATTATAACAGATCAACTGTGTGACACTATTGTTAGTAAAAATCCTAATTCTCTCATGGATTGTGATGACATAAATGATCTGTGGAATGGCTTGATTGATTGACTGACAGCTTGCTAAGGTTAATGCGGGCGAGGGATACTGCTCTTAGGCTTGCTTGTAGGAAGAGGACTGCTGAAAATGTACAAAATGCTAAAACTGCTAGAAATAGAGCAAATGATGCTGTCAATTTTGCGCAATCAGATTACATTAAAAAGAGGTTGGTACAATATAAAAAGGATCCAAAAAGGTTTTGGAAGGTGATAGAAGAAATTATTTGCTTCTAGGTCTCTTAGGGCACCGGTGAACCTTTTAGATGATAATTCTCAACCTGTCCCCTCAGAGGAGGTGGCTGACAGAGTGAATCAATATTTTGCGAAAGTGGGGCCAAACTTAGCGTGGAATATATCTAATATGCCCAACTTTTTGCATAGTAATACCCCAGAATCAGACTCAAAGGGGAGTGATCCTTTTAAATTGAGAATGTTCACCACAGCCCAGGTTAAGACTGAGATCTTGAAGATAAATGTGATGAAGTCTACAGGTATGCAAGATGTCTCTGGAAGGTTATTGCGGGATTGTTTAGTATGCCTCCTGGGTCCGTACACAAAACTGTTAAATCTCTCTGTTCAAAAAGCTGTGGTCCCTTCCCCTTGGGAAAAAGCTACAGTGGTTCCTATACCTAAAGTCAGTAACCCCTCCTCACCAGGTGACCTCAGACCTATCATTATTGCCAGTCCCTGGTAAAATTTTGGAAAGGTTGATATATAGTCAGCTCTACCCATATCTTGAAGGCATGAATATGATTTCAGTAGAACAAAACGGCTTCCGCCATAACAAGGGAACTCAGGATGTTGTTTTTCAAGTAGCTGAATCAATCCACAATGGGCTTTCAGATGGGAGGAGTGCTGCTATAATATATCTCGATTGTTCCAAAGCTTTCGACTCTTTGGATCATACCACTTTATTAAGAAAGTTATCTGGTTTTAATCTCTCCTCTCAGCTTATGGGATGGCTCCAGGCTTACTTGGGGAAAGATCACAGCGTACCATCTGTAACAACACTTTATCAGACTGGCAAATGCTTACACATGGCGTTCCTCAGGGATCTTGCTTAGGTCCGCTCTTATTCTTGTTGTATGTAAATTCATTACCTAAACTTAAAACTGAATGTAAAATAAAAATGTATGCGGATGATATGCTCATTCATCTTGAGCATCAGGATGCAGAAGTGCCTGGAAATAATGTTACAAGAGGACCTACAGTTGGTATCAAACTGGTGTGTTGAAAATGGCTTAACCATCAATCCATCCAAATCAAAATATATGTTAATGTCACAGGAGCAAGACATACAGGAATTCAGTTTATCTATACATGGTATAAGGCTAGAGAAAGTGGAACTGTATAAATATTTAGGGGTAACTCTTAACACTAGCTTGGATTTCATGCCACACTTTGAGGATATGTGTAAGAAGGTGAACCATAAGAACTGGTTGTTTAAGAAAATAAGACTTTGTCTGGAAGTAGAGGTGGTAGTGAGATTATTTAAAGCCATGATATTACCCTATTTTGATTACGGCTGTATTTTCCTGACAGGACTCCCAGTTACCTGTTTTCATAGACTGCACATTTTATGTAATATTGTGTTGCGTATTTGTTATGGTGTAACTGACCCTAGGCAGTGCCATTTAAAAGAACTATATAAAAGGGCTAATCTGCTTCTGTTGGACTTACGAAGAATTTACTTTCAGATTTCACTGTGTCATAGATTAGTGTATTCAGGTAAAGTGGATTGTCTTCCATCCACAGGAACTAGGGCTACTCAGGCACCCATCATTGCATTGCCTAGACATAAGTTAATGACCTATATTAATGGTTCAACATACCAGGTCATATCTAGATGGAATGCTTTGCAGCCTGACCTTAGATGGATCTTGGACCGGGAACAATTTGCCATTCAAGTTAAGCGCAAAAGAGCGCCCTTATCTCCTCTTTGAAGGAAGCGATATAGTAAGAGGTCCAGCCTGAAAAGCTCACAGAGAGTCCTATTTCTGATTTTAAGGATAGATAATCTAGCATAGGTCATGCTTGATTCGCCATGTGGGTTAGTATTATAACTCTCTCATTGTGGATGCGCCTTGTTGATTGTATGACTACATATTGATTGTAATTCATAATTGCTGTGGTGTTGTTATAAATGTACATCAGTTCCTCTGTGTGATAAATTTATATTACATTCATTTGTTATACCCTCTGTTTGAAGCAACATGTATGCATTTTGTTAAGATTGTAATTCATTTGGGTAAAGACATAATGTCGCCTGCTTCACGCATTAGCTGGTTAATCTTAGGATCGATCAGTATAACAACTTGTTAACCAGGACCTAATAAAACTGTTTCAAAAAAATTGATGCCTTGATGCACAGTTAATATTCTCGGTGTGACATAATGCATTAATGTTCCATTAGCCCTTTAGGGGTGCATAATGCATTAGTTTACTATTCAGCCCTTTAGAGGTGGCACTATGCATTGATGCACCATTAGTGTTTGTAAATCATTAACAATTATTCAAAATGACTTCAAACTATAGTCTATCCCTCATGAGTTGTCACATTTCTATGAAATGACTGCAAAATATAGTCTAATCTTCATTAGTTGTCAATTTTACACAAAATGACTACAAACTAGCCTATCCCTCATTAGTTGTCAATTTTATACAAAATGACTTCAAACAATAGCCTATCCCTCATTAGTTGTCAATTTTGTACAAAGTGACTACAAACTATGGTCTATCCCTCATTAGTTGTAACCTTTACAAAATGACTGCAAACTATAGTCTATCCCTCATTAGTTATCACCTTTATACAACATGACTACAAACCATAGTCTAGTTCATCAGTTGTAACCTTTACAAAATGACTACAGACTATACTCTATCCCTTACTAGTTGCCACCTGAAATGACACGGGCTTCCCTAGCCCACTTAAAAGGGTCTATATCTCCTCTTTCCTATCCCCTCAGAATGTGTGTGGTGCACATATGCGCGGGCACTGACACATTCCTTTGTTAAATTATCAACCTGTGAAGCACGGAATAGCCACTTAGTGCCGCTAAAGTGCTGTAAAACACAAATCAATCAATCAATCACCTGAAATGACTACAAACTGTACCTTGTCCCTCATTATTTGTTATTACCGTAATCTCCTGCGTATAAGCCCACCCCGCCTATAAGGTGCACCTAGAGTTTTAGGATTTGGCCAGAAAAATGAAAAAAATCATAACTTCTTTTCTACTGAATGAATTTTCAAAATTTAAAAAGCTGTGTGTTTCTTGGACCCCATATGCTGCTGATTGGTTTACATGGGAGTGTCACATATCAAAAGAAAGGTCTTTGTGCCCCCCTTGTGGATCCAGGGAGAACTAAACCCCCCTGTATAAGACGCGCCTTATACGTGGGAGATTACAGTATATTAAGAAAATGTTAACCCTTTAAGTCAATGTGGCATTACAGCTATGCGGTACCTTTCTAAATTCTTAAAATCTTAGAGAGAAAAAAATCTTAATATTTGTGCCCTTGTTGGCACCTGAGTGTGACAGGACTACAAACTATAGTCCATCTCAGACTTGTTGGCACCTGATTGTGAATTGACTACAAACTATGGTCCATCCGTGACTAGGTGGCACCTGAGTGTGACATGACTACAAACTATAGTCTATCTCTGACTAGTTGGCACCTGAATTGCATGTACGTCCTGTTGTCAATGCATATCCTTCCAAGGTCTCACCTGTTGTTTACAAAAGACACTAAGCTATTACGTGATTCTTGTTCTATACCTAAAGTCCTACTCATGGTGAGAAAACTACATTACATGTTAATTAGTGAATGTCAGTGTCCATGCAACTGACACCAGAGTGACTTAAATTAATCTGGTTTAGTACCATTTCTACACCTAAGGTCTTATTTATGGTGAGAAAACTATATGACATTAATTGATGGATGAATGCCAGTGTCCATGCACCAGACACCAGAGTGACTTAAATTATGGTGGTTTAATACCATTTCTACACCTAAGGTCTTATTTATGGTGAGAAAACTATATGACATATTGATTGATGGATGAATGCCAGTGTCCATGCACCAGACACCAGAGTGAGGAATGGTTGTTTAACACCATTTCTGTACCTAGTGTCTGTTCTATTCATGGTAAGAAAACTGCATTGCATATCAATTGACTGATGAATGTATTTGGTGGTTTTTGAACAGAGATTTTGCTTTTGCATAAAAATGTGTAGTTTTTGGATGGAAAATGTAATTTTTTAAGACAAAAGGCTTAAAATAAAATAGGGATGACAAGGACGGAGTCTCCTTTTGATAAGAAATGTGGAGAGCCGAGTCCCAGCACCTTGACTTGGTAATACATTTCCTCCACCAAATGTTTATGGAATAATCTCCACATTTGTTTACAAATGACATCTGTGCTCATGTGCTACTTGTTTTTTTTTTCAAAAGTTTGTTTCCGCAGGTAAAATTTTCATCTTTGCAAGTAAAATTTTCGTTTTTGCCAGTAAAATTTTCGTTTTTGCAAGTTTAATTTTCATTTCTGCAACTTAACATCCACAACCTATTAGGTTGTGGAGACGAAAGTATAAGTTGTGAAACGAAAAGTAAAGTTGCAAAAACAAAAAGTAAAGTGCCGAAAACGAAAATGTAACTTGTGAAAATGAAAATACTAGTTGTGGAAATAAAAGTTACGGAAACACACTCTAGGAAATGATATGTAGAAAACGGATGTCCTTTCCAGGGCTCCGTAATACCGGGGAGTAGAGACCAATTGATAAAATGTGTCATTTATATTCTCGATACCAAAATAATCTCAGGTAGTTCCTTTAACTACATGATGTTTTCATACTGTATGATACATGTTGATTAGAAATTTTGTATTACAATAGGTGTGGCAGATGTTAAAGGGGTGTGCCCTCATCCTGCTTGCTGTCATCTTGTTCCACCTCATTACAGTCCTGTATGGAGCACCTCTTACAGAGTAAGTCATATAGCACTGCTCATATAGGCTCACATTTGGAATTACAAATATGTAACCTGTACCAGTAACGAGTGTGTGATATTACCTTCATTCTGTATTAAGATAGGTTTGAGAGTAAATTGTCGAAAGCTACTTTCGAGTTTATCAATGTTCATAATCTTGATGCCTTCTTAACCCAAAAAAAGAATTATATACCAGTAGCCTACCAATAAACAAAATTTGGTTGAACTTGAAGGAAAATATAACGTCCATCAACCTGGACGCGAACCTAAGGATAGACCGCAGATAGAGCTTCAGAGTGGGAGTTATATGACTGAACTGACAATTCCCATAAATAACCCATTTCTTTTCTTCACCTAGGTCAGTAGAAGAGACGTTTCACTTCTCATGTCTCCTAGCTGTGTTAACAGTTCTGCCCTCTTGTGTCGTCTATGGTATCGACAGCAAAGCCTGGGTTCGCGTTTATGCACACAACAGGTTTGTGTTATACATGCTTTATCTGTCTTTATAACTATTATATAACTATCCGAACCTTTCTAGAGATAATCTAAGACTAGTAACGGTGTGGGGGCTAAAGAGAAAATAGATGAAAGTAGAAATCGAAATTTTCAAGTACAATTTCCTATACCATTGATAACCCACATGGGCAAGTTACTTCTTTTGTCTTCCCTGATGACCTCAGTATCTTGGAATTGATATTTTTTGTTTGGCCTTCCCTTTTGTCAATCAGGGCTGAGACAGTAACAGAGGCCTGCGTACAACTGACTACAATGTGCAGTCTTGTGGGTGCCTGGGTAGGGGCCTTCCCTATCCCACTTGACTGGGACAGGCCATGGCAGGTAAGATATGAAGGATACACCATGCCATGGTACATGCATGTTAAACTCACTATGGGTTCAAGTTTTGGTACTCACTATTCAAATACCGTTAAACCTGACCTAGAGGCTGCTCTTCAGACCAGACTTAGGAAATGTCATTTAGGCCTAGGACGCAATTGTTTTTATGAGATTTTAGGGCACTTGCACCTGTGTATTTCGGTATCTTGCAAAGAGCATCGTTAAACTTTTTTTTTCATGATTAAATACATCTAATGATTACACAAAGACAAACATCATATATCTATGTTTAAAGAGGATAGTTCCCATTGATCGTTTTCTTCAGGTTAGTATCTGAAGTTTGTTAGGCCACAATATCTGGTTCATGAAGTCAGAAATCCATGTGTTTTTTTGGGTTTTTTTTTTTTCAGGCTTGGCCTGTAACGTGTGTAACAGGAGCACTTGCTGGAAACGCAGTTGGGCACATCTGGTCGGCGTACACTGCTCGGTCAAGAGTTGCCAGTATACAAAAGGCGAAACTTGGTTGACACCTGAATACTTACACTATCTGAAACTTTATCTCATTAAAGAATTACGAATTTATTTTTAAATATGCATATCAGTGTAAAGAATAGTGTCAAATGTGATGTGAATGATATGCTTTTGTTCTGCGGTTGTGGAAGATATCTCTGATTGATTTCATTATGTTGGTGATTACTTTAGGCGAAGAAAACCATATGGTCTGTGTTGTAACACTAAAAGGTGCTAGGCAACCACAGTCTGATAGATTCAACAATGGATAACCTTTGGGAGCCGAGAGCTCTGTCATAACTTTAAAGTGTGGTTACTTGGTGAAATTTGTAAATAATACGTCCACAATATTTAAGTTATGTATGTATTGCTACCTGCTCATGAATATAATGTACACTGTATCCTCACTGATATGCTGTACAGCTATACATGTACTTGTAATGTTGTATCCTTTAATAGCATTGAATGTATTGAAATATGGGTAGGCGTATAAAAAAAAATAAGGGAATGCCTGTGAAGGTGCCATTTCTTTTCTTGTATGACCGTTAATAAACAATATTGTACTAATGAATTTTGTTATGTGTGTTCAAATCTGGATATTCGGGCGTCGTCCATAAATGACGTCATGCGGCAGTGGGGAAAGGGGGGGGGGGGGGTCAAAGCTTCCAATACATTTTTACAGTAAAGGCATGATGGGAGGGAGAGCGCAAAAATCACCCCTTTCGAGCAAAATTGACCACACGCTACTAAAGAATAAAAGGGGGGAGGGGGGTGAAAATTTTCATACCCCTCCATGGGTGGGGGTGGGGGGGGGGGGGTAATTGATTGATTTGTTTAACATCTTGGGCCCCATGACATGTCATGGGACTGCCTCCAAGATTTCCACTGCATGGGTGGAATAGGACACAAGAAAATGACCGTTGCTTAGAGGAATCTATTCCCCAAAAAAATTGCCGTTGCTTAGATTTTGCTCAAAAAGTAGCCTAGCAAGCCGCACACATGTGCATCTGCAACATTAAGTGCCCCCCCCCCCCCCCCCCGGCTCATGGGGCATGAGATGTTTCCAAAGCGCCCAAGAGGGGGCGAGAGTGCGCTTCGTTCCAAAGTCTCACCAGATGGCGTATCTAATTTCCCCTTGAAAGATTGCAGTACAGGGGATTTAAACATATGCTACTTTAAATAGTCTTAGAAGTTAGAGAAGACTTAGTTTAACGCATTATTTAGATTCCTTGGTTGCCTTATTAGTTCGGATCCAAGTAAGCCATTATGACAATGTCCAAGAAGAATAGGCGAGTGAGTCTGTGCCAGTTTGATGATTCATTGGAAAGGCCCCTTGTCAAATTCCTGGCATTCCAACCTGGCTCATGAAGTGGCATGACCTACTTAATAATTATTTTTGTAATAATAGGCGTATTCACAGCATTAAGTACCGATAATTGCTTGCAAATAAGATTTTCTAAACGTCTCTATAGCGAAAAAACACGTTAGGTCCACTTACTATCAAGTTTCAAGGAGAAGATACGTAATTGGAACTACTTTCTGTGCGCCTGTATTCATTGTTTATAGTGTGTTGTTCGGTCGCACGTTAGGACGAGAAGTTCGGCACGCTGAGCAGAATATACGTGTCTTGTACGGGTGATCACAACAAACCCGCTGAAATATGAAGATATAAATAACCAAGGAAATACGAGTGGGTTGTCAGGATAATACACACTTCATCAATGTAGCTGGTAAGTGATAATCCTCCTCACAGACAAAAAGTGTGGTAAAGCAGTGACAAAGTGGAGTCTTAATTGGCTGGGTGTGTGTCCACCTGCAAACTAAAACTCACTGACACTGTCACAGACTGACTGTGAGTGTGACTGTCCACAACCTGGCACAGGCACAAGACAAGTGTCGACTGTTTGTTTAGATTAGAGTTTAGGCATGGGAAAGGATCCTAAAGTTGTGTCTCTTTGTCAAGTGAGCATACCGTAAGTTATACTTTAATTATAGGGAGTGATCATTTTTTAACAACAGTGTCAACAGGTTACGGGGGGGGGGGATTTGACTTTGAGGGGGGGGGATCAGATTTTTTTTACCTCTTGACTTGAGCGGGGCAAGTCAAATTTTGTTCAACCCCTCTGAGGGGTCAAAATAATTTCATCCGTTTCCAGTGAAAAGGCCCCATGTTGAAAAAGGGCGCGTTCGCGTGCGATTTTTGACTCCTATGCCTATGGAGGGTAGTTGGATCGGCGCCCAACTCACCTAAAACAGAGTGGCAATAGGGGCTCAGGTCTGTGACTAATGGAGGGGGTCAAAAGAATTTGCCCGTTGAGAGGGGGAGGTCAAAATATGCGTGAGATTATGGCATATGTCATTGCCCTAGATCTATGCATTTTTTTTTTACAACCACGGCCCCCACCAATATGATAAAAGTTATTGTGGGGGTTGGTGGGTTTCACACAGATGTGAAAAAATTGTTTTCGCCCCCCCCCCCCCCTCGAGAGCAGTCAATATTCTTTGCACTCCTCTTTGATCTATATAGTCGAGTGCAGGCTTTTTTTGCTAAAATGAGGGTAAATTTTTTATGCCCTCCCCCCACCCTCAGGAGGGGTGTGAAATTTTTGTGCCCCCCTCAAACCCCACATCCCCCGTTGATAAATAATCACCATTCCCCAAGAACTGATTTTGCAAAGTGACCCCTCCAAAAAAATCCGATTTATCTGTGGAATGGCACATCGAGATGAGTTATTGAATATATTCTAGTGTGAAGATTTATTGGGTCCGACCCCCTATATCTAACAACTTAAACAAGCCCCCCCCCCCCACCCTCCCCACCTGACTGTAAATGACTCTGCCCTAAAGGAGCTCTGAATCAGTAACATCACCACTGTCACCGTGGGAAAGTCAGTGGAGTTAGGTCCTTGAATCAATCAGTGCGCCTTTAATTTCACCAAAGTCACTTTCTCAAATCGCTGCCCCTGTGAAGAGTGGACCTTCATGATGAGGAGCAGAATAACTTCATTGGGAGTCCAAGAAGGAGTTGTGCCCTCCCATACTGTGAGTGTCATACTAACAGTGGGCATACCAGATGAGGAGTATGTGGGATGATGGTGTCTAAATGGGGACTATATGCACAGGCCCAGGCCTACGTGCTTGTCTTTTGTCATGGTATCTCCCTCACTCAGTGAACTACGCCTGAGTGATCAAAGGCTTTGGATTGTCTGGCCCTACCTAGGCTATAGGACCAGGCATATAAAAGAGTACTTGCTATCCTTTTAGAAGAATATGGGAATATAGCCCCGGTAGCAGTTTTTCCCCAAACCCCTCCTCATAGATTTGATCATTCATCTTATAAATTTGGTCATCCATAGATACAGTCAAAGCTGTGATGGACAAGCAGCATATAAATACCTGTCTAGCTGTTTTGGACAAGCAGCTTTCAAATACCTCTCCAGACTGAGAAAGAAAGGACAGAATATCCGAAAACTAGTGAGGCAGTACCATGAAGTGGGGATGCCACTTTGGACATTAAACAAAACAATCAATCTCAAATTGCAACCTCACACTTCCAAGTGAGTGTTTTCAGAATTTTACTTTCATATATACTGAATCATCCAAACTGATGTATCCCTATTTTGAATTTCAGATTTTACATAGCTTTTTGCTTTAAGTGAAGTACCCGGTAATTGTTTCTCGAGCATTTTCAATCTGAATTCATCCTCCTGGATATATGTCTCTCTGTTTTATCAGGGGGGCCAAGATGAGCTTGATAATTGTTTTTTTCAGGTAACTTAACCCTACCTAGAATATTAGTAGAAAAGCAGGACCAACCCTTTTTATTTATTTTTTTTCTTCAATTTTGTAGAATTTCCATGTGTTTAGGACATTTTAGTGAACCATGTGTCATGGACGCGCATCCTGCCTTTGCAATCCAATCGCCTCACCTATGTTACTCTACACTAAGAAGTTTGGCTAGTGTCCTCAGGTCTGAGTCCAATGACATCAGGGAGTAAGTCTTACATATCCCATTACTTATCTATTGCGTTCTTAGGGGAAAACAATCAATCGATTTATGATCAGGTTCATTTATTCATCCAAATTAATCCATCTAATAGATCTAGACTCTGTGTCATGTTACCCATAATTAATTATTGATTTCGTGCATCTTGACTAAATACTAAGCCCTGATGTACAAACCATGGCTGGCTGCCATGAGATACAGCATGCTTCATAACGCGCCTGTTAGCAGCAGGACTAGAAGGGTATTATTTAATCAATGTGCTGGTGTATCCAGTGGAGCTAAGCTACCAAGGATAGGGGCTCTCCATACCAGCCCCTCTACCCAGCAATGTTAATACGATAATCTGAGCTGGCCACAGTTGTAAAAGTCATACCTGTGTGGCCTGATCCGGTGACATTTCCTTGGATCCAATGGTCCTACCCCCTACCTAGCAGGGATTAGACATAGACCTGCAGGACGCCAGCCAAAACATGTGCCAAGCTTGAATAACGAATTAATTGTCAGAAAGAAGAGACATATTCAATGGTCTTTCACTTTTGGATGATGCTTTTGTTGGTTACTTTGGCACTGAGGAAAATTATAATTTGTTGGGATATCTAGGGCACCACATGGCATGGTAGGTGAACAGAAACCACCCATACTTGTGGTTGTAACAGGAGAGATTGGCAAATGGGGACCGTTTTACTTGTGGGCCTGGGGCAAGGACCCCGTGCCTACATGCAGGATTGTGGGCCGCACAGAAGTGGGTTTATCATGTTTATTTGTTAGCAGAGCTTATGGTATGCACTGCCCAAGTATTTGCCTTAGGCAGGTCATATACCATCATGTGACCGACTGCTGTCATTTTTTTAAGCTATCCACTCCCAATAACACGCACTTATCATGTAATATTTTTCATCTAATTCAAACGAAATGAGTTGATAGTTTATAACGCACCCCATTTAGAATATTAAAACTTCATATTCATTACCTGTACTACCGGTTAAGAATTGTATCTGTCCCATAAATTATATGTATCTAGCATCTGTAATTGATGATTATTTCTGTACATATCAAACTTTGAGAATTGTCCAATTGTCCAACTATGTTACGGGTACATCAAAATAGGTACCTGGCAGGGGCCATATGGTATTCCAGGGCAGGGATTGTGCCAAATGTACATGTAAGTTCAAAACATGTGTTCTGTATATAGACCACCAAATTAAAGGTCACATTCCCGACGTGAATTATGGGTGACCAGGTGAATACCACATCCCTACTTTGTTTTATTTTCGTTTTTTAAAACAGTGTTACGCCTATGTAGGCCATGGTTTACCTATGACTTCACCAGTTGTATATTTACAGAATTACGCCAGAGCTCAGAGTATGCTGAACGTCAGAAATTAATTATCTATACGTTTCTGATCCTTTCATTTTATCGATCTTTCATCCATTTTGCAAAAATAAGTGAAGATATGGTCATGACTTTAGAAAAACGCAAGCTTCCGTGGGTTATCTAGAGTGTTTTAGAGGCGAGGTTTATTAAAATATTATGCTGAACTACCGGTAGGTTTTTGTTGGAGGACTATTAAATAGGTGAAAGGTCAAATGTCAAATGCTGACAAGGAAGAATGTCATTTATCCTGTCCCAGGGTTCATGTAACAGTATTTATTCCCCATCATACTCACCCTGAGGCATACAAGAATCTGTGCGTTCTGACAGGTAACAGGATCGAAAAAAATATATAGATAGAAAAAAAAGATTTTAGAGAAATTTTTCCAGTCTGACTAACATTCCGTACCTTTGGACGGAGATTTGACATACAGGATCCTAGACACTTTTCCATTTGTCTCTATATTACCCCAAAGAAATTAGATTATTTTTCTAAAAATGCTCCTAAGAACTTAAGGGTAGGGCCCAAAAGTAGGATAGGTAGCGTTACATGAACACGTCATTTTCTTAGACAAGATCAATTTGTAAATTTGTTTAACACGAACACTTTTTTTTTCATTCATTTATTTACCTTTCGTATAGTGCATATTATTTATTTTTGTTATTGTCCTGTTTTTCTTCAGATTTTCATCTGGTCAGATGGACATCTTAACAAAGTGGTAACACACGTAGGAGAGCACTACAACTGTCCAATATGCCTTTCAAATTTCGTCTTCGGCGAGCCCGACACTACAACGTGTCAACGAAGAACTCGTATGTGGTGTGTGTGCACCTCTTGGACAAGACGCTAAAGGAGTGCACGCTCAGCGCCGATAGTCTAGGACAAGAATGTCTCGACAATATAGCCCAGCGTATCGACCTGACCAATGTAAGACTTTGGCTAATTTATTATATTATAATAAAGTGTTTGATGCATTTAATGCGTTTAGCAGTTATTCTGAAGTACAATAGTAGATATCCTTGTCTAAATTAAAAGACATATCTTACAGCCTGCTATCCATGGGCTAGTATATTATAGCCAGCTATCCATGGGATTGTTCCATCACTTTGTGAAGCTGTAAAAGTTTTATGATGATGGGGTTACTGGTTCTAGCACCAGGCGTCTATAGCATGCTTCAACCAATACCATATTAGGTCACCTTGTGCATGGTAACACGTCTAACCTTTTTATGAAAAATACCCGGTATTAAAAATAGGCACATAAATGCCTATCTACACGAAACACCTACTGAAAGCCATTAAAAACAAAGGTTAGAAGGTGCAATTATAATTCAATCTGAAATTCAAAATTGCTTTGTGATCGGTTCTGGTGCGCATGATTTTGTACTGTTATTCATGATTAATGGCCAGGTTATTATAGATAATTAGGGAAATTAAGTAATTCAATTCCAATATCGACCATAAGGTGTCAATTCATGTAGGTCGATGTGATTGACTTGCGTCACACAAGTCGGCAGTGTTTGCATGTTATGAGGTGTAGTAGCTATCACTGTAATGGATTTATTCACTGAAATTCTATTACCTCCTCAAGGATCAAATCTGGAAGGCATCAAATAAATCTGAACAAAAGTCGTCTTATGGATGTCAGAGATATGTCGTGATAAAAGAAATTGAGTAATGATTCCAATGAGAAAATATTCTCATTCATTATACAGTGCATCTGATTAATCCTATGTCTAACATGAATCATATTGTGTATTTCAGACTGCGTTTTTCGGGCTGCGCTTCATGAACAAGAAGCTGCAGTACCGGTGGGTGGAGCTGGACAAGCCGCTAAGGAGGCAGTTAGAGAAGCACGCCCACTCACCCATGTTGTACTTCGGTATCATGTTCTATGTACCCGGCACAACATGTCTTACAGACGAGTCAGTCAGGTGAGAACCATGTTTAGATTAACCCTATAAGGACAATGTGTGGTCTGAATGCAGAAAGTGTCATCATCATGCACCAATGCAGTGCTCGCTTACAACCACCAAGCACTGTGTTGGTGCATCATTACAACCCTATGGGGTGTATTGACCCTGTGGGTGGGCATGACTTCAGCACTGATGAGTTACTCACTAGTGTATCATCTAAGCAAACCCTTGACGTCTTGCCACCCCTCAAGGGTTAGCATAGAGTTTGTCTGCTCCAGTTCCAGTCTTTGATCCTGCTGCTAGTAGCGTCCTTATATCTCTGTAGTCACTGCTGATCTAACCCAACACAATTACCCTACCATAAACCACACCTATTCAGAGTTTCTAGGACACCGTCGTGTTCTGTGTGCACGTTATTGGCTCTTTCCCAGTTCCCTTGACACTTGAACAGTTCAAATAAGCAAGAAATTGCAAATCTCTTCTGAGATAACAAAATAGGGCTTAGAAGGGAATGGATGGATTATTTGTAATGTTGACCTTAAAAATTTCTTCCAGGGGCTTGTAGTGCTCCTACCCATAAGACACTATCAGAAATGGTTACTAACCAACTGATATTGCTAACCAACAGACATCTGGTTCAGACTGGGTATGTGTGCAAACTAATAGTATGCCAGACACAGGCTTGATCACTGTATTTCATATCAATCATAATGGACTTCACCATTTACTCAGAAATTGGCCTTTAAAAGCTTTGGCAAGTCAAGTTGCTTCCTTTTTAGAATGCTTTTTTTTTTGGGGGGGGGGGGGATGCATTGTATTTAGACATCCATGTGGGACATGACGCAGTATGTCAGCATTCACCTATATTCGGTCTGTAATGTTAATTATCCTGACAAATCCATGGAGACTGCCAAATAATTCTTCCACTTCCTCGACGACCAGGAAAATAGAGAATCGTCAAGAATTACCCCGGGATTGCCCCAGTGACCTCCTTCTTGCTATCCAAACCATAAGTGCCCCCTGGTTCCGAGACCTGTATAACGAAATGGGTCCATGCAAACATATTCATAAATTACACCTGGCCAAGAACACTGTCAATGTGCCCTTATCTGCCTCTACTTGGCGGTATGTGTTGCCGTGTTTTATACACGTGCAGGTATAATATATTGAAGGGGGAGGGCTTCCACTGTAGTGAATTCAGATAATTATGTCACTCTGAGTCTGTCAATAAGAATATTATCTCACACAGTGTGAGAGAATATTCTTATTCATTATACTAGAAAAAAAATGATGTGATAGAAATGTGAATCAAATCCTGATAACGTAGCAATCAAATGACGTGTTAAGCTTAGAGGGAGAAAGATACATGTTGTATTCAAAGAAAACAATGGCGTGTATAACGTGACTTTGGTGATTACATAGTACTGACCATTAGAAGCAGACACCATCTGTCACATAAAGGCTCTGAGTTAATGAGTGTGCCACAAGGAATTTTTAACAACGTTCCAGCCATTATGAGTATTAATTATGAAATATGGTAGACACACGTGCAGATGGACGAGAGAAATAAGTAACGCTAGCATAGTCAGAATCACTTAATGGTCATGCATTTCATGAACCCTAGGATTATCAAAAATGAATGGAGTTTGGGTAAACTGTCACAAACAAGACATCTGCCTGTGATTTCAAGTTCCAATTATTATTTTGTCTTGGTAGTAAATTGAAGACCTTTTGAGGGGGTTACTGTTGATAAATTTTCGATAGTAAGTAACTTTCTCCAAATCCGAGCCCCAGATCCGAGCCCCAAAGGACATGTAGGTAACGCTTACCATTAAAGGCTACAGCATATCATACTTGGAAGTTTTAGCTTGCCAACAGGACTCACACTGGCACCTCTACAAGAGGCCCTAATAGATATCAGCATGCAATGGTCAATTATATCCATGTTATTTACAGGTACCAGTACTACCTACAGCTGAAGACAGACGTTATAGATGGCAAGTTGCCCTGCTCTGAGGAGCAAGCTGTACGGCTGGCGAGCTACTCCGTCCAAGGTGAGTTACTCCCCCTATTAAGTAATACCCGATATGTAAACTAACCAACTACGGTATTCTATGTGATCTAGGTAGCCTAATTCATCTTGTTTTTGGCCCTCCAGACGTAATACCGTCCAGGGTTCTCCACAGAATGAAAAAGCATACAGGTGTTTTTTGTCTGACAAGTGCATGTGCAGGTAATGCGCAGTCACAAACGAGCCTGTGTGCTTCCTATGTGTGGAGAACCCTGCCGTCTTAAGAATCGAGTCTTGTACTAGATTTCACTGTCCTTGCAGAATGTGTCATTATCAAATCTAAACTTGTTATTTATGAATTTTCATGAAAATTTTCCAGCTGAAATAGGGGACCATGACCTAGCTCAACACACACCTGAATTCTTCAAGGACTTTGTCCTGCTACCAAGGGTAAGTTGTCTTGATAAGGAATTACCGGTAGGATATTCCCCAAAGTTGTGAGTGTGGAAGTAAAAGAAGTGGTATATAATTCAGAGAAAAAATATTTTTATGTATCTGTTAACCTTCTATAGACAAGGAAGCGCCGTGTGCCATTACTATGGAAAGCACTCATCCACTATTAAAGTACATGTACCTTGTCACCGTACCCAGCCTGGGGCGGGGTAACCAACATCCTAGTACACAGTACTGCTAAGATCCTGACATGTCCCCTAAAGTCCCTGTAAGTAGGTACACCTTAAACACACAACGGCCCAGTGCCAGAGGATAGGCCTTTCATTTTCTTTTCCTCGTTTGATGTTTTTGTCAGATTTATTTCCATCTATGTAAGCTCATTAATGGGAGTATATATCCCTGGACCCTGTACTAGTGCTGTTTCTCTATAATAAGGGAGTGATCATTTTTTAACAACAGGGGGGGGCTGGTGGGTTTGCGCGCGGACGCGCGAAAAAAATTTCGACCCCCCCCTCTCGAGGGGGTAAAATTTTTTCGACCCCCCCCATAAGGGACAAAAATCGCGCGCGAACGTCCCCTTTTAGCCTATAGTAACGCGCGGGGTTTTCCACTGAAAACAGGTGAAATTATTTTGACCCCCCCCATCAGAGGTATTGAAAAAATTCTGACCCCCCCCAGTCAAGGGGTTGAAAAAATTCTGACCCCCCCCTCAAACCCACCGGCCCCCCCCTGTTGTTAAAAAATGATCACTCCCTAACCTTATGATATCATAATAGGCTGATAGGAAATGAACTTTCCAGGTTCCACTTGAATCATTTCCACCCTATTCCAAGTATTCTTTGATCTAAAAATAGTTATTGTGGTTAGTATAGGTATTAGGTACTTATTGCCGTTCATTCTTAGGAATGAACGGCTATAGGAGGGGACCCATTCTTAAATACAAGCTCTCATAGTGGTGCTTCCTCGCTCTCCATGTATAATCCTGTCATAGGTACAGTATTGAGTATGCCTATACCTGGATTAAAATCTGCAAATCAGTCAAGCATAGAAGTGGTGGCAGTGGTGGACCTGTTATTGTAGACCCTGGGGACAGAGTGGTGGTAGCCCTGGACACCTCAGGCAGAGCCATGGTATATAGTATATATACCCCCCCACCCCTCCCCCCCCACCCACCTCTGAATAGTGGTGGTGGCTGTGCTCCTGTGGTGGCCCCATACCTGCCTGCCACCACCTCCCCCAGCACTATGTGGTTCTCTTCTGCTGGTGGTGCATTTCTCAGCACCACTGACTATTAACCCACTAAAGGCCACCTACATGTATATTTATGTATACATGTACACATAAGTATGATGCACTTTTTTAGGAGTTTTAAGTGGCGTGGCATTGGATTATTTGGAGTCTTGGGACCGTTTTCCATGTGTGTCGGCCATCTTGGTTTTAGGAAACACAGGGATCCAGGCCATATATGGTCAACTTTGATCTTCAAAAGTTATCAGATGGATGTTAGTGACCATTGGGGGACCTCAACTACCCAATTTTGTTGTTTTCCATGTGTGTCGGCCATCTTGGTTTCAGGAATCACAGGGATCCAGCTCATATATGGTCAATTTTGATCTTTAAAAGTTATGAGATGGATGTTAGTGACCATTGAAAGACCTCAACTACCTAATTCTTTCTTTTTTTTTCAATATGTGTCGGACATCTTTGTTTTAGAAAACACAGGTATCCATGCCATATATGGTCAACTTTGATCTTCAAAAATTATCAGATGGATGTTAGTGACCATTGGGAGACCTAAACTAGCCTATTTTATTGTTTTCCATGTGTGTCGGCCATCTTTGTTTTAGGAAACACAGGGATCCAGCTCATATATTGTCAATTTTAATCTTCAAAAGTTATCAGATGGATGTTAGTGACCATTGGGACACCTCAACTAGCTACTTTTATTGTTCTCCATATATGTCGGCCATTTTTGTTTCAGGAAACACAGGGATCCAGGCCATATATGGTCAACTTTGATCTTCAAAAGTTATCAGATGGCTGTTAGTGACCATTGGGACACCTCAACTAGCTAATTTTATTGATCTCCATATATGTCGGCCATCTTTGTTTCAGGAAACACAGGGATCCAGGCCATATAGCTCACATAGCCATCATCAGCTGGGGGCCGCCATTAGACCCTGACGGCATTATGACTAACACCTTCAGCCCCCGACTCCGCAGTATATGCCAGGGATGTCTCCCATTGGTCAATAATACAAAAGCCATGTGCCGTATATGGTCAACTTCGATCTTCAAAAGTTATCAGATGGATGTTAGTGACCATTGGGGGACCTCAACTACCCAATTTTGTTGTTTTCCATGTGTGTCGGCCATCTTTGTTTTAGGAAACACAGGGATCCAGGTCATATATGGTCAATTTTGATCTTCAAAATTTATGGTTAGTGACCATTTGGACACCTCAACTACCCAATTTTATTGTTTTCCATGTGTGTCGGCCATCTTGGTTTTTAGGAAACACAGGGATCCAGGTCATATGTGGTCAATTTTGATCTTCAAAAGTTATCAGATAAATGTTAGTGACCATTGGGACACCTCAACTACCTAATTCTTTTGTTTTCCTTGTGTGTCGACCATCTTGGTTTCAGGAATCACAGGGATCCAGGCCATATATGGTCAATTTTGATCTTCAAAAGTTATCAGATGGATGTTAGTGACCATTGGGACACCTCCACTACCTAATTCTTTTGTTTTCCTTGTGTGTCGGCCATCTTGGTTTAAGGAATCACAGGGATCCAGGCCATATATGGTCAATTTTGATCTTCAAAGGTTATCAGATGGATGTTAGTGACCATTGTGACACCACCACCACCAATACCACCACCACACTACTCCCAACCCTCACACACATTCCTTATTTGCATATTTTAATCCAGGCATAGGTTTACTCCATACTATAGCAATGAGGCAGGATTTTACATGGAGAGCGAGGAAGCACCACAATCAGAGCATATATTTAAGTATAGGTCCATTCCAAAGGCCATAGAGTTCATATATAATGATCTTTTTTCCTTGGATCATCATAGGAATATGCACGGCATTACAGCATTGCTGTGTTTACTTTCCTGAAAGTATGTTATAGATTAATAAATTGCAAAACACACAACATATGAAGGGCTTTTAGATTCCGTATTAAAATAATATTTGTTCTGAAAATTTTGATCTACTATCATATTAAAAATGTTGTAAATCAATTCTATACTTCTTAGAACATGATATGAATATGCACGGCATTACAGCTTTGCTGTGTTTACTTTGCCGAAAATATGGGATAAATTTCTAATCCGGGAAACGCACTGCAATTTAACTGCTTTTAGAATTGATATTAAACTCAGAATTGATCGTCAAATTTAAATATGAAACCCTAATATCTTGATCATAGATGACAGATCCTAAATTGAATCCTCTCAATTGCATCCTTAACACGGGCCTCTTGATCATAGATCTTAGATTCTAAATTTTCAATTGAATCCTTAACATAATCTCCTAACCATGGACCCCTTGTGGTTGTGTATTACCGGTACATACAGAAGGTGTGTGAACTCTTTATACATCACACAACACTATTATCACCAACCTTGGTCCTACATGGCCAGCTGACGCCAACTGCCAGCTTGCTCAGGTACTGTGAAGTGACGTCACAGAGGCACTCATGCAGAACTGTCTGGGTCTGGTCACACACATGGGTGTATGAATCACATGTGGACGTACTGCCCCCAGGGATCAGAACGGAAGTCATAGGCCATATATGGCACAGAAAGTAGTCCAGGCAGGATGTGCCACTTCCTTATATGGAAGCTGCGTTAGATTATATACAGGTAGACCCCAGTTTGTTATCAAGAAATGATAGTGTCATTAATACTGCACGTATGTGTCATATCTGCATTAGTTATTGAGGGGGAAACCACAGTGGCATAGATAAGGAGCTACCGTGGATATGAACCTGAATCTCTAATTCCCCCTTTAATGATAACAGGATCTATGTAGCTATGTTTAAACAGTTACATCAGGGTGAGGGACGTCAAAGATATGGGTACAGGTTGTCAGGAGCAATCAGGGTATTAACCATTGGGTAATATTAGCTTTACCTTGGGTTGTCACTAAATGAGTTGTATAATAAGTTACAGAGAAATATGATCCTGCGATAAGCTTAATTACAAAAGATTTAGGATGTATTGACATTTTTAGTGTTGGTATATTCACAAATTCCTTTGACTTATACGGTAGTATATATAATTGATGATGGTGATTTGTTTCCTGGCATTAGCTTCTGAGTTATCATTGAATATGGTGTCATTTCTAGATAATCTGAATTTATTAAACAGAACATGACAACAGATGAGGCTGTGCTGGGTCGGCTGACAGTAGCCGTGGTGACGGCACATCGGCACCTCAATGGTCACAGCGCTGCAGCTGCTGAACTCCAGTACATTGTGGAGGCACAGCAACTCTCTGGGTATGGCCTGGAGTACTATCAAGCCAAGGTAAGTACCTAATACAAAGTTATTATTGGGGACGGTCAGTGTAACGTTGCAGCTATAAATAGCATATGACGCCAGTCACCAATTTAATGAGAGGGGGTTGGCAAAAAAAGGGAGTAATCACTGTGATGGCATTTGTGATAAAACTGGTCGATAGCAGTTTATTACAGAAGTGTTGTCCAATTATTTTGGGCCAAAAAATAAGGTGTGTTTCCAGTTACATTAACATAGGCTGCAATGCTAGGGTCGGTAGGTCGGATTTTTTTTTTTTTTTTTTTTTCTGGGGGGGAGGGAGATGAGTCTTCCTCCTGTACAAAATAGGCATGTTATATATCAACAGAAACATACTTTCAATGTGAATCTGAGAGGATATGTGGCCACAATAGTCGTCAATATATAAGGGAGTGGTAGTTATTTATCAACAGGGTGGGTGGTGGGTTTGAGGGGGGGGGCTTACAAATTTTGGACCCCTCCTGAGGGGGGCATAAAAAAAATTTGTGCCACTACAGTTACAAGGGGAGCATAAAAAAAAATTGCTGCGCATCCGCACGCACCCAGCTCCCCCCCCCCCACCCCCAGCCCCCCCTCCCGTTGATAAAAAATGACCACTCCCTAACCAATGCCTTCATGATTTTATAATCTTAAAACAAGATAACCCAACAGTAATCAGCAGATAGAGATCTTTCCAAAAAGTGGTCTGCCATTTTTGTACCTGTATTGGTGTTGTAACTTGTTAGGCCACACCAAAAAAATAAGTTGGTCTATGGATTTTGGTTTTGAAAAAATGGTGCAAGCGAGCAAAATTTTTTTTTTTTTTTTAAGAATTTTTTGGCGTCCAATGGATTCCTTGCTGGAAAAGTGAGGCGAGCGAAAAAATGTTATTTGAAAAAAAAATTTGCCAAACATCACAAAGATAAAACTTGTAGTAAGTGAAGCGAGCAAAATCCGTAGATGAAAAAAAAAATTGTATTTCTGAAAATATGGAGAGAGAAATCTGTAGACCAACTTACTTTTTTGGTGTGGCCTTACTATGGTCCTGTCAAAAAAAAATTGTCGATCAATTTTGGGTAGTGGATAGGAAAAGTGGAAGTTTGTGTTTTTCCCATAGACTTCCATAGTAAAATTATCTTCAAAACTAATGAAGCTTTTTAACTACATGTTTGTGCGGCATTAGGAAGTACCGTAATCTCCCGCGTATAAGACGCGTCCTCTACGCCAAACAAAATGCTGGGGGGTCTTATAGGATGTACTGAAATTGGGGGTGCGTCTTATACGAGGGGTAATTTTACTATAGAAATGTACTGAATTTACAAAATTGGTACCTAAGAGGTGCGTCTTATACGCGGAAATGCATGTACTGAGTTTGGGGTGCGTCTTATACGCGCAACGCGTCTTCTACGCAGGAGATTACGGTAGATAAAGAAGTAGCAACCGAGAATATGAGCAAAAACCTATGGTTAGAAGATTGGTTTTTAGTCTATTGTAAAATTAAATAGTCTAATAGATAACAGGCTGGGTGGTGTGAGACATTGCATCAGCTGTAGATGTGTATTTTTATCAACAAGTGCTGTACTTATGTCTAGACCAGTCCTAATTAGGCCATCCATAAAAAAAAATCTGTTTCCGGTCGACCGGCCGGGTGACTTTTTTTCCTCATCTCACCCGGCCGGGGTATAATCTTTTTTTTTTTTTTTTCCCTCCCCCCAAATAGCTGGTGAGTACACCACACAGGGAAATGTTATCTGTAACTCGAAACAACCACAGAGATAGCTCTTGTGGGGCTCTATCAATGAACGGCATCATGGTGGGGCAGCAGTTCCCGTGTATATCTGTCAACAGGGTTATTGTATACCGATAACACTGATGTCTGCACTGGGCCTTTCCCCAGTAGAAAAAAAAATTAAAAAAAAGAAAAAAAAGATTGCGGCCGCCCGGGTGACTTTTTTTTAGGCCACCCGGTCCACCGGAAACAGAATTATTTTTATGGATGGCCCTAGGTAGTTCACTACCTTGATTGGCTATTCTCTGTAGTTGATTGGATGTTCCCCTAAGGAAGATTGGTGGTGATATATTTCATGTTATTATAATGATAACGTGTAATGCTGTAGATATATATAGTTCAGACAGGCATGCTGTAAGGGAGGAGTATTTACTCAATTGGTACTTGCAAGTGGAAAGATTTAGAATTAGTTTTAAGTCAGTAGGTGTAGGAGCCATGCTTTAAGGGAGGAGTAGTCATATAATTGATGGTATGTTTTCCGAGGTAGAACAGTCTAACTACGGTCCCCAATACAAGTACTACTTTGTTACATATTTTTTCTTCTATCTTTTAAATGCTGTCTAGTTATGCCTTATACCACTAATTAGGAAGTTGAAGTAAGGTGTGCTTTGAAAATGGACTGCATTGAACAACCTATCCCATTATCATTGGCATTCATACACGGGTGGCCTGTTTCAGCACAGGTCCTCAAATAAGTGTAGATTTCATTATAGCACAGAGTAGAAGAGGAAAGTAAAATCTTTCAGTTCAAACATATTTTGTATCTCAAATGTTAAAGCCCAGGTCTTTATATATTAGCCCACAGTTACCATGGAAGGAAGGGGGAGCTTGACAGGCACACGTGTGGTTGTCAGTGATAATGGCCGCACCCCCCCCCCCCTCCGCACTTGTATGTTGAGTCTTAGTGGTCACCTGTAGACATGATCCAGTACCGACAGTCTGTGTTGACTGTCACAGACCAGCTGGGCACATCACCTATGACCTTATAGAGTGGACTCAGTTAGCATCAGCTAATTATGGAGGCCTGTTTGTATCCAGATGGGACTGAAGGTACTACAGTCACGTGCCGAAAGAAATGGCGACTTTTATAAATAAACTGCGATTACCTATGTGTATTTTAGAGAATAGCTAAACGCACTAATCTTATCACATTCAAATTATCAGTGTCGTTAGGTTCACTAGTAAAAAGTGGTCTCCGACTTCTGCAGTCTGATAAAGAATACCTGATATAGGTACATATGATTGCAAGGAACTTATAATTTAGTTGCGCAATACATAGTTTTGCTCACGTCATTTTGAATTCACAAATCCTTGAAAAGATTCTGAATGTGGCAAAACAGTAGCTGTCGGTAAATATATGTCAAATGGATGTCTTGTGTTCTTGAGGCTATCATACCAAAGAACAACATTTTTATGCCTATCAACTAAGGAGTTACCGTATAAGGCGCGCCTAATACGCGAGGATAAGCCCCTGCGCCTTATAGGATGAGGAAAAGCTGAGGGTAAAATTTTCCCAAGGTGATCCATCTTAGCTATCCATATCTTTTCGAATTTTGAAAATTCATTGATTAGAACAAAAGTTATTTCATTTTAAAATTTTCTAGCACATTCATAAAGTCTGGGTGCGCCTTATACGCGGGGTGCGCCTTATACGCGGGGTGTTACGGTAGTCATGATAATCTTGTGGAATAAAGGAGAAAGCACAAGGAGATGCAATTACACAGATAGTGAGTGTCACTCTATTTGCAGATGAAAGGTTATTTTGGAACAAGAAACGGCCATGTTAGGGGGCTACTTTCTTGTTTATTGATCTGTCATTGGCAGTCAGCCATTGCAGATAAGAACGTCTCCAAAGGTCTATGATAAGCTCGAGGGTCAATGATAAGACTTGGACTGTAATATATATTAATTAAATAACATAAGACAGTGTATTCTGAAATGCAGAGAATGTTAGGCCTGACTTTTTGAGGATGGTATTAAGAACTATTATCAAGAGCATTTCGTACAAAAAGTTACCATAATCCCTGCGTGTAAGCCGCGACTTATATGGGAGGATGGAGCCCTACTGCCCCTTATATGATTGCCCATAGTTAGGGATGCGCCTCATAGACAAAGATATGATATTATAGAACAGTGACAAAACTGCTCAAAATCAAGCCCCATCTGCCCCTTATAGCGTTTCCTTGAACTCAGGGTGCGCCTTATATGTGTAATACACCTTATACACGAGGTCATATGGTATACCGTACTCAGTATTGACGAAAAAGACAGAATCATTGACCCTAAACTACTTCATTTATTGTAAGATAAAGGTGCCGATATATGAAAAGGGAATGTTTTATTGTAAGGCAGTCAGGTGGCAGTAGATTAGACGTGGCTATTCAACTGATAGTGTGACCTACCTGTAGTTTGACATCTTGATTGTATGGCAGTTATCATTTCATATTTATGGCATGTTAGAACACTGGACGCATTTCTAAACTTCATATTAAAATTTAAAAAAAAAAGTATTTGAAATACCTATTGATACCTACCGGTCATTACACGTTTTATGACAAATATAAATGGGCAGAAAGACACCCCCCTAACCACCACTACCTAGCGGGCGCCTACAAAGACAAGAATAAGGAAAGAAAAACATATCAGTTTGTCCTTTATGTTTCATTATAGGACGAGGCTGGTAACGAGCTGCTCCTGGGGTCGTCCTTTGTGGGCATCTTTGTCTTCAACAACTCCCAACCTGCTCAATATTTTAAGTGGTCTGACATCAACAACCTCATCCACAACAAGCGTGTCTTTGGTATAGAGACCTCACTCACGGACAAGACCGTCAACTACGTCATGGTGAGTTTCAGTAATGGAGTGATGCCCTCCCTGAATTAGAGTTACTTGATGCGTACAAATACAAAGGTCGAATATGGAATAATTTACTTTAGAAATAGATGACATATAATCAAATAAAGACGAGTATGATAGTCTTGGAAAACAAACTGAATAAGAAGACATAAAGATCTAATGAGAAACCACACTGTTCTTTCTCATTGTAGGAGAGTCCAGACATGACCAAATATGTTTTCAAGATGTGCACCTTACAACATCAGTTCTTCAAGGAGAACAAACACATGCTAGAGTAAGTACAAATACTAGAGTAAATACAGATTTTGGAATATAACAAAGTTTAATATGAACATGAGCGTTAGTTTTCAGGTCTCAGTCTGGAGAAATAATTGAAGCCCTAGGTTAAAATGATTGTAAATTTCCATGTCCCACAACAAATTTATTGTTTTGGCACATACCTTAGATCTTTGCTACAGCGTTCTTGTTTTTCTTTTTGTTCTTTTTTGCCTATACTATGTCCCACAGAACATCGAGACGTTTCTTACGATTTTTCTCTCATTACAGGCCTGACAAGAACATGGCAGCGGCTTTAAAAGAGGGGAGCACAGGCCCATTGCCGTAAGTGTGATTATTACTCTCCATTGGAAATAGCTATCGAGTATTAGCTGTGGCTTGTATATGAATCATACCCAGGGTGTGGAGGGACGTGGAGATGTCCAGGGTTACCCCAAGCCTTCCCCGAATCATAAAGCGCATGCTGGTGGACCTGGTTGTCCTGGCAAACCTTTTGAATTTCGAAGATCCATTGATTAGAACAAATGTTAGGCAATGATAGCTATCCAGGCTACGCGAGCACAGTTTGTCAGGGGGTATGTAATACATGGTAATACTATTACCGCTGATAGGTAGAATAGTTTGTATAGAGCCCACGAATTAAACACAGACAAAGTAAAAGTTTACTTCAATGTATTATCCTTCCTTACCTTAGAGACCTACAGCAAACTGTAGCACTGGCCATGGCAGCAGACACAGAGCCTGAGCCGGCCCCAAGTACAGCTCAACCAACCCAACATCCAGGTAAGTATATCAAACATACACTTAATGCCAATTCTTCCAGATATCTGTATCACATACCAGCATGTTTCTCATACGTAA
Organism: Acholoe squamosa; assembly: GCA_949317995.1. Lineage (NCBI taxonomy): Eukaryota > Metazoa > Annelida > Polychaeta > Phyllodocida > Polynoidae > Acholoe > Acholoe squamosa. The sequence goes on along the minus strand of OX439035.1, from coordinate 96,466,100 downwards.
TGAATAATCATAGTAAAGAGGGATCTGTAAAATCTATCATAGTTTTCTTTTCGCAGATAAGTTTGTAATTTCTGGTATGGTAAATAATTTCATTTTACAAGTCCCAAATCGTGAATTGTCTGTACATCAATTGTAATATTCAATGCACTCTACTTGGATATTGCAGTTACTGGTAATACCTGATTGCTAACTATTTCTTGCTCTACCACAGATCCTGGACAAACTGTGATTACACCAGAAGAGTATTACACACAGGCGCACACACACGCCTACACAGACCAGCAAACAGACATCCAATACCCTAACGGTAGTGTGTATCAAGTCACTCAGACCCAGCAACCCCCAGACATTCAGTACCACACCAGTGCCACACCTCAACAAGTCTACCCCAATCAACAACAGCAACACCAACATCAACAGCAGCAACAACAGCAGCAACAACAACAACAGCAACAACCTGCAGTGGGTGGGTTCCCTAGCCCAGCTCCAGGGCGCCTTCTACCATCATACCGGCCAAGCCCAGACTATGAGTCAGTCATGCGGAGCCGCATGGAGCGCCTCACCCAGCAGAACCTGGAGCAGGTTAACAATGTGGCTAACATCAGCCATGCACAGGTGTATGCTAATCCAGAGATGATGGCATACAGTCAGCCTGAGATGGGGTACACCCAATACCTGCACCACCAGGCTGACAGACCCTATGCACACTCAGTGTACGGTGGGGTCACAGACCACCACCTACACCACCATGTACAGTACAGGCCTGTGGACAGGTCAAGTAGTCTCATCATCCACCCAACCTACAGCACACCTGAGCTCAACTCACAAGGACTCAGTAGCCAATTCAGCACTTCTGAGAACTTGATGAGTGAAGCATTGCTGGCTCAATATAAACCACCCCCACCTTACCCAAGACCGAGTAGTAGTACCCCTGACCTGGCTACACAGACCCGACGAGCGCCTGTGAGCAGCTCGCCGGACCTAGTCTCGCGGCGAAATCTGAGCAATGCACCTCTAGTGGCTCAATCACGGCTTGACCAAAGCATGGAAAACCTGGTGTTTGAGTCACAGAAGCTACAGATTAGTGGAGCAGGTGTAAGCAGCTCACAGCCAGGCGAGCAGCTAGGGCCTCCACAAGTGCCGAATGACTTGGCGGCAGCTGAGCGTGCAGACCTTGTGCGGACTCCTATGATGGATCAACTGCTCTCAGGTCGTCATCCTCAAGAACTTGGCCTGTATAATAACACAGGCGGTCCCGCAGGGGAGAATATCTATGTGAACACTGCCGGCTCAGGTGACTATGCCAATGTGTCTGCTATAATAGCATCTGAGTCTGGTGCCAACCAACACTACCTACACTACAATGAACAGCTCGGTGTGCAGCCCTTCCCTGCTTACTCCACCCCTCAACAGGTGGCAGCAGTGGGTGAGCCGGAGAGAGCACTGAGCAGTGGTATGGACAGTTCAGCGTTTGACCATGGTGACCCCACTGCTGTGGACTGTGTGGACCATAGGGTGGGACCCGGTGGTCCACGCTTCATTAGTCACCGTCATACAAGCTCTCTAGACTCCTCCATATCTCATGACAGCAGAATGTTTGCTCAGGACTCAGAAACAGAAGAGGTAGGTGACTTTAAAGATTGTAGTGATATAAACAGTTGGGCTGAATGAGAGAATGAAGGTTGAATGAAATACAAGTGAAAGATAAAATTCATGCTATTGTTATGTAAGCTGCAAAAGTGACACGTATATAGGATGTATGTCATGTTTTCTCAAATATTGATTTCCTGTACATGGTGAAATTGGATATTTAGTATCTAGCTAGTTGTAGATGCCATTCCAATACGCCTATACATTTCTATGATTTGCTGGCCAACATTGTCAGTACGGCCTAAAAGGAAAGTTGGGTTTGAAGTCACATGCTGAGAAAATATGGAGATTTAACAGGTCGGATTCCCCCCCCCCCCTCCCGTGGCAGGGGGGGGGGGGTCATTTTTAACTGCTATGATGACCAGTGAAGAGTGCCAGTGGGGCTTCCCTAGCCCACTTAAAAGGGTCTAAATCTGCTGTTTCCTATCCCCTTGGATGTGTGTGGTGCACATATGTGCGGGCACTGACACATTCCTCTGTGAAATATGTAATGTAGTTCTCGAAATGAATATGGGCCTGTTTTGCTAGGTGTGGTCGGGTTGTCGGAAAAGCATCCTTTTGCTTTTTCTCGGCCTTTAAAGTTGAAAAAGTTATAGCTATATTTGATATCAAAAGAAGGGATGATAGCGAGATATTTAACTAGGTAGTTGCAAAGGTCTGTATATACAAAGTGCGCATCTACTCAGAGGATGAAGTGAATCATTGCTAACCTGTATTATTGTGGCTATTGTATACATTTTAGTCAGATGGTCTATGAATACCCTCTCAGCATACCCTCAAGCAGAAATAGTCATGGGTATGCTCATTTGAACAGACACTTCGGCACTTACAATAATTTATAAAGTATGTCAGTTCGTCGATAACGTTCAGGCTATGTTTGGTAATGGATGCTATAAATATTTCTGTTTATCACAGTGTATCACAGTGCTTTTAAGGTGGATGGCGCCCATGGGATAAAAGTAGCTAAATTTTCTCCAAACTTCCGTTACAAGATTGAAATTACATATTCTTTCCAATGCTACTGAGAAATTATAGGGGTCCCAGGCAAATTTCCAAGATATTCATCCATAAAGATACAGCGATGATACTGTAGGGTTATACAGCATTTCACCATAATATGCATGGAATGTCATTAAGGAGTAGCTAAATTTCCACCTTAACACACCGTTCAGAATTCTAACAGTCTCGGTACAAAACTATCAAATCAACCGAGTTGTTTTATCACAAAGGAAATGCCATATGACATGTATGCCACACTCTGTTATAATATGGGGCATAGTTTGATGTTAACCCTTTCAAATACAGAATGATGGCTTGGTACATATTACAACCCTTTGAAAGTAAGGGCATATCGTACCGGTAGGGTCGTCGTGCATTAAAGCAATACCAGCATCATGTTAAAATGTGCTCGCCAGTGCCCGCCCTTATGCGTCACGCTAAAAAAAGAAGTATAGTGCATCAATAGTACACTCTGTGATCTTAGAAATGTTCTGAAATTAAACTATTGCTGGAGAGTCAAACATCAAACTGTGTACTTTTAGTCTCCCACCCATTGACTCACACGTTGACTCATCAGATGAAAATAGTGCTGTATACCCCGCCCATACACTCTCTCATCAATCACATGGGGCTGGCTGACCATGTCTTAAAGGTAATCACTACTTGCCTGGTTTTTCATACCAAATTGGCCTATAGGCTTTGCTGGACTGGCCCCCGACTAGCACCTCCCCTTCTTCAATACCCCCTTTGCTTCTGACACCCTCCAACACCCACACTTCTGCCAGTGTTTGCATTTGTTATGACTTATACTGTATTTGTTATGACTTATATCCAGCTGACGATGGTAGTATTATGTGCGTGCCATAGGGATAAGCAGTAACTTAATACATTAATCCTGCTCCTCCAGTCTATATATGCCCCCAGAGCTATGCTTACTGCGGCCCCTGGCCATACCCCTTCTCCAATCACTCTCCAGGCCTATTGGTGGCCATACAGAAAGACCCCACGGGCAGATAATAGCAGCAGCATTGTGCAGAGATTGACACATCCCCTATTTCAAAGACTTTCCAGGCTCTAGAGTACTTGTGGTCGCGCCAACAGCTACAATGACTACATTGCATGTATATAAATGGTAATGGGATAGGGATAGTGAGGTGCTGGGCAACCCAGTGTTTGGTAGGAACGGGACATTATTGGGCTGTATAGTGAATGTGTGGGGGTGGGGGTAGATTGGTTATTTAGATGTGAGGACTGGCAGGTGGGCACACTTCTCCCGTTAACCTACACCAGTGTGCTTTTAGATGCAGGAGTCAATGAACACCAGCTTAGAGATCGAGGTATGTGTATTGTCTAATATTTTGCCCTTAGACATACAGGCTGCGACTTGTGTAGTTCTACTATTGCTTTTTTGGCTCAGGGTCCCTCGTGAGTCTATACCGCTGGGTAGGCGGTGGCAAACTATCAAATTCTGATTACAATTTTTAATTCCCAATTTCCAGTCAAATAAACCCTTCAAAGATCAAATTTTCTGTCATTGCGTATCAATCCACAGATTGAGGCTTCCATGTGTCATATTAGTTTTGATAAAAAGGTTAAAACAAGTATGCTATGATCATTTAAAAAAAAAGGGTGGAAAGAAAAATTTTGTTTCGTTGCAAGAGACCTGTCCATCGCCCCTACTCCTAACACCAGTGATCAAAGCAAGGAGTCCTTCTTTGTTCTTATATGCCGTCCAGTCTCGTCCGGTCGGGATTCAGGGAACTCCCTCTCTCGTGTTTGGGGATTGTGGGTCCCCATATTCTGGGGAATATTACTACGCATTATACCTGCCTACATTTAACCACTACAGCAACCAGCGCCCAGAACTACTTTTACCCAGAAACGCTGGTCGCCAGAGACGACTCACGCTAGTGGTCGAGCTGGGGCCAGATTGTATGCCGTCCGGCACGCACCCTTCAGAGCGTCTAAAAGTGAGACGCTTTCAAGTCTGCCACTTCCGGTTTAGTTTTTCTTCAAAAAGCCTGCCAGAAGTCTTTGACCTACATTTCATTGTATGGTGCTGCCATCCGGTGTAAATGCTAGTAATTGTCAAGGTCTTGATGATACCGATGGAGAGATTCTAGGGACCACCTCTGGAGCCAAATTTAGATGTTTAGGTAACTATGATACTGACTTAAGTGCACCATTGCTGCATCCATGGATGCAGCAATGGCGTAGCACCCTGACTCCTGAGCCTTCTGTGCATCAATGCACAACGCCCACTAGTTTCCAGCGATAGGAGGTCCTAGAAATCACCAAATCAATAAACTGTATAGTAAAGCTAGAAGATTCCTAATGCCCACAACAATTGCGTCCACATGAGCACACATACAGCACTTGGCAATAGAAGAGGTGTGTTTGTCCAGGGTGGGAGGGGTTGCACACAAAGGTAGATAATGCGTGTTCAGTCCATCTATGTTTGCTGCAATACAACAAGGCTTGCTGATTAACTTACCCCCTCCCCCAGCCACCCCATCCATGTAGATAGTCTAGATCAACCATTAGTACTGATTGACATGGAACTCATCGCAGCCCAAAGCCCATACATATTGTAGTGCCGTTCCACTGTACAAATAACTGCACTCTGTCACTCGTATATCTGCATCAATCAGTGCCAGTCCAACTTATCTCGGTCCCCAAATCCGTTCTCATCGTACTCAGCTAGTGCCGCCCTCCTATCGATAGTCAGTTGATAACTAAAAGGAAAAAGCTGCCCCATCACTATACCCCCAAACCTATCTTCCTACATGTATACAGTAGGGGTGTAGCAATAGTCTGTGGGTATTGAAGGAGACAGACTCACCCCTACCAAAACCCATGCTCATCCGAGCAGATAGACTTGCTTTAATAAGTGTACCTAGTCTACCTATCATATACCAATCGTTAGTGGGTACCAAAGGAAGCTGGCCACCACTTCCCCAAACCCATCCCCAGGTAGATAGGAAGAAGCCAGCAGTAAGCGATCTAAATTTTTTTAATTTCCTTTATTCACAGCCCCATCTGGGACAACGTGGTTTGGTCAGCCTTTCCAATATCTATTGACTTTTGGGGTACACACCTTTCTCGATAATACAATGATATATTGAGTGATTGAATACATCTGTGTTGGTTGCTGGTGTGAAGCAGTAGTCTGAGTAGGAGGTTGACCGATATCAGGAGTGGTAGGGGCGAGGGGGGTGCATCTCTACATGTTGTTGGCATAAGGCCAAGGTCGTTAGCAAGTCATCGACCAAGATGGACAGCTTCTGACATACCCTGTCAGCAAATACATTACTGGTGTCTGATAAAACAAGACGACTGTTAGTAAATGGCTATAGATATGTACAAATTGCTGGACTGCTTCTAATGCCTCCAAAGTGCTTTCTTTGGTAGGGCATACCTTTTAAACACCCATTGCAGTTTTTTATCGGAACCCTGCAAGAACCTGTGCTTCACATTGGCGTATGATTCAGATTTAGTTTCCGAACGTGCCTAAGTAACCCATAAGCCACAACTCTCCAGTATCTTCTCTGTCCGCCACCCTCCTGTCGGGGCTGGAGGAGACCCAGGAGTAATAAGACGTCGTCACAAGGAGGAATGTGGGCCTCATAGTGGTGGGGGTGAGCAGGAGACCTGGAGGAGTAGGTGTGGTCGTGTTCCTACTCCAGGAGATGGACTGTCATTCACCCCTCTCATAACACTCCAACACTTCTCCAGTATATGCTATAATTTAACAGCTGTTGGATTAGGGGTGCACACCTTGCTCGATCACACAATGATATAATGGAGTGATTGAATACATCTGTATTGGTTGCTGGTCAGCACTTGACACTGGTTTATACTAGCAATGTGTGGGGTCTGAATGGAGCACAGCTGACCAGGTCAATACTGGATCATCCAGGGTGTAATCATAACTGCCACCAGATCTACATGTATTAAGAACTCCAGCTCTACTCTGATCTGTGATCCTGAACTCCTACCCCACCCACCCACCCACCCTCTTACTGCTACCACTAGCATTAGCATTATCTTCTCCCACCCTGCCACCATACCAAGTAGCTCCCATATTGTCTACTCTGAATACCTCAGGCCTGGAGGAGGTGAGTGAGTGAGGTAGAACCACCTGTGAACACAGCGTTATCGACCACAGATCTGCTACAACTACTCCATGCATGGAGCAGGAATCCTCACTGTGATAATAGACACAGGCACCTAACTCACATTCTACCCGCATAGAAAACCATGTCAGATGTGTCTACAGGATAGGGCTGTGTTATGACCATGACTAGATCATAATGCAGTCACAATGGCTTAGTGGTATTAATGGTAGTTAGGAGGAGATAGATAGTTGGAAATTTATCCTGGATAATCTGGATGGCCACCTCCTATAACTAGACTGCTATCAGCACTACTGTGTTCTTTATCTGAAGGTGTAAGTCACCCTGGAGTACCTGTAGGAGTAAACACACTGGAGGAATGGGATCCTCCAGGGTCTGTGTCGTTAACAGGGAGTGACCACATACCACCATAGGCACCGTGGTGAGCCGCTGCCCCCGGAGGTTCGGCCGTCGTCACCCGGCCACCGTGGGCAGCCTTCAGCATGGAGCCCCTGGACAGGTGGGGAAGGACCAGGTGAGAATTAACTCAGCTAAGGAGGGGTTAGTTGTTACCGTGAATCATTGGGTCGTGTGGGTTGGGATCTGTTACATGACATGGTTCTCATTCCATGATGGATGAATTATGTTTTAAGAGGAAATGATAAACCTGGATGTCATGTTTTTCTAATATTGATATTACCAGGTACTTCAAAAGTTTGGTTTTCTTCCCTGGGTGGTGATTGAAGATTAATGTGCTTGGTCATACAAATGTTGGAATAAAGTAGAGACTAGGCCTGTACTCGAACTAGTCAAAGATTAAAACGCACATATTGTATGGCATGTAACATACTAAAAACGCTAGTCGAGCTGGTCGTTATCGGATATGATGCATTACTGGCATAGTTTAGTAGCAGGCCTCAGTACTAACAAAACACAAAGGAATAAAAAATATCGTTTCTATGTGTAAATAATGGTGCTGAATCTATAGAATACATGAACTTTGTTCATAGCACCTCGATAGATATTGAAGCTACACCATGACTCAGTCTATATAAAATAATACTAAATGTTTCAAACGCTGAACACGGTACTCATCAAAGAGTCATCCCTGTCTCCACATACACATTATATGTATGACTATAGTTGGTGGTGATTAGCATTATTTTATACCCTATGGCATGGATCATAGCAATTGGCAGGAAGTTGATATTGGGTTACTCTGTGGTTGTCATTCCTAATGTGCCTTTTGTGGCCAGAGATTTATAAATATTCACGACACAAAGGGGAGCACGGGATGGGGCCAGACTAGACTGGCCAGCCTGGTCTTTGATGATCTGATTCCATTGTGGGAAGGTGGCTATAGGCATGACAATGTTTGTTTGAGAAGAGCTAGCTGAAGCCATCTCAGGTGACCAATTTCAGATAAATGATAGAATAATACGAAATATAATGGTGATGTTATGTATAGTGCAGGTGTATAATATACATATTGGGCGTGGGCAGATCATGCCAGGTTGGTACAGGTTGTTCTCTGATACATTGAGCTGTGTTATGATACGTTTACAAACAGGCACGACACGGGAAAGCCACACCCTGTTGACCAGGTTACTGTATGTCGGTATGTATTTTATAAACATAAAGAGTCTCAGTGGCGGCGGAGCATGGCGGATTCATGGCGGATTCATGGCGCATAGTAAAAGAAACGATCACCATTAATGGTTGACCGTGACTAAGTAATGACATTGGTGCGATATGGTGATTGGCCAAACCAAGCTTATGTTGTCCTACCCTTCATTAGTAGGCTAGACAGGCCCTACACCCCCCCCCCCGCACGGGAGGTGGCAGCAGGAGACACTTTGTAGCTCCGCACTGAAGGGTGTTGTACAATGATTATTGGTCTAAAATCTGACAGTGGGTAGGCAAACCACGTACTGTTTACAGCGCCACCCTCTACTGGAGTGCGTCACTGTCTTAGTGTCGGCCATCGCGTAAATCTGTACGCAGATCATTATGCAAGTGATAAGGCTGAGCTGTCAGGCTGGTATCCTGGCCCGAGATATAGTTCCTAAGTATTTTGCCATGAACTCATCAAAACTTTTTGTATGATATATTTTTTTGTTAAAAGCTTGGAACTCCTGTCATACCCAAGGAGTATTCTGAGAAATCCCCAGCATTTGTGAGGAAATAAGAATTTTCACTCACACTGTCAGTGAATGCTCTGCCAACCTCCTCGCCAATAGAATCGGTTTGTTTTGGTTGGTGTTTGGGTATTTAGAGAGTATTTGGACCTTAATTAGCCTTACGAGACATTGAATCTAATCAAACTCTAATAGTTTTTAAAGTATCTTAACATATCTTTGCATAGATTGCCAGAAATTAAGCCCCAAACTTTAAAATAGTGCAAGGGGTACCGCATCATACCAGCCATGACAGGTGCTTGACACACTTCTGTTTCATTGGTCAGTTTACAACTCCCAGGGGCACACAGAGTCAGAGACGCATTCTACGAAATGTGGCGCTGATGTCAGAACGGGCAAACCAGGCATCAAATTAATCCTTAGGATGTATATTAATCGATTTGAGTGTTATTCAGGCTGATATTTGAGGGTAAGTTGAGGGGGATGCACTCTTTTCAATTACAGAATTTATTGCAATCATTCACTGCAAAACCCCCAAATCTGGTATGTCTGCACTCTACAGCCGATAGCTGAAAAGTTAATCACATTGTACCACATCTCATGGCCCTAAATTAATGGGAAAAATGTGTGCTACAAGAAAATAACAGTGGCTACGCCCAGAAATTCGCACAAATATTTTATTTTCGCCCATATGCTATATAAGCCAACAGTGAGAAAATAATTAGTGTCCTGCAGCCACCAGCACCACCACCAGGTTTCTCCAGGGTTGGCGCTCAGAAGACCTTATCCAACATGTAGCTGTGATGGGGGCGCCACGTGTGGCCGCATGTAGCCACTGTTACAAGGCCACGGCCAAAAGTCGTCAGCTCACCAATGGGTGCATTCGACAACTCATACAGTTACCTGAGCTGCTCTGAGATATGTTTGTGGGGGCCCTAGATGTGGAATTGGCAATGCCGCAGATTTATGTACTTCTTTTAAAAGATACTCCCCAAGATTGGCGTTGACTTCCCACCCCGCCCCTTCTTTTGAGCCGTGCAATGTTCACCGTTAGAAATACCCGGTTACCCATATAAAAGAAAAGACTTGGTATTGACTGTACATTAGCTATATAATATCAAGCAGAGATGCCACTTTTCCTGGTTTACCAGGAATTCCTGGTTTTAATTCTAAAATTTCTGTATTAAATTATGTTAAATTCCTGGGAAAATGTGTCTAAATTCCAGTTTTCCTGGTTTTTGTCGGTCAGTGGGTGGCATCTCTGATTTAGGAAGATGACTTCTCTGTCTTATAATTCATAACTGGCCTATATATACATAATACCGTTGGGTCCTACTTTGAACAGTTCTGTGGGTGAGTGTATTGGACTTGATGTGAAGTTGGCGTGCTTGTTGTGGTAACGGCCCCTGTTACCAGGGAACTGTTCCACACATCACAAACAACAGCTCTCACCTGCAGGTGCAACAGCTACCATGGAAACTGGCCGCTACCTGCTGCAGCATTAACTAGGATCAATCAGGTGCAGGTCTCACTAAATACACTACAGGCTCTGAGACATGCTCTATAATGCTTAATGCTTATTCTGGCTAGTCCCTAGATCACAATTGCACTGGGGTAGTAAATGCAACAGTATCATAATCCTTATTAAGCATAAGGTTCATTTTATAAAAGTTATCCTGATTTAGAAAGAACATACAAGGTCCTTTCAGTTTGGTTCTTTACTAGAGCTATACTTGGTACTTGTGTCTGAAGTTTACAGGTATGTGCACAAAGTGACAAATTTCTGGTATGAGTGGGAGGGGCACGTGTACATGGTGTCTTATTATTATTTAGCATGTTCACCACACCCAACGTTCTAAGCCATTACTGATACCGATCGAATAAGTAGGCATAACACGTATTTTTCAGTTATATCCAAATTGGTTGGCGGATCATGCACCAGCGTGTCACGTAGACAATAATCATTTGTGGTTTAGATCTATGCCGGAGATCTATGTGCATATCAACTTCAATAACCTACAGGCCACATGTAGTGGCATGGCTATTTGGGCCTAGGTATGACCTTGCTCCCATGTAGGTACACGGGTAGACTGTATGGTGGTACCATGAAGGCCTAGGTCTAGCCAGCACCAAGAGCCACATCTCTAGTACCCCGTACTACCCGTACATGCATAAATCTAAGCCCCCACGAAATAACCAGATAGACAAAATCTATAGATTACTAGAACTAGAAGACAGGGATAAGAGATCTTATTTTGAACAAAGGAAGCTGTCGATTAATAATAGGGACAAAGTACATGTGTTTGTTATTGATTTCTTATTCACTCTGATGGGTCTAGACCCCTAAAATCGACAGTGTGACATGGCATTTTCTTAAAATCGACAAAGGACATGGGGCTTCTAGGGACAAGGACATGGGACAAAAAAAAGATAGTGACAGGGGACATGGACTTTTCTTAAAATCGACATGTGACATGGAGCTTAGTGACAAGGACAGAGGAAATACAAATTTAGTGACATTTGATATGGGCTTTTCTTAAAATCGACAAGGGACGTGGGGACCCCCCCATCTAGACCCCCACTCTGCCCCAACCCCAGGGGGTGGAGAATTTAGCTGGAAGATATCAGTGGTAATATGTGTATAATGTGGGTTCTGGCTGGGGTTTTGGGCAGTGGGTCATTACTGTCAGGCTGCCAGAGAATGTGGCTGGGGCTCAGTGCCAACCCCCCTCCCCCAATGTATGACAATGCTATAGAGTCTCCACCGGTTGCAAATCCCGTGCCTTATCTCGTGGATTCACGCAGTCCTCAGTCAGGTTCCATGGATTTGTCCCTCTTTGTGATGTATACTTTTCACTCCCATAGCTCAATTAACACACATATCTAAGAATCATCTGATATATATCTACTAGAAAAAGTCATTCTACACACAAATGTATGCAGACATGAAATGAGAAATGCATGGGTTATTTGTTAGAGGCCATAGCAGTAGACATCACAGAGACCGGTGGAGACTCTATACCACAGAGCTCTGGCTGCACCATCATGGCCGTGCTCACTGGTGTGCAGCTTATTACTTTAATATTGTCTTTTGTCCATAGATATTTCACAATAGGTTCTGGGATCAGACATTGCAGTTGAGACTGATATGTATCATTCTCTTATGATCTGCTCTAGTCAACTGGAAATGTTGGCAAGGTGCGATTTATAATTCATATTGGATGAAAGTATCATAGGGTCCTGTGATATACATAATACTAGATTGGTACCGTATTCTTCAATAAAGTTATTTAAATAGCATTCGATCAATAGTCCAAAGAGCAATATGTGACCAATTCATGTCTACATGAAATCTCTATGGATAGCTATATTGCTTGTGACGTATATGTCTAGCCATATATTTATATAGCGGCCACTATTCCCATTTCAAGTCCCATCATCTTCCCACGGGGGTTATAAAGGAGAGTAAGTTTGTTCTGGTTCAGTCGCTAATACACATAATTTCACCATATACACTAAGTGGAATTGGGGAACATACACATCTATATACACCCGTGTTTGGTGAGAACATATTGGCCCTATTTGTAGTGTGCTAAAGCTATTGTCAGCCTAACATCTAGAGCTTCGAGAATTGACAAAGACACACAAGAAGACAAACACGTTGAAGAATGCATGAGTGTTATCATTTGAAGATAGAGTGTAGTGATTCAGTTACAGGATGTATTAAAAGAGGGATTTGTAGATGAGTTTCTATAGGTGGTGAAGAAGCCGCCTGTATATAGCTATAGCCTATATAGGATTATTGTGCCCGGATTATTCCGGGAGCGTGAGAGGTGGATGAGGCTCACGCTTATTGGCGGGGATCACTCTCACCACCGCAGTTCTGATATAAGCCGCCTGCAGGTAATTGTGCCATGTATGAGATGGGAGAGGGATGACCGCCACTGACCTATCACGCGTCCACCCCATTCCCAACTCTGCATCGAACATACCTCCGCCCATCCCTATACTGTTTGATAAATGAAAATCCATCTCAGACAACGCCAGATGGTCGTCAACATATACAGTATAGAGATCAATGAAAATATAGACCAGGCAGGCTATTTTGGGCATGGGTTTGTATGATTAAACCCATGATATATAACTGGGAAGTGCCTGTTTATTATTTCACGGAGTGTGTGATGAATATAGGGAGGTATCTCATTAGTATTTCACACAGTGCCTAGCTGCTCCTTTTTACACGGCACTTAAAATCGATAATTGACTATAGTACCAAGTCATCCAATGGTGTGTTTTGTTAGAAGGCCCCGGGGTTAGCCAGTCATATCGTCTGTTTGGGAAGGTGACCTGCCGTGTCCAGGATACCCCCAAACAAGGAGTGAGCTGCAGTATTGCTCATTGTAAGAGCAATGCACTCTCTGTCAGACAGATGGCCTGCTCATTGTACATGAGCATATTAAGGGATTAAAGCACACACCAGCGTCACTGACCACCTGGATAGGACATAATATACTTCATATAGAGTACAACCATAGAGCTGATCTTGTGTCCTTCCTACCAATACTATATATACTAACACTACTAGTTGAAGTTAGATCGTAGTAGACTGTGTACCCTCTGCCATCCACTTAGAGACAGATTACTTCATACCATCCAAGCAGAGAGGACTCCTGGACCGTCGTTGGAGATATACTATAGGGAGTGGGTTGGTGAAAGCTGAAGGTGGGTGTCCCCGCCCATCTTCTACAGAACGCATCATGTGTCGTCGCTGCAGCAAAGTTGGGGTACTCCTTTTTGAAATGGTAACTACTTCACCACCATCAACTTGAAATCACTTTATAGCAGAATCTATGCACCTCACTATATAGATTTACTTAATAAGTGAACAGACAGGCCCCATATCCATATTCTTAGATATCAATTGAAAAGAACACGCGTCATGATTATGCAATACTATTGATAGGTGACAGAGTTGTCATCAAGTGCAGTTTACCTATAAATTAGGATCTCATTGGTTTTTCATATTCATAAACTGTTGTTAGAGTGAAGGGGCTGCCTGAATGAAAGGGGTCTATCGTCTAGAGCAGAGATCACTATTATCTGTACATCTTTGTACAGCGAAAATCGTTTGGCAATACATCTGTAGTCCAAACATCAGCAGAGTATATCTGTGAGACAAACAGCCCCCCCCCCCCCAAAAAAAAAAAAAAAAAGTGTGTATGGGGGGGGGGGGGGTCAGCCCATCATACCCTGTGTAGAGTGAGGCATTGTTTCTGTACGGCACCTACGGTAGGCACCCCTTGATAATCCAACATCCTCAGCATCAGACCATGGCAGTTGACAAGAACAGGAGGAGTCGGACTATCAATGTCGCGGTGTCAGGTATTTTCAGCAAATCACATCCGGGAGCTGAAGGTGAAGGGCTATGATATTTGATGTGCTCTTGTTTTTCTGGCATTCCACGGTTCTGTGTCAAGGCCTTAGTTTGTCCCTCTACACTGGGACACATGTTTTCTATTCTGCAGGAATCCTGCGCCTACTGTTGATGTGACAACCGAGAGAGGTGACAGAGTCAGAGATAAGGACACTCCTCTGGCACAGATTCACTGACTCATTTCTCAAAGTCGAACTTTACATGTTCTGTGTATGACAGGGAGATGATTGTTTTCAGGTGAATTGGTGCCACTTCTAACAATGTCTAGGCTCGCGCTAGCCATTCGCCAGATCGCCAGTGGCGAATCAAACTACAATTTGGCTAACCATTTTCCCATTGGATTTGCCAGACTGGCTAATCCTTCTCCCAATTCACTGGGAATAAGATATATGGAGTGTAGCATACCGTTGGAAAGCTTATGTAAGGGTTTGTGGCCTTACGGACCTGGGGGGTTCGGGTCTTACGATTCGAAAAGAAAGAGTAAGACAGTATTCCAAGTGTATGCCAACGGTTAGTTTTATTTCTTATTGTACACTCACGGCTGCCAGATGATGTCAGAGAGGCAGCTAATATTAAGGAATAATGGTTCACATGGTGTGGAGGCCAGAAGGGCCTCTGACGTAGCGGCTGAGCCCTGGGCTTTATATACGGACCCAGGTGTTCGTCGTCAGATGTCCCCACAGACCCGGATCAGTGCTGCCACCTATCCGGAACCTGAGGAACGTCCGACGACTCGACTCACCCGCCACGTCAGACGGTACCCAACTCCTATGGTTTAATAACGTGTACCTCTACACTTATAACATGACAAAACCAGTCATACGCATCCCCTCTTCATACAAATGAATATGACATTTCTGTGATTTTTCTCTTTAAAAATCTTGATAAAACATTTTCTGATTTATGATTAAATTGCTTAATATCTGTTTAGGGCTATACACAAATCTAGCCTATCACAATTCTTCTATGATGGTTCAGCTCCTACTCAATGTTTCTGGGAGTAGCTGGCCATGTCCCTTTTCAAACACAATTTTCTGAAGAGACACTGTTGCACTTTCTTCCATCATGAAAAAAATACCAAAAATTTTCAGAAACGTGGATGAACCCTTCAATGCCTAGCCTTATATTAAATCCATATCTATGTGGAGCTCTATCACTGAACTGAGCTGCATGTAAACCCCCATTCAAAAGTGGAGTGGAATATTCAAAAGGTCTGATCATATTAAAATATCACTACCTTTGTAAATACTCTGTGGTACATGTACCTAGAAATGATGTGTTCTAATATTATATGAAGGTTGATCAGATCAATCTGGCTAATTGATTACATATCTGGCTAATCAAAATAAAATATAAATTATACTATAAATATGTAAACCAAAAGATCCTTCAATAGACGAAAAAATATGAGATGATGATTTTCATGATTTCACCTCCATAATACAATGTATTATGTCCATCAGTAACAACAAGGACTTGAGAATTCAGCTAAGAGAAGCTGTGTGAGCAGGGTCCAAGATGAAGTCACTCTGTAGTGACCTTCAGACGTAGGGGCGTTCCCATTATTTAAAGAAAAGTGCGTTTACATGTAAACAAAGATCACATAATCTCTCTTATTCTGAACAAAGGTTATCGTGAATCCTAAATTGTTATCCCATTAAGGATTGCTTTATTGTATAGTTAGGATATTAAATCAGGAATAAGGGCTACAGTATGAAGGAGGAAAATGGAAACATGCCACTTTATTGCCCTAAATATCAGTCCAGTAGTGTGGTTAAGTAATTATCCTCTTCCAGTCACGTCATTCAGGCCATTTTATATACCCCGGTAATTGTAAATCCAATTCTCACGATGAGTCAACGTGTAATTAAATTTCTGTTCCGCACAAAATCATAGAGACGCCTAACGGGTTTGCCATATAGTGTAACACACTGCCTTCAACATTTTGTAATGACCAGCTTTGAAAGGCTCAGGAGGGCCATGAGTTCACTGCTCAAAGTGTGAAGAAGCAGCTCTCGTGCTGCCTCCCACCATGAGCTGCTCCATGCCTGGCCAGCTGGGGCTGTGTGAAGGATGTTACTGCTCATTTAGCCCGACTTGTCATCCTGTGAGTTCTAACAGATATGATGATATATTCCGCACACCACACCCTACCTCTGTCAGCACCTTATACCAGGAAGAGCAGTTACTGTTGGTGTACATACGAGCTGCTCTCTCCACCCTGAGCTGCTCGACTCACACAAGCATGTATTTCTTGCAATACTGCAGATTAACGACCCATTAGGGTTTATGTAAAACAGTTGGCATTTACCAATTTACCCCCGCCCCATCCCTTACACACCGGTATCCTCTTTCGGCTCTGAGAGTTTTTTTTCAGGACACGGTGGCATATTGGATGCACACTTGATGTACTTTGCAACCACATTTGTGGTATCAATTAAAACGTAGAGACCCACCACCAGCAGAATGTTTGTGAAAGGTGATACGTTAGGGGAGGAGTTGCCGGCCAAAAGTAGACTTACTTCAGCCTACAGACCAACCTTTTCAACCCTTAATCCAATCCCATCGACTAGGCGCTAATTGCTGATAATTTTACTCTTGCTTGAACGATGATGAAAGTATTTTTAACTTGGAAAGTTTACTTTTCCAAGTTTTCAGAGACAGGTGGGTGCCATGGTGAAAATTAAGAACTCAAAATGGATGGGACTGTCACTTTACCCTATATAACATCAAAAGGCTAAAATATGAGAGAAAATGAAACGTGTCATGAGATAGTGTACATATTCAGGATCCTAGAGATGTAATTGTTACCTGTTAACTGGTCCTTATCTTTCTGATATTAAGGTTTCAAGAGTATGTCATGTCAAAATGGGTGCAAGACGATTTGTGCACTCAATACTTTTCTATGGAGGTGTCAGCTTAGGGTGTCAGCTCTGGGCGGATTAGGTGTCATACACATGATGAACTTTGAATAGAAATCATATATTGCATGTTTTTCCCCCTTCTTTCTTATATTGGACATTTCTCTATGTTTTTTTCTTATTTAAAAAAATTAACAATAAAATCATTCTAGTAGCATAATTCTCAATGAAACAATTTGGGTTTGGCAAAATCCAAAATGGCGGCCGCAATACATATGGAGTACGTTTCTTCTTGACAATGACAATGACAATGATTTTTGCCAAAAGAGCCAGACCTATACTTTCCAAGTTACTTGCGAGTTCAATCGCTTCAACACTCGTACATTATTGTGGGCTTCCCAGTAAGGGAAACCCACATGGACCTAAGACAGCGGCAAGTCTACTACCCGAACGGTATCCATCCAGTAGGAAAGTTACACCAGAATGAGGTCAAGCTAAAGGAGTCAATCTGGAGCAGCTCAGTCAGTAGCCAGCTTCTCTATGGTGAGCAGTTCACAGGACCGTACACACGTTGTGATTGTAGCGGAGATAAGACCACTGACTGCTTGACATTTAGAGACATACTTATGTGTAGAGTCTCTGATAGGGCCGTAGGAAACTCTGAGCAATCCATATTATGAGCAGTTCCAAGCAACCCATTTCATGTGGCATTTGATTTAGGGTGTGTAACATTGTTCGTGTTACTTGCTCCTACAATAGCTGGATTAAGGACTGGCAGGCATGCTGATATAAGGATCCACAGGGGTGTTTTACATAGAAATACTTGCCCCAAAAGGGAGCTGAAGTCTGGATTAAGGATTTTGAGAAACGCGGATGTACCAATAGATCTATACAGAGGTGCTTGATATTATGGAATCTGACAAGGTGCCATGCCAGCAGGATGACAGCATGGTGTGAGGTACCAGGCAGTTCTACATGTACACCTCTCACCCCACCTACCCATGGACCACATAGCAGTCATAGATAACGTGGTACTGCTAATTAACATAGTCAGTCCCCACGTGTCGCTCTCTATGTGTAATAGGCTATGGTACATGGTGGGAGTACATCACCGACCTTTGTTCCTGAATAATCACCCTCAGCTCTAACAAAACACTGACATAGACATGACCGTTAGTACAGCTCATGCCTGCTGATCACTTACGCCATGGTATAGACCTTTGACGTTGTCATTCACCCTTAGTAAATACCCACAGAAGTAGATATAACACATATCAGAGCATGGAGGACGAGCCACATATAAGGGCGTCCTCTAGGCGTTATGCCTCCCTCAGAGGATTCGTCTCAGGACTCTTCTCCAGACAGCTGTACCCACATTTTAGGAGCACCAAATCAAAGTCAAAGACTAAGGTAATTACTAGTGACTGGGATACACATTGGTGATTGGATGCTGCAGATCGCATTATAGCATGTTACAATACTGTTACAACATGCTTCGATGCCATATGATATCTTTGGTTCATGTCTGCTTTACTTTACCAAGGCCATGTGATAAGCTGCTAGTTTTTTTAACCCTATATAATTCAAATGAACAAGGGTTCTACAAGGTCCCATTCTCTGTGTAGATAACCCGAAAGGGGTTATAAGAGCCAGGGTAAAAATGCAACTTTTAAGACACTACTAAGAGTGGGGAAAACTAAGACGCTTTTTGCCCTATGTTAAATCCCATAGGAGGTGCAAATTGTTCAATTTTCCCACGCTTTTGGGCAAAAGTGGTGCAAATAGTTGATGAATTTGCCGTAATTCGATCCGCGTGCGTGTCTCCATTGTCGCAAACATGGCGGTTATTAAAAAAAAATTTAAATTATTCAGTGTTATAATACAGAAATATGATAAAGTATCGCAAGAGGATACAATTTGAATCAATATGCATTATCAAAAAGATGAAAAAATTTGCGTCTTCGCCCTGTCGTAAATTCACATCCCAAAGCCCGGTGTGGTGCATATTGACCCAAATACCCATGGAAATTGGGTCGCGCATGCACAGGGCACCATACAACAATGGCAAAGGAGATGCTAGTTTGGTTTCAAAATACAAATGGAAATGTTCAATTACAGCTAATTTCGATTGATTTGGAGTCCACCAGTCTGTCTATTGGTAGGATAGGCCCTTATTTAAGACCTGTTGACATGGTGGAGGGCTTAACTCACCAAGTGAGAAGTTATTTGCCGATCAGGAGAACGTGAGCGATAATGGATGAATTTTCCCATAGGCTTAACCATTGACAGTGATAACGCTCGAAGAAAACATGAGGTTAGTATCAGAAGGGGCCTAAAAGAAGAGATTAAGTGCCCTTTCAGGTTACTTGCATTGCAAAATGCTATCCTATATTTTAGAAAGTCCCTACCTCCGTGAGGTACGGAGATGGGACTTTAGGTTTCTATGCTAGATCTATGGCAGATTAGGCCAGAGAACTTGATATTGAGTTTTGAAGTACATACAGGTGCCCATTGTTCACAGTTTATGGAACCCTAGGAGTTTTAGAATCAGGGTCACAGAGTAAAGTAACCTGGTGGCCGATTTTCAGAATAATTTTCCAAACCAGAGTTGAGTTTGTGATGTGGTGGAGGTTTTTAGATTGGCCGAGTATCTATGTGTGAGCCAGGCCCTGAGTCTAGTTGTGATCCCTCTGGTGTTTATCAAATAAACACCCCAGTAGGCAGTCATTGGTCTATGTAGTATGTATATATCAGCCGTGCCAGCAAGGCTGCAACCTGCAGAAGTAATTAACAAACAGTATCAGACATTGTGCAAGGATAAACAATAGCCACTGTAATGTTCAGTAACGGTAGACCATTGCCTATGCTATGGGCCCGATACTTATGGGATATTTACCCACAGCAAGAGGTTAGACTGAATACCACAGAGTAGCGAGTTGAAAAGGGTTTCTATCATATTAGTGCAAAGAATGGACACATACATGTATGTAATAATCTACTGATTTCACAGGTTTAGTGGAAGAAACTGCATGTCGGATAATATCCAGTTATTTATACCTCTTTATGATACAGCTTTCTGTACAGCTATTAAAGTTTAGAAATGGTTGTATCTTGTTTGAATCGACAAGACGTTGGTATCATGTAAATTAGCTGCATCAACCTACCTCTCTCTCTATAATAGTATTATCAAGCCAGAAATGTCGCATAGCTTTGACTAGGGCTTGGGTTTGTTATTTGAAAAAAGGATCAAACATGCTTTTCATACACACCAATTTGCACATAGTGGATGTCCTATTGAGTTTTGATAGTATTACATGTAATGGGAAAAACTCAATCTTAGTGACATTTCTGATAAGTGAGGCTCAGGAAAACTATCACACTCCTGGTATTCTTAATCATAATAATGAGGATTCGTGTCCACGCATTCCATTTTGCTCACTCTACGGCGATAATGGCAACTTGAAGGCTCATGAATATAGAATGAAATGAAACAGTTTCACCACATGTATTGTTTGTATTTACAGGATAAGAGCAGTAAACGGCTGAGTATGGGACCACTAAAGATGGCCGCCATGAACGGTCTCTCCATCTCCAGGGCCAGCGTTCTTGATCCAACGCCCTACGAGAATAGGGCGCCTAAAGACGAGAGGGTAGGTATCAGCAAGTCTATGATGTGTCCATATACCAGTATAACAAAGATATAGGAAAAAGGTGATATACAGTATCTATTATCAATGAACAGTTAATATTGATAGAAAGCCTATCATCTAGATGTCTACATGGGAGTGCATGATCTATCTACAATGTTCTCATGTTTGCCCTTCTTGTAGGCACATTACGAAATCAAATAAATGTTAAATGTGTAGTAGTTTAAGCGATTCAAAGTCAGAGTGGTGTTATTCCATTTTAAAGAGAAATTTCAGGATGTACAGATGTTGAATCCCTAACATCAATTAAATTGTTGATTTCCTCTTGTGTGTATGTGATAGACCCATAGAGAGTGAGACATTTTTATATATACACATCACTAAAACGATTCACTTATACTTACAGAGGAAGACGCTGGAGACAAAGCTGGAGGAAGGTCAGGTGTTCCAGGAGTTTGAGCAGATCCCTAAGAAGGCGGCAAAGTGTGAGTGTAGTGTGGCCGCGTCCCCTGACAATAGGGACAGGAACAGGTTTAAGGACGTCCACCCCTACGACCACAACAGGGCCAAACTGAACCCAACCAAGGACAACCCGTCAGGCTACATCAACGCCTCTCATATCAAGGTGAACAGTTTTATCTAGAGCTCTTTCTTTTGTGAGCGTCTCTGTTATCTACTCTACCTAGGTATGTGGATAATGTTCTTTTTCTCCGAGATCTAATGTTCTTTTTAGAGCAATTAGTTCTTCTGTCAGAAGCCCTATTCAGAGCATTTTCATTATACCCAGCCAACACAAGAACATGCTTATTATTTGTGACCTCTTCGAAGGCTTGGAAAAGAAATAGGGCATGTGCATTTTCATTTTAATTGACGTTTTGGCTAGATGACCAAACTTCAATATACGTGTTTTCTAGTACCCGGGTCTAGTAGTTATGAGCAATCCTTCTAGTAGCAATACGACCAGAGACAAGTAGTTATTGGTTTCTATTTCTCTCTCTGCACTGAAGGTACTTCCCTTTGCACTAAGAAGAACCAGGAGTCTGTCTGCCGGGATGCTGTTTTTATTAGCAGGACGGAAAAGGCCTCTGGCTTATTTTCCCCAGTGTTAAAACGCTGGAGGTCATAGTTCATGGTCCCCTTTCCCACAGAGACAATGGGGTTAAAATGAACAGACACCTGGTTTTCGTTTAGCTATTTAAGGCATGTTTTATACTTAAGCACTATGGTATTGTCTTACTTAGAGGCACTGTGTTTTCAAATATGCTGGATAGATACAACTCATGATGTTTTGATGGAGTATTAGGGTTTTAGTACACATTTCTACTTACACGGATTTGAGGTTATTCTTCCTCCTCGATCTCAGTAATAACATACACAAAAAAATCATCCTCCTCTCAGAATATCTCAATAGAAGCCATCGATACCTGGATAGAACCTGTACATAGATAGTCAGGGTGGCTAGAGCCCGGCCCCCGCACTCCCCATGTTCTCTGACACCATCCTCGTTATGGGGTTTGAAAAAGACCCCCTATCCACAGACTTTTGAGTGAATATGATACCCTATTTTGAGCAAAATCACAAATTTTTTGGGCCTTAAAAACACCCCTATTTTAAGAAAACGCTGACATATTTGGTACATTCTTTGGATGTCTTCTTTTGCAAAGTAGACATCCCCATTGAATACAGCAAATGTAGATAATATAATCCAATCTACATTCCATTTCTCCTTTGTATGCACAAAATGGTCGATATAAAGTTGGCTCTATGATCCTATGTCATTTCTCCCTAAGCTTTAAAGCAGAAATACACCCCCTATTATTGATTTTCAAGAATTCTTCCTAGAAAAACACACCCTATTTTTAGAAAAACACTAATCTGCAGATTGGCAGAACTTCTGACCCTATTTTCGCATTTTTTCTAACGAGGATGGTGTCATAACTGAAGGGAAGTGCAGGGGCTGGGGGCTAGAGTACATAATATAATAGATACCATAGTCCTGAGCAGTTGGGTAGCAGCTCATCGATATAATGAGCGACTTTTGATATACATGTACAATGATTGGCTCTACAACCATCGCATTGTAGTGAACAACTCCACCAAGTCAGTTATTAATTAAATGCATTGAGGGCCTAGATTATTTCTCAATACCAAATCCATGTGTTTCAGATGACGGTGAAGGCGGACACGTGGCGGTACCTGGCGGCACAAGGCCCCTTGGCGGGCACGGTGAGTGACTTCTGGGCACTGGTGTGGGAGCAGGGAGTGGACGTGATAGCCATGCTAACTGCTGTAGTAGAACAAGGACGTCCCAAGTGTTACCAGTACTGGCCTGACAAACAGGGGTCCAAACACAAGGCAAAGCACGGAGAGGTAAGCTCAGATATTGTATTGATCCTTCTGTGTGTAACTAAAGACACGTATATAACAGGTAAAATAGGGCCTTCTTAGAAAAAGTCTCTGTTCCAGAAAAATACCATGACACAGGCCAGTTCCTGAATTTACAAGAAGAGAATCACATGTAAAGGATATATGTCTGCAGTAAATTGTTGATATGACTAGAAATCGACACATATTAATCAAAATCAAATGACAGTATAGCTAACCTACTGATTGTGCGTACAGTGGGAGGTGTACCTGAAGTTCAGTACAGACTCTGGAGGTTACGTCACGAGAGGACTACATCTACGTCACACGCCCTCTGGCGGGGAGCGGTTGGTATGGCAGTTACAATACACAGATTGGCCGGACCATGGCTGTCCACAAAACACAGACGGGTTCTTAGGTCAGTATCTTTACAAAGAGGCACTTTCTATCTTTGTTCATCTAGTGATCATATAAAAACTCATTTATGCACACCCCCCCCCCTCCAGAAGATATATACTGATTGGGATGAGCGCATTCGCACTGATTATAAAATGACCAACGAAATAGTGGGTATATTTATGTAATGCAGTATTAAGGATGCAGAAGGAGTTAATAATTGTATCCCAAGATATATTGATAATAACACATTGTGTCTCCTTGCCTCCTACAGCGTACCTAGATGAGATAGAGTCTGTACACCGCCATGTGATGTCAGAGAAGCAGACTGAGGGCCCGGCCAGCCCCATCCTGGTCCACTGTAGTGCAGGCGTGGGTCGATCTGGGGTCGTCATCCTGGCAGATATCATGAAGACCTGTCTGGAGCACAACGTGGTAAGTTCACCCAATAGCATTATAACGTACTAAACCATCGTAGAATCACCCCCCCCCCCCCGCTGTGTACAGGGTTAGGGTTCTCCTTGAACGACATGTCATATCCACAGCCTTTCATTAGGCCAAAAAAGAAAAAACATTGTAAATTTCTGTAACATGGTAGCAAATGTTGAGGTCGGTAGGTCGGATTTTTTTTTTTTTTTTTTTTTTTACTTATGCCTGACTCAGGCCTAATTTATTATGATGTTTAAAGGTTCATTTCCGGACATATGTCAATTAAACAGCAATTATAAGTATACACTCTTATACACTGCCAATTAATAATGCTAAAAAACTGAAAAGATCTAAAAAAAAAAATGTCAAAAATTCTTTAAAATGAAAATCCTCAAAAAATTCTGAGGTCGGCCCTATTTGGCTGAGGTCGGTCGGGTGACCGGAAATTAAACTTTTTTTTTGCCTTAGGGCTAAAGCGTCAGCAGCAATAATATCAATACGTCCTATTTTTGTTTTACTTAATAAACAACACAATTTGGAGAGTACGCTTGGTTCATATGCATTGTATTTGCTCCTTATATAATCAGTCTCATTTATGTTCCCGACGTTAATTAATGTAAATGTGTCCTGTTTCAGAACGTGGACGTGCCTACAGTGCTGGGACATCTGAGGGCACAACGTATGCACATGGTCCAGACCGTCAGTCAATACAGCTTTGTCTACAAGGTGCTTGTACACTTCTTAAACAACTCAAGACTCATATGATCCCAAGCCTATCCCTGAATGAATGACACCTGTCACCTGGGTCACCCGATGTACCGCTCCGAGCAAGGGACATGACATTAGCCAAATAGCTAATCGAACCCTAACGACATACTGGTCAATTCAGTGGCTGTCTGGCTATAGCCTTTCAGCTAAGTATTTAGTACTATGAGACATGTCGGTAGATGGCTATGCACGGAGAGATGCTCCCTCACGAAAGACTGAGGACTGTGGAATACCCAGGCGGACCTCACACTGTGAAATGTGCCAAAAGCTGCTTTCTACATGACATCAAGGAGGAATCAGCCAGACCTATACATTGGCTAGTCAGCGCAAGTCTTGAAAAAAAACTCCAAGTATTGGTCGCCAACACTAGCTATTTACTAAGTAAGATAACTGGAAGTTCCCTTACACATGTGTCTTTTGCAATGTTGGTGAATCTCACCGATATATTTACAAGTATTCTACGTGCCCAGCCTAGTTATGAGTTATTGTAGTGAATACATGACCGTAGCTCTAGTATAGATCCACCTGTAATGATTCAGCTACATCTTCATATCACTAGACTGGAGGGGTCTCAGCCGTACCGCCAAAAGCTATTCAAGAAAGAAAAAACAATTTTGTCGATTGTAGTTACACCTGGTTTTGATTATTGGTATCGCAATTCTTCTGGTTGAATCGGGGACAAAACAAGATTATATCGGATAAATTCTCAGCCTGTTACGGTTCTAGAATTGCGTGTAACCATGTACATGGCTATGGTGTAACTTAGCAGTTATAAATAGGGAACAAACAATCAATACTGATTGTGTAAGTAGTGCACGATGCGATGTACATGATCCTGTCTTGGGTTTTCCACACACAACTGCTAATAATCATGATTGTTATCAATTTCATGTTTTTAGAATTGTCAGTGGCTGAAATCCCTGCTTGTTAGAGGACTATCAATCATGAGTTTTATAAGGAATGCGAACTGTAATGATCTATACCGGGTGCATGTATGAGCTTTTGATATAGTGTCTGTATACTCAATATGATGTCAGAGTCTGTCAGTGCACAGCAGACAACTCCTTTTTGCCACCTCCAGTTTCTTTTACCTTGTCAGTAGTGACTGACTTTTCGTTATGGAGGTGGCGACTCCTAGTGGGGTTACTCGTAATCACAGAGACATCAATAGGAAGGTATCGCTTATGTTACAATCATCATAACAATCTTTAAATAGGACGGACTGGCAGACTATGTTAAATGTTACCTGTTTTATGATCTGCATAAGACCCTTGTTATCTGTAAAATGAATTAGGAATGTCTAGTCACTAATGAATTGTAAAAGGCGAAAATCCTAGATGATTTATTTCTGCCAATTATCAAAAATGTATTTGAAAACTTTTGATAATTAACCAGCATAATATGAACACTCCTGACTTGAATATCAAGTGACATGTAAGTTGACTTTATTAAGTGCTCGCCTTTGCCTACGGCTAAAATCCCGTGGAATCTTCTGAAGATTTCCAGCTGGTATCTAGACCTAGACATAGTGATATTAATTCATCGAGGTGTTTTATTGAATTGCATTATAGGAATAGCATTGCTGGCGTTACTTAAAATGTGGAATAAAGTGCATGAGTACATCCTTGTGGTTTAATCATAGGTCAGTAAAATTTAGACGTTAGGCTGGACCTAGGTCCTCTTATTCCCTATGCAAGTTTAACATTATAGGTAAATAAATGTGATTTCTATTCCCTCCATCTCACAATAAGTGTCTCTCACACAAGTGTAACTTTTATGCTAATATCTCCCCCAATGACCTGTTGTATAGAACCACGATTACCTGGGTTTAGTATCCTACTTAAGCTGTATATCTATATACTCCTGCAGGCCAGTGTACATTCTACCTTAGTATTGGTGATCGGAGATCACATTGTTGTGACGTCATGTTTATTACTGCCACTGGAATACTAAGTCCACTATTTACCGAACACTGTGTTCATATATTAAATGGCATGCTGTATCCAATTAAAAGTCATTCAACCAGTCGGTTACTGGAATGACTATAGGTATATATGTGTTATAACCAATTTTGACAGAATCCTGTATGCAGTCTTGGTTTTTAGTTACCAGGGGGATTTATGGCGTGTGTTTCACACACAAGGGGGTTTGACATCATTGAGTTGTTACATTTTAATGGTGTTTGTATTAGCATCATCAGTCCATGACCGGAAGTATGTATACATTCGCGGTCATGCGGAGACGTCACCGTCATTGTTGTCATGGTGACGCTATAAATGGCGGTAAATGTAAAGTTTCCATGCTGTTTTATACTTGTATATAGCTCATTGTATATCATCTACATAATATAGCATTGTTATTGGACGTGGTATATTTATATGGCGCTGTGTAACACAGCACACCCACACTGTATCATCAACTAAGTGCACTTCCAAGGAGGGAATGTCGTCTGCTTTTCCTGCCACATTGCATGAATGTTTCCCGCGTAAAAGGAGAACGTATATGGATGTTGAGCATGGTTTATTGAATGAATGTTTTTGTGGCTTCCGGAAAACAGATATCACTACATATTTATTAAAAACAATTGGAATCAAACATCAGAGTCTTCTTGCTTTTTTTTATTATTTAGACCTATGTAAAGAGATAACATGATTATGCTCTTCTATTGAATTTAGATAGTCAAATGATTGCCTAACGATCACTTTCAAATATTCATATATAAAACGGCTGTTACTGTCTGCTTAATTAACAAACAACGAAACACACGGTTCTATAATACGTAACATATGATACTTAAACTACGTAACAAGACATTAAAGTGTACACAACAGAACTTAACACGTCAAGCCTAGATTACATAATATGACAGGTCTTTATGGAGATGTAAGTAGCATATGGAGTTGGGTGCATTTTCAGAGACTATCTGATGTATGGGACATTGGCATCCACAGATAAAATAATTATAAAGCTCTCTGAAATACTGTACATGTACACTTGATATATGCGGCAAACCACCCATCTCCGCGTAAAGAAAACGGAAAATGCAATATACATGTAAAATAACATGTAGGATTATCATACATTACAACTTTAAAGTTTTCATCCCAATGTGCACAACAACAGATGCATAGGCGTAGTTATGTATAATAGACAACTCATGAGACCAAGTTTTATAATAAGTCCACTTATATATTTATAAAGCGTCTAGACATATTGCGGGTCATGAATGGTCATCCTTCTGTAAGGTCATAGATTCACTGACCCAGAGTACAATTTAATTAGTCCTCATTGTGTGTCTAGCCTCGTCGTTGGTCTGCACAAATGTCCACAGTCCCAGATATAGCCTGCCTCCTCAGTCGGCTTATAATTTATGGTCCTACACATGCTCACATATAGACCAGCACCTTGTCCCAATTGTTGGACGTGTGTGAGCAGTGGTCGTGCCGCCATACCAGCACGGGACAGTGCGCTTTGCGGGTCACCTGTTCCGTGACGTGCCCCAGTGCCCGTTGTTCCACCCCTTTACCGTGGGACCCCATCACGATCATTAAGGCCCCCTCCTCCTGGGCCACCTCGACGATACCCTCAGAGTGGTCGTCATGAAACACGGTGCGAATACTGCCAGGTATCTGTTATGTTATGGGGTATGATTAGTAACGATTACAAAATGTAACAATTCAAACTGAATACGAAATAATTTGAGAGACAGATGTTGGGTAATTTTCCACCACGTGGACAGGGCTATTAGATATAACGTGAATCCTCGCGCATAAGACGCACTCTGAGTTTATCAACACCCTCTAAGGCGCAGCTAGCCTCAGATTTTGGACACTATAGTGTTTTTCTTTAATGTAAAAATCTTCGTCTATGAGGCACACCCTAAGTTCAGGGAGATCCTATAGGGCAGAGCTAGGGGAATCCTCACGTGTAGACAACGTCATACACGCGGGGATTTACAGCACAGTACTTTATATACGGTATTCCTTTTTTAACATATGGCCCTCTCTCCAACTCGTAATGCACACAGATGTGAATATGCAACTGGCCCTAGGCAATGAGTGTTGGAAGCAAGAGTAACAGAAGGCCTAACCAAAACTATGAAAGGAAAATGAATCAATGACATGCAATTCAACTTTGATGAACAGTTGTGTTCAGCGCACATCATACAATTACCTGCATATTGCTGTACATTTATACAATTGGATGAGACGCCATTCGAAGTACGGTCCGGCTCACCTTTTTCTGTTCCAGCAACTTGGCGTAGTGCACTTCAATTTTTTTGAATTTTAACTTCTCTTTGTTCATCATTTCTGCCCATAATTCACCGGACATGTAGATTTTCTCTGCGTCAATTAGAGGGTTTTCAATTTCAATAGGATATGGTATATATGGCTTTATCACTATAAACCATTTGAAAAGCAAGCTTTAAATATATATTTTTGCGATATATTTCAAATCAATGTTTGATTTAATGGAAAGTAATTGTAGAAGCACATATAGTTGAAAGTGATATTTACTTACGCTCGCTCTTCACATATGGTGGGTTAGCTATGTTCAGCAGCAAGACGCTATAACCATCTCTGTGTATCTGATCTATGTACCCTGTAAAGTGAACATTTATGAGGATACTTAAAATTCAACAAGATTAAACATAATGGTACACAAATGTGAAAAATAAATAAATACAGAAGCGTCTGACCAAGGATAACTCCGGTTGAACTGCCCTGTCTATATCATTATGTAAATGTCCTACAGAAAATAAACTGGTCCCACTTTTCAAAAGTAAACTATATAACTAGTTAGACTGGAGAAGAAAAAAAATCATTCAATTTGATTTTATAGACATGCGTGATAGAAGATCTACAAAAGCATTCCTTTATATTCCCCTAAAATGTTTTGTGTGTTATAGATAGTTTAAGATTCACTATTCTCCATTTTATTTGGAACAATACTTACAATTTAGTGATTTTTCTGCATGGTGGCTGCCATCCAGGGCCACCACAACAAGTCCGGACGGTGGCGACACCTGGCCGGTGGTGGTGCCGTTACTGCTGGCCATATTGTCTCTCAGGTTTTAACACTGTCTCTCTGATTGTGTCCCTTTGTACAGGTTCTTTTGATAAAAGAGTGCTGTATTTGAAAAAAAAATGTTCTAAATGTCAGCTCTGGATGTAGGATCTTAAAATCATAGTTATGTTGCTGATGAAAAAAAAAATCGCCCCTTGAAAAATTTGGATCGAATATACCTCAAACGTGTCAGTGGGTCAGAATAATCAATTTTAGGATTTCATTTTACTGTGTCCTTAGCCCCTATGTGTTTGTCAATGAACTGTAAAGTAATGTTACAGAACATGCTCCTTTCCTCCTCTACATATAAATAGACGCACAGGGGAAGATTAATAGAAATAATTTATATCATGCTAGGGTCATGATGTAAGTGGGTTTCCCCTATAGCTCTTGAAAGGGTTCATATCCTCTTTACTATCCCTTTGAGTGTGCTTGGTGCACACATATGCGCGGGCACTGGTACATTCCCCTATAAATTTGTGTTATGTAGTTTTCTCGCCATGAATATTACCTTAGCAATAGAAATGACGTTAAACATCTATTACTCACTCACTCACTCAAACCTTAAGTAATAGTCCAACTATTGTAGTCACAAACGCCGGAAATGTATGTGTATGCAATGTGTGTATAGTTAAATTAAAGACCAACGATCATCATGTTTAGTTCAGAACATATTGCACTTTTTGAACCATAGGAATACAGATTAGGGTTCTTTAGAGACGGGTCGCTGGATATCCAACTACCATAGCTATCTATATGTAGATCTATTATTTCCAAACTTACCTGTCACACAACCTCACAGTAGACCATATGCTGTTAGATTTCATTCCTCCATGAATAATACTTGCCCTCTGGCCTCCTGAAGATGAGTGGGAATCAACAATTCCATAGCCATGTTAAACCCTTTTGTGACACAGGTTTGGTGGTGGTAATGGGGCATCTAATCAGAATCAATGACAAACAGACTATAAATGACCTATCCAACTCTGCCTCGATCTTTACTATGCCTACTAAGGGAGTGATCATTTTTTAACAATGGGGGGGGGGGTGGTGGGTTTGAGGGGGGTCAGAATTTTTTCATCCCCTTGACCGGGGGGGTCAGAATTTTTTCAAACCCTCTGATGGGGGGGTCAAAATAATTTCACCTGTTTTCAGTGGAAAACCCTGTGCGTTACTATAAGTTAAAATGACACGTTCACATGCGATTTTCGTCCCTTACCGGGGGGGTAGTAAAAAAAATGTGGGGTTGAAATTTTTTTGCGCGTCCACACACAAACCCACCAGCCCCCCCCCCCCCCCTTGTTAAAAAATTATCACTCCGTAACCCAGAACAATGTCTGAAATCCTATTTGGGCGTTTATATAATGTCTGCTACATTTTAATTTCGTGAAAGGCAGAAATGGCACGAAGAAGGGTCAGGAGAAATACTTGGAGAGCACTGGAGATGCATAATGTATTCGGTGATGTTTACTGGACATCATAATTAGATTTTTTCTCTCCAAAGATCTCTTAGCAATATGATTTGAATATAACTGTTCTACATATCGTAAAATGTTTACAGGCTGAAACGTAGGTCGGTTTATCAGCAGTATCACTGCTATCAGGACCCTTCTGATATGCCTACTGATAAAAGCAGGGAAGAGGAGTCTATCTATTTTTTTGTAATGTAAACCATGATAGACGCACATGAAAACTTCATAGGGATTCTGTAAAGATATCTTTGAACGACAAACCCGGGCCATACGGAGTGTTATTTGCAAAATGATTGTGCTTGCTTATCAAGGCTCGCAGGTGGTCATTTATCTTTTATTTTTATCAGCTATATAGTCAGAGGACACTGATCTGTACTACATATCACAGCATGGTATAATATATATACTATAGGCTCAGTGATCCTGATGTATTACAACGTTGAAGATAAACAGTTTGTCAAGGTATATTTTGTATCATGCAAGCTACAATAGTAGATACCATGCCCATGAAAAGGGAGTACCCTATCTCTCTGGGGCCCTACACTGTTAGAAATTTTCCGTAGAAAAAACGAAGAATCATTGGCAACAATGGATGCCAATCTTTCACTGTTTTTTTAACGGTCACCGTTTTTTCAAAGTCACCGTAATGTTTACAGACTTTCACCGTTATTTCTAAACAGTGTTTAAGGGTAATTAGTTACATATTGTTTTGGTTCTAATGCCATACACCATTAACTTATCACATGAATATTCAGCCTCTGGCTTGCCATTCTAGAAATTTCACTGTAAATCCATAAAAGACTAGCTTATCTTTATATATGGTTTGGTTGCATACATGCAGTTCATCAGGACATCCTAGTGTGAGGACATTATAATCAATATGATTATAAATGAGTCCTTGAGGGGCACATCATGCCCTTTGTAACTTTAGAGTAAGAATCAAAGAGCATAGATTACGTCAGAATTATGATAACTTGAAAACTTGCTTTGAACTTGCTTTGAATTTAAACCTCACCTATGTGCCTCAAGGACACGTCGAGCGTGAAACCCGGACCCGTACACTAGAGGGAGCTAGGGGGGAGTGAGAAAGAAAAAAAAAACACAAAAAAAACAACAACTCCAAAAAAAACAAAAAAAGAACAAACAACAAAAAAAAACAACAAAAACAACAAAAGAAAAAAGAAAAGAAAGAAAGGAAAAAGTACAGTATATCGGTTATGGTGTGAACAAGGTGTATCATGTGATGGGGTCATCTTACCTGTGTCACCGAAGCAGGGAGCAGGACAATAGCCCAGTGCATCGTAGTGCTATCTGGCGTATCCACTCCTAGGGGGCACAGACGAGAACTTTACCGAAATGTTGGCCTGCATTTGGTCAAGGGTGCAAGGCCTGGTCCCCTTCCAGAAGTGGGCGGGGGGTACCAGCCGGCACCCATGTCCATGGGCGGTGCGATACAGTACACCGCGCCGTGGCAGGCCATAATCGGTATGGTGATAGGCACCGGGGCCTAGGTGGGGGGAGAGACCGGGGTGTGGGAGGGGAGGATCGAAGTGGAGTGAGGGGGGGGGTGTCCTACTCGAGTGGTATTGTGATCATCTCAGTAGGAGGTGGTGAGGGGGTAGGGTGTTTTCGGGGGGAGTTGAAGGGAGTATGGTCTAATGTCTGGGGAGGATGTAGCGCATTTTCATCAGGGACTTCCCATATGCATTGAAGCCAGTGCCATCACAACCTATGTCTCCCCAGAAGGCGTCCTTCACTGTGTGTATGATTGGTCTGGAGCCCGATTCCAGCAGAGCATTCCTGAAACTGGGCTGGCTCCGCCATCGCTCCATAAGGATGTCCTCTAGGAGCAGGCGTCTTGTGGGAAGGTCCATCAGACTATCCGGGATCTTACCTTTGGACTTTGCTTGGCTGGGAGTGGTAGCCATAAGCACTTCATGGGCTTGGCCGATTTCCCCTGCCCTCATGCATTTCTCATAGTGGTAGGCATGTTCAGCAGTGCTGAACCATCTGTAGCCCCAGATCAGAGGGGCCTGGTAGAACATGGATAGGATGTGTCCATGTCCAGCCACCTTCAGAGGTGGAGGGGGGGAGGGAATTGGGTTTTTGGGTATAACCGACACTCCCAGTTGGTGTCGAATTGATTCGACCACCTGTAGCTTGGCCTTAAGGGTCAGATGGACCCCCTCATTTACTTTTAAATACTGGGAGCAGTGACCATATCTACGCTCGAGTGAGCGGTACACATTGGCAAAGGGGACATTAAACTTGAGGGCAACGTTTCTGATGATAGTGTTTACAGCTTTGATGTTGAGTGATTTTGCTTCTACCCCTCTCTTTGTGGCTGCCACAAGGACGACGTTTGCCGTCGGGTGAGTTTGGCACACGCAGTGAACTGCATGGCGGAAGTGCTCTCTGAGAGCAGAAGAATTAAACTGGCCTACCCGAGGGTGTGCGTCATTACCACCTATCCAAATGGCGACATCTTCATGAGATCTGATGTCTTGCCTGTCGATTAGCTCCTGGATGTGGTGGGCTCTTCCTCCGGATTTGAAGGTGCAGGTCAGGTACTGCGAGTTAGGGATGCCCCTTCCTTGGCTGTCTGTCAGGAGGATCAGGCGTCGTGGCATCTTCTGGAAGAGCAAAGGTTTTGGGGTGGTTAAGCATGCGGGAGGAGGTTATGACATGTTACTGGGGTGTGACAGTTATAGTGTGAGTAAGGGTAGAGACAGCGGAATTGGACTAACTCCTTGGGCATTAGTCAGTCCTGTTTGTGATGCAGAGAGTGTTTGGAGAGAAGAGTGCGGTTGGCCCAAGTGATATGGTGAGCATCTTAGCCACTTGAAAACTGCAGTGGTATGCATATGTATCTTTTTCTATTCCCACATAATGGGTGTTTATGATCACCCTGCTACTCTCTTTTGCCACACAAAGATGAATTATTTTTTGAATATCTGAAATCTATGAACCTACAATGTAGGGCCCAATGTAGACATACATTTTGACAACATTGTGCATAAACCAAAGTGAATACTCTTTATATTTTGCTACAATTTGATCTGTTTAGGGTCTAGGACATTGAAGAAAGTCTCAAGATGAGCCCCGAGGCCACCTAGTGGGAAGATATGAAACTTCCAAAAAGACAAAGATTCACCGTAAAAGAAATAACGGTACTTTTCCGTAGTGTTTTACACAGATTCGCTGTAACATCACTTAATCTAAGGTTGTTTCATTGTAATATAAATAACGGTGAAATACCGTAAAATTTAACAATGATTCTCTGTAAAATCTACGGAATTTTTTAACAGTGTAGACAGGGGGGGGGGGAGAGTAGCCCCATGTCGATTCTAATAAATGGTCTCGCAACCCCGTGTCTCTTGTCTCCATGTGTCTGGGGCCCTCTCTCTCTCTCTCTCTCTCTCTCTCTCTCACTCTCTGTCTCTGTCTGTCTGTCTGTCTGTCTCTCTCTCTCACTCATTCGCTCACTCATTCGCTCACTCTCTCCCATTTGCTGCTCGATCCCCTCTCCCTTTTTAATGAACTCATAAAAAGAGGGGAAACTACTTCATATTAAACAATTTATTACAATGCAAAACAAATGAAACCAACGACGTAATAAACGTTTTCTTAAAATGGCATAGGCCTATGTAAGTACATGTAGTTACAGGTCCCCTCAATTTTCAGTTATCCTGGCGCCACAGTGCTGAACCTTCGGTTAAGGGTCGTACAACATATTGCCTTAACGAAGGTAAATGTTGAAATGATGTGAAGTGTCATAATATCGAGTCCATATGAGTGATTCATATCCCCCTATCTCTTAAGCAAAGATGCAATTTTTGCTCTTTGCACCAATTCTTAGACGAAATGTGCGATATATGCTCATTTTGATATCTAACATCCCTTCCCTTTCTATCAGGGAAGGTCAAGGTACCGCTACTGCCTGCAGGTGATTGATATCCACAGACAGCGTTTGATATTGTCATCCCATGCCGTCCTCCCTGGGCATGGCTTGCCGTCCTCCAGGGTCCCCCCTGTACACGTGGCATAGACGCCACACCCCTGACATGACTGGTACTTTCCATCCTCCATGCCTACACACGACGTCACACATCGCCGCTCCAATACCCGCCTGATGGCGGAAGCACTGCCACAGGAACCGGACGTGAAGTCACAGCGCTTCCGGTCATCGTCCCATAGTAACCTACTCGGGCAGCTTCGATCACCGAAGAACCTTCCTATTGAATGAGAGGGATGGTGTGGAATAAGGGAGGTATTCACATACATGTACATAAGTCAGAATATCTCATGAAAACTTTATCATCTCTTTTATTTTGCTGATAACCAACTAAAACCCTCTTAAAGGAGGACAATTGTAATTTTTTTTTTTGTATTGTGTGCAGAGCGACTTACCTCTAATGCATGACACATACTGCGTACATCCGTCACACGACTGGTAGTCTCCGTCAGCGACGCCGTCACATGACGTCATACATCCATTAGTCCTGTTACGGCGCGTCACCTGGCTTCGGCGTCCGACGCGCGTCCTCGGTCTCCTCGCTGTGATTTCCTGTGTATACCCTGTACATGTTGACGATGACTGCAGGCAGCGCTTCTGGCGGTCGTCCCAGTAGGTATCAGCAGGGCAAGGCCGGAAGTCGTTAAGAACGCCGTCCCTGCAGGAAGCATATAGGCGGCAGTCATGACATGACTGGTACTCGCCATCAGACAGTCCGTCACATGATGACGTACAGCTCAGCGGCCGCGGCAGCGCTGTCAGCGCACTGCGTCTTCCGGTGCGTCTTCCACTTTCCGGAGCGGCTGCACGTGATGGCGGAGGATGCGCCCCGCGGTGACCGGGGCGGCGGGAAGCAGGGCGATGTCCCGGTAGGTAACATGTACGGGAGTGGTACATACAGCGTTTGGAGCGGTCATCCCAAAGGCTGTGATGTGGACAAGGTCGGTTATCGTGTAGCTTACCAAACAGACATGTAGCATACACGCGACAATCTAGGCACGACTGGTAGTCGCCGTTCTCGCGACCCTCGCATGACCGGATACAGTTTTCCGCTTGCGGTCCTACCGGCCTATGCCTGTTCTGGTGCCGTGCTGGTGCGTTCTGTGGTAATACGCCAGCACCCAGATTCCGACTGGGAACATCACTGCCTCTGCCGACAACAATGAACGACGTACACGTACCAGATGTAGGCAGGCAGCGTTTGTGCTCGTCATCCCAGCTCGACCGTTCAGGACAGGGTCGGTCATCATTGGTCACCCCGTCAGAACACGTCACGTAGACGCGGCAGTCATGACATGACTGGTAGTCCCCGTCCAACATGCCCTTACATGACTCAACACAGCCGCGTGACGTTACGGCTTCCACGCGGCTGCCGTGACGTTGTGCCAAGGCGGTGAGCGCATCCCCGGCGTTGTGCGTGTTTCTGTGAGCAGTTCTACATGTGTGTGAATCCCTCGTGCAGCGTTTTATGGAGTCATCCCACACAAGGCCTCCAGGACACGGGCGGCGATCATGAAGCTCACCCTGTAAGGGATGTGATAAAGTCATGAGCGGTCATAGACGTAGTTAATCAATTACTGAAATTCCAGGCTAAAGCATAAAGCGATTTACATAAAAGTAAGTAGTATATATGTAAAGTTTAATTTGTGTCGGGAGTAGTACATGTATATATAATGTGAACGTAGATCTCAAATCATGTAGTATCAACAAATCACTAAGTACTGTATGTTTAGATAATTGACTGTCATGTAGATACTACCTGTAGGCAGGTGACGTAGACGTGACATCCAGTACATGACTGGTACTCCCCGTCTGGCAGACCGTCACACGTGTGGGTGCACATGCCACGTCCAGGACGGCACGTCGGTGAAGTGTACCGGCAGCGCCTTTTAGTGTCGTCCCACACCAAGCCTGTAGGGCACGGCCGGTTGTCATGAAGCACGCCTTATAACAATAGGAATAAGAGGAGAGGTTGATTGACAACATGTATATCATATCGATAGACGAAATCGAACTAAATGCAGACTGACTAAATCAGGGTAAATGACTTTTTTTTATCATTGAACAAGAATACCACAAGGGTACGGGTGATAAACATGTATTATTATGTTTTATACTGTAGTGCAACAAACGATTATGACCCAGTCACTCACCAGAGGTACAAGTAACATAGCCTGTGCACCCCAAACAGGACTGGTAATCTCCATCTGGTCTCCCCTCACAAGAGTGCACACACTGCCCTGGGGGCACGTCCCTTCCGTCAGGCTTAGGACACGTCACTGACGTCGTCTCACACCTCTTCCTCTGGTCATCCCACACCTCCCGGCGGGGACAGGGTCGATCGTCCTCCAGTACCCCATTCTGACAGGAGGCGTAGATATGACAGCCATGACAGGACTGGTACTCGCCGTCAGGTAGGTCGGCACAGGAGGACACACAGCCGCCCCGTCCTGGTGAGCAGGTGGAGGAGTTGGTCATACAGTGCTTGATGGTGTCCTCCCACACCATGCCGTCTGGACACGGCCTACGGTCATACAGCACACCTGGATGGGGAGACAGTAATTGGAGTTATTGGGGAAGATCTAGATGGGCATGACAACCGCGCGGGGAGGGGGAGGGGGTAATATCCCCCTTCCTTCGGAACAACCTGTGGTGAAAGTAAGGGGATGAGGATGGCTTGCATACAATGGTTGATAGTCTCGCACCTGGATTCATGCAGCAATTTGAATTGTGATTTAGGAAAGGATTCCACGCAGGGATTTCACTCAGGATCGACATTACATATATCCTATGGGGATCGACCTGCTCTATAGGTTTCAAGCTACAAATACATGCACATTCTAAACAGAACTGGAAAGACAAATTGACAACCATGACGGGGATAGGTCTACATGTAATTAAGTAACTTACCATTAAGACATGCAGCAAAGACGTTACATCCTAAGCATGACTGATAGTCCCCGTTCAGCTTGCCCTTGCACGAGCTGACACACACACCGTCCCCGACATGCCCCTCATATGTGAAATTCCACCGATCGCCACCAGTCGTCGCGTTCAGCACTGCCATTTCCGCTTCCGGTGACATGAACTCTGCGAGGTCACCTCCGTCACTGCATGTCATTGACTTACTCACACAGCGCTTCATGACGTTGTCCCAGCTGAGAGTACCGGGACAGGGTTGATTGTCCATAAGTAACCCTGAGGAGCAGGTGGCATAGACTGAGCAGTTGGAGCAGGATTGGTAGTTACCGTCAGGGAGCAGCTCACATGAGGTCACACACTCCCCACGCCCAGACCCACACGTATTCGACTTTTCCACACATTTTCCGGCACCACTGTCAAACTTTAGCCCTGAAGGGCAAGGTCTCCCATCTAGAAGCTTTCCTGTAAGAGAATTGAAACCAGAAGCAAAGACGTCTTTATATAATTTGTTGGGACCTATTGATCAAGTGAGACATGGGTTGCTAAAGCAATTACTGTACTGTGAGATCGACTTACTAAGTAGAAAAGAGCCCTTTATTCAGGTCTATAAATGGTTGTGAGCAGATTATTCCCATTGCACTCACTTTCAAAGTAATTCGCGTAGGGCATTTTTTGGGCATTTTCTTTTGCCCATTCCGAGTGAACAGTCTAGGCGAAACTATAAATGACAGTGTGTAGAGATGAAAGGTTATACATTGCACAATGTGGTGATTTTTAAGTCTTCCTACGATGACGAGACAGATTATAATCACCCACCAACCATTGAGGCATCTCACAAAGACAGTGCATCCCCTACACGACTGATAGTCTCCATCAGGCTTTCCGTCACAGGACGTAACACATGCTGAAGACGTGGTGGTGGGCTGACGGCACGTCGTGGACGACTTGACGCACCACTTTACCAGGTCGTCCCACACAAGTCCTGCTGGACAAGCTCTACCGTCGTGTGTAATGCCATTGGAGCAGGTAACATGGACGTTACAGCCCAGACAGGACTGGTAGTCACCATCCTGTTTGATATAAGACATTTCATGCATGCTTAGAGGCATAAAGCTATGACACAAGTTGCTCCCATCATGTGAAATGTTTAACAATGGTTTTCCATGTAAGAATGCCAACTAGCAAAGGCAAAGCAGAAAAGGGCTGCTGACCCCTCCCCTCAAATCTTATGCGCTCCCTCCCAACTTTGGTCCTTGGGTGCCAGCATTCGCGACATTGCATCTTATTCCTGGTAAGCGAGACCTTTAGTGGGCTGACCCCTGTTGAAGCTGGTACCTTGCGAGATAAGGACTGATAACAGCCAGCAGGATGGGTAACTGTGGTCTGTTACTCAGTTCAGATAAAGAAAAGAGATAAATATGCAGGCCTTCCTTGGTTTGTTAAATTCCCACTATACAGCGGTAAAAAATGTCCACATGTTTTTCAAATGTTTGATCGATTTTCGGTATAACCTCCAGTAAAAGAATCCCACCTTACCTGAAGGGGGCCGCACTCCCGCACACAGCCTCCAAACCCGGGACCGCAGGTGGAAGAGTTGCTGACACAGCGTTTTATCGCGTCGTCCCAGGACATGTCTGCAGGACAACTCCGAGGCCGCAACTTCTCTGGGTGGGAGAAAAAGGCCATTAGAGTATTATAAAGAGCAGTGTTTGTAATGATTGGTCGAGAACTGTATACTGTCTGTCTAATGCATATGTAGTGGTTCATTGGAGTATCATGCCATCAAGTGAGGCGTTGTAATAGGTACTATTTTTGTCTGTATGTCCATGCGCGTCCCCAGTCGTGTGAACTTATGCCATTTATATTGGTGATATGCTTTCAAAGATCCAGTGCTTAGATAGGCAACTAGTGCAAGTCGAGATATGATATATTCAATGTTCCCATGGGCATGCGTGTATTCAGGATACTGGATAGCCATTGCTGCGTCTACTTGACCTATACATACCTGCTGAGCATAGGACAGACATGTGGCACCCAAAGCACGACTGGTACTCCCCGTCAGGCATCTTCTCACACGAGCCGATGCATGACGTCTGTGGGGGCACCACCAACGTCACATTCTCTACTTCCGGCACCGACGCTTCGGTAGTCACTATCCCATCGACCTGTGTACCTATGCGCGGGCTTGGGGAGGGTGCAGAGGTTGTGGTAATGGGATCACTTTTAGTGATATCTTCTCCCTCTGGCACTGTTACAACCACAACGCCGTCCGGTGGTTTCCGCTTCCGCTCGCCATAGTTACAGGTAGAAGAGGTGCGCACGCACACCTTGATATCGTCATCCCAGACAAGTTCGTCGTCACAGGTTGATGTGCGCATGTTACCGGTGGTATCACAGGTTACATAGAGATGGCACCCCAGACAGGATTGGTACCTGCCGGCTGTTATACCGTTACAGGAAGTGACACAGCTACTTTTACTGGCACCACATGTAGAGGATTTATGGGAACACTCCTTAACGACGTCGTCCCATACCTGGGTTTCTGCACACGCTCGGTTATCGAACATGACTCCTGGAATGATTTAAAAACACAGGTTTTATCATATGGATAAAGTAATTAATGTTTAAGAAAGATAACATTATCAACCCTAGGAGGTCATTACGTACTGCCATGCATTGTGTCCATAGGAAGGTAGGCAAGCACTGTACCTTGGAAGGACTCCTGCTTCATGACAACAATAATGGGATTGATAGAATCCAGAAAGAGTCAGCAGGATGCATTATTAATGTAGCACCAGCGCGACAATTGTCAGCACTGTATCGATGTATTATGAGAACAAATAAACATTAATATTTAGGCTTGCAGGTGTCATTGGCATCACATCCTCTATTCAATATCAAACGAGTCCATGAGGGATAGAAGTAAATAAAACAACTAGACAGTGACAAAAATAGGCATACTATTCAGATCAATCTTACCATTTTTACAGGTGACAAACACATGACACCCATGACATGACTGGTAGTTGCCATCAGCGACATTGTCACATGACGTCACACATTCTCCCGGTGTAATGACGCGGTACGGAGTGTGCGCAGTGGTGACCTTGGGGACGCTGGTTCCCGGGGTGCAGGTGGAGGAGGATGGGAGGCAGAGTTTGGCATTGTCATCCCACAGAAGGTCGGTGCCCAGGTGGTGACACAGCCTCTCCTCTGGCATTTCACCTGAATCAAGATAGCATAAATGTGATAAGTAATAGTAATCACGACCCTTACGTGCATCATTCTCCATATGCCTATAGATGTTTTTGAGTAGGGATTCCCGATTCAACTGTATAGTGAAGAGTCGAATTTAGAAGGGTGGAAAATGCAACTCCCTTCATCTAGCATTTATACTTGACCCCAAATATGAGGGGTCTATTTACATTCAAATTGAACAGCTCGTGAGTTGCTCATCAGCCCCTGTAATATGAGCAGCTCATGGGCTACTTATTTACTCTGGTAACATGAACAGTTCACGAGCTATTCATTCAGCCCATATTACATGAGCAGCTAACATGAGCAACTAATTAAGTTGTCATCCGGCTTTTCCAATATGAGCAGCCCAGGAGGCATTCATTCAACTCATCTAACATGAACAGCTTGACTTGAGCTACTCATTCAGCCCGTATTATATGAGCACGTCTTGAGCTACTCATTCAGTCCGTACAATCAACTCTTGAGCTACTCATTCAGCTCCTATTACACGAGCAGCTCTCGGGCTACTCATTGGGCCCCTATAGCTCTTCTAACGTGTGTAACTCATTCATCTCAAATGAGACTTGCGATCATTTGAGACACTTTAAACGAGCCATCACGGTAATCGTGAGTTAAACGTAGGTGTGATATGTGTCTTACCTTCCCAGCAGCTGACGAAGTATTCACAGCCCCTACATGACTGATACAATCCATCAGCCAGGCCCTTACAATCCCGTACACATGCACCGACTGGTACTGTGCGCGGTCCATTCTTGTTGGTGATCGGACAGGTCGTTGATCCTCGCACACATTTCTTCAGAGCATCGTCCCAACTAGTGCCCGAACTACACAGTCGCCCGTCAATAATAGTACCTGGAATGTGACAAAACGGTATTGACCCCTGGTAGAATCCCGCGGCGAAATTTCGCAATTAGTACAATTTAATATGCCTGTACTCATAAGTCAATACCGGGGAGTCAATTCTATATGACTAATAATTATGCACGTGTAGTGTTATACATATATCTCTTCGACAAAGGGAATCAAAATGTCCCTTTTAACATGACAGTAGGTGTTGCATATACTGTTTTTAGCGTTCTTGTGGCCGATATTGTACTTGAACCTGACTGTCTCCGATCCACTATAATATAATATCTCTTACCCTGTCTGCAGCTGGCATAGAAGTTACACCCTTTACACGACTGGTAATTGCCGTCTGGACGCCCATAACACTCCCGAACGCACTCATCCCCGGGACTTCCGGCGGGCGTCGCGTCGGCGTCGACATCGTAATCACTAGAAATTTCGTCTACTCCCTCGCCTTTGGAGTTTTTAGGAACCTTGGCGTCATCTGTAATTTTCCTACATGATCTCGATGTTTTGGCACATCTCTTTTTGAATGAATCGAATTTCATTTCAGGCGGACATGAGAGACCATCAAAAAAGTTCCCGTCAATGCACATGACAAATATGTCACATCCCTGACAGGATGGATAGTCTCCGTCATTACGTCCAGCGCACGTGCTAACACACTGTCCTTGATGCATTGCTGCAAATAGATATGAATAGGCCTTGATATACCAGTAAGTCTATAAAGCTAAATGTTGTAAAATCCCCGCACCTGTAATTGTTAAAATGTAACTAACGATTGGGCATATAGGTAGCCCAAAACCAGCATCAGTCTAGCATCCCACAAAATTATACCACACCATAGTAACCTATGTACATTGATAGAAATTGATGTTCCTCCATGATCTGGCATGATAAGCCTATTCCTGCCCGCCCCCACCCCACACACACCCCAGTGGACATTTGAGTGGTTTTGCAGAACAGGGACTACTGCTCCGCGTCTGTTCCTAATGTCATTCCGGAAGCACAGGATGACATCTTCTACCCCCACCCAGGGCTAGGACACAGACCAGCCACCACAGACAGTGCAGACATATGGAGGGGAGGAACACGACTCTGGAACCTGACACGGTTACAGCCACTTGCTTACAACAACCATAGATAGGGAGCTCCCCGTCTTATACATTGCAGGTCAACTCGAGCTTGCTGGTATACATGTAGATATGTTTGTTTTCTCTAGTAAATATTTGATATGAAATTGATATGTGGGCATTGTTATTAGTTTTAATTAAAGGTACTGTTATGCAACGAAATGATTTAAATACTATGATCAAAACTTTAGCAAGATAGATTATAGCAATGCATGTCAGCATTTACAGACAGGATAGAAATGTAATAAAAACATGGAACAGTCATATAAATCACTGAAAACTCCCTGTGGCACAGTTCACGCATGTAGAGAGGGGTCACAGTATGACAACTCTTAGAATTGCTCTATTCCTCCCGTGAAG
Source organism: Acholoe squamosa (assembly GCA_949317995.1). Classification (NCBI taxonomy): domain Eukaryota; kingdom Metazoa; phylum Annelida; class Polychaeta; order Phyllodocida; family Polynoidae; genus Acholoe; species Acholoe squamosa. Next base: position 96,422,226 of record OX439035.1, on the reverse strand, counting down.
ACACAGTCTATATTATTTTACTATTCTTATTACTCTTCCAAAGTGGATCAATAACATACCAAGGAAGGTGGTCAAGACAAGAGGCCAGACCTCACTACAGTAGCCTCAGTTGGTCACCACTGCTGCTCCGGGTGCTCAGCAGGTGGCAGTACCTGTTACCTACCTGTATGGCCCTGGGCTGGAAACAAGAGGAAGACGCTGACGACGATGAGCAGGTCGTGCACACCATACCGGCCGGCCATGGTGCCCAACTAAACAGAACCGACCTACTTCACGTGAGCAGCTCTGTGAGGTGCTCACTGTGATGGGGTCAGAGGGTGGCAGCCACATGCACTATGACAGCTATTACTTCTCACATGGTGTAGTGTAGCGGGAGTGGTGTTGGCGGAAGTGGGGGATCAGGGTTAGTAGACTTGAGGGAATTATTTATATAAGGGGTCAGGATAGGTTTTTGCAGGGGATTCAAGGGTTAGGAGGGGAATTGGGAAGGGGAGATATTAGATCCCTATTAGCAGTGAGGGGTCATCCATACATGATATCACGCCTTAGGGATGGGGGGTCAGGATTTCGTGACGAAATGTGACAAGGAGGGAGTGGGGTTAGCATGTGTGTGAAGTCACATTTTTAAAAAAAGTTTGATGTTTCACTGCATCATATACCACAAAAGACAAAAGTCATATTCCTTAATCTATTCCTTGCATGCTAATAGTGCTAAGATCATAGCAAAGCAGATCATTGCTGTAAACCAGATTGGGCATATATACCACAGGGGTAGCCACTAACACTGGCCTGGTGGCCAATGACCAGTTGTTTTGTCTGCAGACAAGTGGTCTTTTTCTAGACTTTTTTTGAAATTGGCCATTTGGGTAGTAGAATATTTGAAAAAAAGGTGTGTAGTGTTAGTGTCTACCCTTGAACTGCTAGGAATATTGCTCTAAAGGCAGGTCTTAGCATCTTCTTTTATTCCTGCATACTAATATTATCTTGGGTGAACTTTTGATGAAAATTGGAATAGAGGACCAGATTATGGGATTAACTAACTCAGGACAGAGGCCGCTATAGTACAGTTGACACTCCTACCCATCAGTACTGGGGCCACCCTACAGGATTTTCAAGGAACAGGAGATAGCTAGCCCATAGATGACTAGTGCTGGCTGCCAGTAGGTTGAGGGTCCTGGGTTGAGGGTAGTGTAGGGGACAGGATTACGGTATGGCTGTCTCACCCAGTGTTCTGCAATATACATGTACACTCCACTGCTGACTAGCCACCATTCCGGCTTGTTGCTGTAGTAATTGCTGTCCCTTATACTGATCCAGGGCTAGGTGGAAGGTGGAGATGTCAGGCACAGGGACTTGGTTGAAAGACCCTATTTTGATGTCCTGAGTTCCTTGACATCTCTGCTGACCCTTACAATGGTATATAACAGGGAAGTTACACCCTGTATACTAGTAGGCCATACAAGCTCTAAGCTACACCAGAACCCCCCCCCCCCCCCCCACACACACACACACAACAGCTGGGACATCAATAAACATATGGGAGGTGCTCTGCTTCTCCCCTTTTCATGGTTTCTCACACTAATGGATATTTCCAAATGTAAGCAGCACCTGACTCGGGGAACATCCTATAAGCTCAAAATGTGAGCTTGTACTAGTGACAGCCCAAAAGGTGTGAATATCTTACCATCACAACCTCACATTTAGATGTAAAATATCCTAACACAGATTGTTAATAAAGTTCTTCTCTGCAAAGATAGAAAATAATCCCAATATTTATTTAGGGTGACATATGCCTCATTTTCGTGAAAACACATTACATATGCGGGATACCCCTCCATATGTTTTCTATAGTTTCCCTATGTGAATTAGCCCTTGAATTTGGCACTCTTATCATGTGGGTAGAATTTTAGATTTTCTTCAGGGGAAATGCCCAGAAACATAATCATCTAATATCATGTACACTTGATGGCCTGAATCGCCCTAAGCATAAAGCCCATACATAATATCCAGTTTGGGAGCGCCCATCAAGGGGTGGGTGCTATAGCCTTTTTATAGTAAAATAGTGCCAGATGACATTCTTCTTTTTAAATATCATTGAAGTAGATTTCATGTAATGCTGAGCAATGTGGGGAGGGGGGGGTGCTTCAGGTGTGACATCACACATGAGGGGGGTCAAGGAAAACGTGACAAAGCGTGACATTGGGGGGAGGGGTGGGTTAAAAATGGGCCAAAAAATGTGACATTATTTATGGATGGCCCCTGATTGCGCATTTTGCTGTGGCGCTCGATGGAATTTCCAGAAAAAGGTTTATCTATAGGACTCAGTATGGAGGCCTAGTGGTGCCGCCATCTTGAATTTCGCTGGTTGAGGTAAAACCAACTGATAAGACATACCATGATGGGTACCTTGTCCCTGGTTAACAGCTACTTCCAGGGACATGCTGGTCCCATCTTATCAGTTCATATCAGTGTGTGTTGCCGGAACCAGCTCCAGACCAGCTAGTGGCCTATATAGATAATCTATCTTCAAATTTTGAAGCTATACCCTCCTACTCACCCACTAGGTACCGCCATTCACAATACAAAACCCTGGACCCCATAGCTAGCGTATCTGTTTTGGAAATCATGAATCATTCAGTGTTACACTGTATGCTGAAGACACAAATCTATGTCAAATAGAGGAAGACACATGCCATTGTGGCCCTTTTCTTATATGTTTTATTGTTTGAATGATTCCTCCATGTGTTCAGAAGGCACATGTCACAGCACCAGGGTGATAACCATTCCAGGGTACTAGGACGACATCACGGTGATGAAGACATCAGCATACATTGGGGTTGATTAGAATTTGGGAGGCATACCTGAAAATTAAATCAATACTTATTTAGCAACTACCTATACAAAGATTCTTTTATTGGTCCTCATAAAGATACAATATGATCTTCTAGATCCAACCTCATCTAACCCATATCATAGTAATCATTGTGACATCAGGTTGATCGGTTAAGTGGGTCTTCCATTGCCGTCGGTCGGCCGAGATTTTGCTAATCAGATTTTGCTATTTTTGATTAAGCGTTGGTTCCACAGCCATACAATCGGTCGGAATAGCCGTAATCCGACGATTTATAATATATCAAAAGTATAGAAAAAAATCGGTCGGATTAGTGCTAATCCGACGGATTTATGCCTGTGGAACCAGCGCTTTATACAAAAGTGTAGAAAAAATCGGTCGGATTAGTAAAAATACGGCCGACTGACGGCAGTGGAATACCCGCTTTAAGATACTATTGTCTCTGAAAGGTAAGAACTGTAAGCTGCGATAAAGTTGCCATATAATCAAAATCTATCAAGTAAAGGGCCCCATCCATCATGTTCTTTGCTAATTTTACAATGCTGAAGGTATTTGGAGAATTAATCCCGTCATGTCGGGCCTTACTCCCCCCCCCGTAGCATGACGTCATGTGTGGATGGCCCCCCGCTAGATTGGCACTAGATTGCCGACGTACGACCATCAGCCCTCAAAGATCAATAGCAGCAAACTAAGTGTGGCCATTGATGGGGAACCCCACAGTCCCCATGTCGAATGTCACTCGATAGATATTTTAAGGAAATGTCCCATGTAATTAAGGGATACTAATCCTAAATGACCCATGTCTCTATGTCGATATTCAGGGTTGGTCTATAGGGCTATATACGCAACTGATTTTACTTTTATCATTGATGTTCTTTTTTTGTAGAAAAAATAAAGTAGACTGATAATAGCTTCCATTAGGCCTATACTAAAATGAAGTAGGCGTCTACTTACGGCAAGTAGGACTGGACCAATCACACACTTTCTTGATGTCGTTCCACACCATCTTTTCATTACAGTCGCGGTCATAAGCCACCCTGCCACCAACACAGGATACGTAGCCATCACAGCGTTTACATGACTGGTAGTCACCATCCTTTAACCCGTTACATGTCACAATACATGTAGGTCCTGTCCCTCTTCCTGGTAGATGAGAAATAAGCTTTATCAATGGAAAGGGTTATATGTACATTGTACTGGGTGACCAAAATCGAATTCATTCAGCATCAGATATGCCCTATATCAAACACTTCATGTACAAATATACATTACTGTTTGTATAAAAATGTACGTGGTGCACAAAGATAAGATCAGACCAGATGACCATTGATATCGAAAAGAAACCTAGTATGAATATCGATGAGTTATTTTACGTGGTGTCACAGAATATAGTGTTCATCATTTGACATTGTCCATTGGCAAGTTAAATGAATGGGCGCATCTAATTTCAAATCGATATCAATTAATTAAAATCCTTCCACCCCTGGATTTCTGTAACCGGGATCTGTGTGCAATACTTACCGTCCCAACCTCTGGTGGTACTTGGTATCTTTTGCGTTGTGGTTGTAGGTTTTGGCGTAGTGGCCTTGGTTGTAGGACGAGTGGTGGGTTTTGGGGTAGTGGCCTTGGTTGTAGGACGAGTGGTGGGTTTTGGGGTAGTGGCCTTGGTTGTAAGGCGAGTGGTGGGTTTTGGGGTAGTGGCCTTGGTTGTAAGGCGAGTGGTGGGTTTTGGGGTAGTGGGCTTCGTTGAAGGGCGGGTCGTGGGGCTTGTAAGGCGTGTGGTGCCTATTGTAGATGGGTAAGTACGTGGTGGATCAGGAGTCACATAGCTGTCACAATCACCAGTAGGGTAATTGGGATCGTCTGTTGGACATACACAGTCACAGTACTTATCTAATCGTCCTCCGGCTGGGCACTTTACATCGTTACATTCCCCTAAAGTAATTGATAGGAAAATTAGAATAGACTTTAATAGGTCATTATAAAGAAAATCGGCAATGAAGACCGCTATCAGAGTCCCTTTGAATTTAGATAAAAATGATGTTTAGAGAAAGCAAGTGCATTTTAGTGTAGCAGTACGACTGCCCTACAAAATCTTATGTAATTACTCGATACTTTTCACATTTACATCCTCCCATTTAAACTGTTATCAAATCCAAAAAAACATGCATATCATGCTATAATAACTGTCAAAACGTTCAAAAATCTTAAGTCTTTGGTGTCAAACAAAAGGAGAAAATGTTTTAAAATCATGTTCTTACTGGTACAGCTGTATAAAGCAAGTGCTGTCATGACGTCATAAAAGCTGGCTGTGCTGGATTGACCAATCAGCTTCTGGTAGCGAGGGTCACTTGTTCTGATAGTAGGCTGGCCATTCTTACTGTATTGCTGAAAGTAAATGGTTCCTCTATTTGTTGCTACAGCAGCACGAAATATGTACATCAATTATATTCCATGCAAATATTGGATTTAGATTACACACATTGAAACAAGAAGAGATTGAGACGGGGATTTAGACCATCGGCATGGCCCTTCAAATTATATAATTTGTGGGCAAGGGAAAAACAAAATCGTCATGAATGTAGAAATCCTGGAATGGGCCAACAAAAGTATAACTCTCTTACCGTTTTAAATAAAATGTCAATTAAAATGTTAACCAAATGCCTTTTTTTCAAAATTGAAGACAGCTGCTATGGGTGGCCCTGTTTGCTAGGTAGAGTCGGGTTATCTGAAACACACAATTTTCTATGCCTAGACTTAATCAACTATCTCTATGCACTTACCGTTGGTGAGAAGTGCATGAGACTTTTGTAGTCATAAGGTATTCCGTGTGTGTTGACGACGGGGTTGGAGAACCTGTTAAATTGGTCAATGTGTTCACTCTGTATATTCTCCAGCTGAACACTCACGTACAGGTCTCTGTCAGGTCTCTGGTGCTCATTGACCAGACCGAGCACGCGTCCCAACATTCGTGTTATGTCAGTTTTCTAGAAAGACATTGGAAGGAACTCTTAGGCACAACCAAAGATGCATTACTCTTAGAGGTAGGTTAGAAAGAGGAGATTACTTTCAAAACTATAAATATTTCAAAACAAACCTTGCCCTAACAAAGACAAAGGGGTTAATTGATGCTGTATATATATATGCCTTTGCTTTTGGGATGTTACATGGCCTGAAATCTATAGTGGACAGGCCAGCATTTCAGTTCTCATTCAACTATAGGGCCTCAGATTTCCCAAGAAAAAAAATCCTTAACTGGTCTGACGATTTATCAAAGTTATTGCAATGACTCTGCAACCGGGGTCGGGAATGACCAGATCAACTTAAAATTAAATTTTGAGTCAGTGACACCAAGAAATGTGTGGCCAGCCCTGTTATGGGGCCCTGGATAGTGGCCTCCCCATGGCACATGTCGCTTTTAAGAAATGCTCATGTGACTTATTATTTAAATCCCCAAGTCCCTTGAAAAAGAGAAAAGATTGGTGCATTCAAAATTTCCATTCAAGTCAAACTCACTGTGAGACATTCCTTAGAGAAGACCACTTGTTGAGTTCCACCAGACATTCCTGTGTCTGTATTGCATCTACAGACAGTGACAAAGTGGAATCAATCAACGACTTTAACATTGCAACTATACAACCATGAAGATTCTCACATATACTTTATGATTAAAATTCCATAGGCCCTTAGTAGTAGATATCACAGTGTCATTTCAAAAGTCATTACCTATACGCCACTGGTATTATTAGAGTGAATGGTATATTGTTCAACCTCATGTTTCATGAACTCAAGAGAACAAACGTACTTTGATCCACGGGTGTACAATATGCCGTTTCTCTCAGTTGTCCTTCTTCTGAATCTGATACAAGTGAAGCGTTCCCATTCTTGCATGGCCAGGTCAATGATGTTGCGTTCATCCCGGGCTTAAGAATATTAACCACGTATATATTACCATGCAGACTGGTAAGATTAGGCCAAATAAAAAAAAGGGTTGTTTCCAGTAACCCGACCGACCCTAGCCAACCAGGGGGAAAAAACACTTTTTTTTGTGATTTTTAAGAATTTTGTCTCATTTTTTCATATTTTAAAGAACTTTTCATTACTTTTTGAGTTTTTTTCCTGTATCCTTTTCGTGTTCTTCCCCTCCATTTTCCCATCATTATTTTACAGTGAAATCAAAGAATTTGATAAAATATGATATGTGCCCTAACATTTGTTATATAAATGTAAAAAAAAATAAATAAAAACAAATCCGACCTACCGACCCTAGTTCTTTGAGCTATGTTACTGGAAACACATCTTTTATTTTTCTTGGCCTTACTATGGGCACTGTAAACATTAAGTCCATGTCCATTTTTTTTCAGGTTGATAATTTTCGAATGTACATTGAATCGTATATTCTTGCACCCCAAATGTAGACAATATCTAGGGTTGTCTCGAAATGATGTACATGGACATTCTGAATCATTATTTGTGATAACAACCAACACGAAGAAACTTACAGAATGCGCCATCTTCTACTTGGTAGGGTATGGTATTTTGTGGCCACAGGTATCTGTCGTCTCTCAGCGAAGAGAATGTATCTGTGGGATTGACAGTGAAGAGACCGCATTGAATGCATCGCAAGCAATGTGGGTACCCATTTGGCATAAAAACGTGTTTCTTTTTAAGTTAATATTTTTTTTAATTGGGTTCCTAATTTTGCCAAACATTTTTAAACGTCAAAACATGTACACACAAAAACGTTTTTTAACATAAAAAACCAACATAACTGACGAACATTATTGTTTGATTGAAAAAAAAACGTTGAAAAAAACAAACAAACGTTTTTATTTGGTTGAAAAAAAAAGGAAAAAGTTTCTTAAACGTAATAAAGACATTTTTTACAAACATTTTTTTTACCCAAACCTGATAACGTTTGCAAATGTTGAAATACGTTTTTTTGCCAAGTGGGTATATTAAAGAACATTTACATCAGTATAGCGCGTGTGGTGTTGAATGCTTGTTGTGCCCTACCCCGCGGCCAAATTTTCCTGGTTGTAGTGTTGTGCCCTCACACCTAGACACCTCACTGACAAAAAAAATTCTTAACGTTAAAAAAGAAAATGAAAAGAAAAACGTTTTCAATATGTTAAAAACGTTTTTTAGTGTACACATTTGTTTATGCAAACGTTCTTTATACAAACCTTTTCCTAACGTTTGCAAAGATTAAAAAAACATTTGTGTTTTCTTTTTGCCAAGAGTGAGTGAGTGAGTGAGTAATGGTTGTTTAACGCCAAGCCGACAGCTAAGGTCATATTCATGGCGGAAAAAGTACATTAGACATCACGTCACAAAGGAATACATGTGCCTGTGCCCGTGCATATGGACACCAGACACATGTAAGAAAGAGGGGACAGGAAAGAGGAGATTCAAGGAACGAATATGTGCCAGTGCCCGCGCATATGGACACCACCCACACTCAGAGAGGATAGAAAAGCAAGACATAGACCCCTTTTAAAGATGGCCTGGGGCTGGGGAGGCCCGCTTTTTGCCAAGTAGGCCCCTTCTGAATCAGTCCCTGACAATAATATTCATACTCGTCAAAGGGATACAATGTACTCATGCATAAAGACCCATCATGATTGCCATTCCAAGTAGGCAATGTGAGAAAAAAATCAACATCAAATGCACCATCTACATGTATGGTGATCAACTGTGATTAATAGTGCATGTTATGACTGATAATGTTTGTGTCCATTACAATGATTATATAAATTCGAAAATTGCAATTAAAAATAAAAGAGAGAAAACCCGATTTATGTATGGACATATAACCGGAGTGCATCCTTAAATCCCAGGCCTTGTCCAGAACCCATATGGAATATAATTCTTACTTAAAATGTCAGCATTTGGAAGAACACGAGCCTCTATTGCCAAGATGGTCTGGAAACGGAACAAAGTCCTCTCAGAATGCATACGGAGTGATAGGAGAATCGTTCTTAAATACCATAAATTGTGAAACGTATGAAAAAGAATTGTGGTTTCCTGGAACAAGTCAAGCTCCTTTCTTGTGATCGTAGATAAATAACTGGACCT